>JADLZK010010038.1:0-99152 GCA_015847255.1 Hyparrhenia diplandra
ATCCATTAGGCCACGCGGTCATATTGTTCACAGCGGGTGTAATACTTTATATGACATGTGCGGAATATAGTTAAACAGAAACCAAACATTTTCTTTGTTCTACAAACTGCAAAATACGGGCAACAAATCCACTTGTGAAATGTGATCGTGTTTTACATGAAGAGCCCTCGCGCGAATAAGAGATCTTTCCTTCTCATTTTTTTTTTTTAGAGCAAGGGGCATTTGCCACACGTATTCATGCAGATGCGGGCTCAGTATCTCTATTTTGTCAAGTATGCAACAGATTTGCTTATCATTGTATTAAGAAGAAAAAAATAACCGTACAAACAACATGCTAAAAACAAGTGCCAACATAGGACTTACAACCGAAGGTCGGACCGTCCTAATAAACAACGAAGGTTCGATATAATACATAAAGGACTACGACCATTGAAGGAACGGCGCTATAACCTACAAAGCGGTGTCCCTCTGCTGCTTTTTGTGTGAGCCCACCTCAACGTCTCAGGATGTTGTAAAAAAAAACGTCTCCGGAGAGCTTTTGACTGGACAAGCGATTGACCGCCATGAAATACAAGTGTCTCGTATTGCTTGCCTGGATCCAATTAATTGCGACTGGTTAGCAAAAAGCGCATGCGCCAAAGAACTAAAAGTACACTAGTACTTTCCTGTTCGCACAATCAGGGTTCAGCTGGGATATTAATATATAACTTTTAAAAGGAAAAATGGTACTAGTGTACCAACTCGAAGCAAATAAAGCTACCCAGCGTTCTTTAGTTCTAGTCACATCAATCAAAACCAAAAGTTAAAAATTTTAATCACATCCCATCGGGTCGGTGAAAACGTTAATCACCCAAAAAAACGCTGGGATATAAAATTTAGGTAATTAAAAACCTAATTTGCGAGTTTAGAAATGGTACTCGTTTGTACCAACTCATGGTAGGATAATATAAAAGCTAAACGTCCAGCGTTCCCAAAATTTTCTTAAATTTTGGGATCTAAAACACCCTTTTTGAACCAATTGCAAATTCTGATAACCAAAAAAATACTTCTCATGCAATGTCACCATTATGTACGAGCAAAACTATAATGCTGCATTCAAGTCACATATGATCTGATACAGAAACACAAAAAAGAGAAACAAACATGATCCATGTTCTCATCATACATCAGTTGTCAAAAATGGAAAGAGCCGCAGCTATTATTCCTTCTTGGTAGCAACCTTGTTGCCAGACTTCACCAGCGATGAGAAGAGCGGACTGTACTTGTGGTGTTTCATCACCATGAGCATAACAAAGGTGTTAGCAGCCAGAAACATGAGGCCTGCAACCCAGAGCTGCACGAAAACGTTTCGGCCCTTGAATTCCAGCAGGTAAGCCCACATGAGCCAATGCAGTTGGGACCCCATCCACACTACCATACAGGCGACACCCTTCCACTTAAGTTTCATGCTGCTCCAAGGGAGGATCAGGGGCAACAAGCAGAAGAACCACACAAAGTATTGTGCTGTCATCACCTGCACATTTAACAAATTGACAGTAATTACCTTAAGGCATTACAGGTAAAAGGAATATCGATTGTATGTATGAGTCATCATATACCTTGTTAAAAGCAACAAATGCAACCGTTTGGAGAAACATGCAGAATGGAAGATCCCTAGAGAAGCGTAGAATGAGTGCCAGTTGCACGATCAGTTGTGGAAGAAATGAAGCAAGCCTCTGAATACTTGAGAACCCTTGCTGATGATGTAGATATATGTGGTAGAAATATATCGAGAAATTGTGCCTTGGATCAGTACGAGTAAGATGGTAAAGTAATGCTTCATTTAGGAAGTCCCACCCATAAAGATAGAAGAAAACACCGGTCCAGGCAAAGAACATAGATCAGAGAGTAATCCAAACAGGATCGCATTTCTGCTTACGAGGTTTGAAAGGAAACCCCATACAGTGGCTAGGAATGATTTTTGTTCTTCTGTTTGACTGAATTTGTCATTTTGCAACTGTTGTTTGGACCTCCACATTGTAAGAGCAGGCCTACCAACAGGACCAGCATAGCCCTTGCCAAGAACTATTACAAAAGGAATCGCGTATATGATTGGGTATATTCTGAAGTGCACAATAAGCCCATACCAGAAAGCTGCCTGCAATACTCTACCTGCAAAAGACACTTAAGCTGTAACATACCAATGGTAATCTATGCAGCAATTTTTTAAAAGCAATAGTTCTTCCTAGAAGATGAATAATATTTGATGTAACTGCAAAGGAAATGACATATTTTTTTATATTTTATTTTTGGTGTGGAGGTTCCAACAATCAGCAAACCCCATATGGTGCGAAGAATGTTAAAATTTGACTTCATGAACTAAATAGTGACTAACACCTTTGGAAGAATCTGGCTGGGTCTAAACTGGGCTCATCCACGTGGATGGGACAGGATTTCATCCATTCAAAAAAGACCGTAATGAACAGAGCAAAAAAGCCGAACATGAATTACTGAATTAGTAATGTCTTCAAGGAGAAACAACTACACACAGTGCATATAAGAAGATAAATATTGCTAAATTCAGCAGTCAAACCCGGATAAACTATGTCTCACATAGCTTTATACACTTCAAGACAAAAAGAAATCACTAAGTACAGATTTCACTGACTATGAGTACATAAGTGTGTACTGTATTTCATTACATGAGCAAAACTGAACTTGGCAAATGCATGAGTGGGAAGAGAGCTGTTAGCACAGGACCAACTGAGGGCGTCCACTTCAGCTACACATATGGTGAGATTGATCTAACAATGTAGTATAAAATATTGGCTATCAAGAACAAACAGAAGATATGTGAGACAATGCATAAGTAAGTCATGGATATGAGTAAGTTACATGCTGTGTTTAGAACAATTATATGCATATCCTATGTTGATATGGAAAAAAAAAAAACTAACACACAGTTATAAAAGCATACATTAGTCCAAGAGAGCACAAGATGGGACAGTTTTAATAGTCCTATCACATTCCACCATAGCAACTTAACAAAGGTAGCAATAACTGAACAAATGGCACAAGAGATTCAGAGCTTACACCCTTCATCAAACATATGAGAATCCAGAGCATGACTGCGCAGACTATTGGTTCGCAGTTTTCCTCTTGTACCAATGGTGAATGTGAAGGGATTGAACAGCCAAGCTACCACAGACCACATCCGCATTTTCTCAGGAATTCCTCTTAGTTCCAGAATGGTGTCTATGAACAACCCTACGAGCAAATCTGCAGAAAAAGAACATTCATACAAGACCATCACAAACTTTATCAAGGTAGTTACACAAAGAATGTATTATTATACACCTCAGTAGTCCGGAAGCCATTATAAATCCCAGAAGTTACTGATTCAGGATCAGAAAAAGATCCCTTCCTAAAAACCAAGTTGTAAATGTGATCAAGAAAATGGAAGTTTACTGTGAATCTAAATGCTACACCCTATCATTGCGAATAAAGATCACAAGCCGAACACGCCTGTTTATTGATCACTCAAATATAAGTGAATGAGATGGATAAGAACTAACGCACTGAAGTCTCATACATCAATTCTCAATTAGGATTCTCAAGTACGTTACAGAATCAAACCCAGGAATCTCGAGCGTCCAACATAAATGAACCGTAGATCAAGCACACGACGTTACAGAAACCAAATATACTTACAAAGACGTACGGGAATTAGTTACCGTTAGCAACACAACAGATCGGGAAGCAAACAGTTGTAAAAACAGCAGCAGTGCGTGGGCAGAGCAGGCTACCTGCGGCGGAGAAGAGAAGCTTGCCCCAGGCAGCATGGACGAGCGAGTTCGGGAGAAGCAGGAAGGCCAGGATCGGAGAGTAGCGGTAGGTCGCGCGGGCGAACGGGGAACCGCCGGCGGCCACAGAGGCGGCGGCGTCGGAGAAGACGAGGTAGTCAACGTCGGTATAGCGCACCTCGAGGTGGGCATCCTGCCACTCCCCAAACACCACTAGCGCGAGCCGCAGCAAGGCGGACACAAGCACCACGCGCCGGAGAGTCACGGCGGCGGCGGCGGAGGCCATCGTGGGATCGTCGCCGGAGGCCGTGAGATGCGCTGCGCAGGGCAGTTAAGTAATTTCTGCTCGAACTTTGGTGGGCACAAAGGCACACTTTCAGCCCTTCGATTCTAGACGAACGGCTTCGATGGTCCGATCTAAGGGAGAGGCAGCAACTCGTGGCCCCACATGTCATAGGCTACTTTTCAGAAAGTCCCCGAAAGACCGTTGATTTTGCATCAACTACCCCTCGGAGACGGAGAGACGGGAGGAAGCGGATTCCATCCACACCGTCCGTCACCCACCACTTTTCTCCGCACCCACCACGCGGCGCCGCCCGAGGAGGACCATGGCGTCGCCGTCCATCCCCGCCGCCCTGCGCCACCCGCACCTCCCCCGCCGGTGGCGGCCTTCTTTTCCACTCGTCTGGGGACCCAACCTCGCGCTCCGCGCTCTCGTTCAGGTAAAACTTCCTTTCTCAGAGACTGTTCTTTCCCTGTTGCCACATCTAGTTTCCTGGCACCGCGCCGTGAAACTTTTGGTTAATTTTGGTTGCTTTTGTTCAGCTGCCCGTATACTATAATCGAATGTTGTTGCTGGATCAAATGCACCAAGTAGTTTCCAATTGGACAAAATAAAATGGCTGGGCAACTATTTGCTCGTCTTTCTTGCTTAAAAGTATCAATTAGAAGGATCCGGGCCTTGAATTACGTAGATGGATTCGTGTCTGTTCGAATTAAAGAATTCGGTGGATGAATCATTAAATCCCATTACATCATAAGTAATAATACTTTGCAGTGATAATACTTTGTGCCTGGTTGATTGCTTGCACTGAAAGAATCGAACCTCTTTGTGTCAGTGATTAGCTTGCTGAGCACCATGTTTGTTTGTGGATTATTTAACCTCTAATATCAGTGTATTTCTGTAAAGTGATGTTGCAGTGATAATACTTTTCTTCTCCTCTTGTTTAAGCAGGATAGGAGACATGCCAATGAGAAGGTGTCAGACAGATGTTGGTCCTGTTTTGGCTGCAAGGAGTCCTGGTTTGGGCAACGTTGACAATCTCAAACAGGTGTGCACTTGCAATTACATTGAATTTTTCTTAGAATCTTAGTATTTAGTTGAATACTTGAATTGCCATATAATGAAGTTTATCTTGGCGAATTGTTTTTCGTGGGCATGTGCTGTAGAGTTCAAGCTTGTCTAGGAGCTGGGATTTGAACAGCCAGAGTGATGATGACCGCGATGTACTCATAGAATGTAGGGATGTTCATAAATCATTTGGAGACAAACATGTATTAAGAGGTGTCAGTTTCAAGGTCAGCCCTTCTCTTTCCACTTTCATTGGTATATGTCTTTCATGACTTGAATCAGAACCAGTGATTTTCTTAAGTAGCAAGAAAATGGCACGAGTCATGTAATTCTCAATCCCCAGTTGCACAAGATTTGTAATTTGAATCTTATTTGATTCTTTTTTTCTTTCTTTACTCACCTGTCACCACATTGCAGTCACCATGCATTCTGTCTACTGTTATATTTTGGTAGTTTGATGTTTTTATGACTCAGTAGATTTGGTTTGTTGTAGTTTTGATTTAAAATAATATTATATTCTTGTGTAGATTAGACATGGTGAAGCAGTCGGGATAATTGGACCTTCAGGAACAGGCAAGTCAACTATTTTTTGAAGGTTATGGCAGGGCTGCTAGCTCCAGACAAGGTCGTTCATCTTCTTAGTTTGCCTCAGTTCCAATAGTGCAGCATTACAATTTCGTTACAGCTTGTTCAACTGGAAGCTAAATGTGCTCTTTTTCCTTTTTCTGTCTCTGCAATAACAAGCAGGGTGATGTAATCATTTGTGGAAAGAAAAGACATGGTTTAGTTAGCGATGAGGATATAGAGGGTGTCCGCATTGGTTTGGTACTTATATTACTTGTATTTTGTTGCATCTGTACTAAGAAATGGCATGATTTCCTTATTGCTTCTTGTGCTGAGCATTCTGATATCGCATTGTGATACAGGTATTTCAAAGTGCTGCACTTTTTGATTCTCTCACAGTTCGCGAAAATGTTGGATTCCTTTTGTAAGAGGACATGCCTTCCAAAAAGTCATTTTTTCAGTAATTGCTTCTGTTAAGCTTTCATCTCGGATTCATCAATTCTTTGTCTTTAGATATGAAAATTCAAGCTTACCCGAGGACCACATTGGTAAATTAGTGACAGAAACTTTGGCTGCAGTAGGACTAAAGGTAAGTCAAGCTTCCATATTCATTTTGGTACAACACTTGTTCTCACAATAAGTTCAGCATTCATATAATAAAGTATCTGTGTTGAAAATTTTGTTTCTGTCACAATGAGTACTTTGCATGATGGGAAACTTTTCCAATAAATTCCCAACTTTTATCTACAAATGCTATCAGACTAATAGCAGGTAGAGTAATCCTACATGCAAACAATGACAAGGTAGCCTATGTATTGGTCAAGAGCAAAACAAAATAATAAGGACTTGATATAATATGCCTTTATATATGTCGAAACGAGAATTTCACAGATTAGAAAACGAATCAGCAGTAGAGGAGCTGGTCTGCTGCAATCCATGAGTTACTGTTGTATCTTTTGAATGAATTTGCAACTGTTGTATCCTGTTCAATTGGGCATGAGCAAATGTTTGAGCATTCATTGTATTACTGTTGAATAAAACTTGATTGTTTCTTATGCAGGGTGTTGAAGATCGTATGCCATCGAATTGTCTGGTGGCATGAAAAAGCGTGTTGCTCTAGCACGTTCGATAATATTTGATGATACAAAGGATGTAGTCGAGCCAGAGGTATTAATCATGAGCTAATAAGACGTTTTCCTCTTTATTACTTGATACACTCTAAATTAGAAAGTCTGTTTCTGTTCATAAGCCGACACTCAAATTTCTTCCTCTGGTAGGTCCTTTTATATGATGAACCTACAGCTGGGCTCGACCCGATTGCATCAACTGTCGTGGAAGACCTTATACGTTCTGTGCATATGACTGGACGGGATGCTCTTGGTAAGCCAGGAAAAATAGCTTCCTATGTTGTTGTGACCCATCAGCATAGCACAATAAGAAGAGCTGTTGATAGGTAAGAACAGATACTATATTTTTCACTCCATGACCTCAGTTGTCTATTGCTGGTTGGTATCTGATATTTGTTTTTCTTCAGATTGCTATTTCTTCATGAGGGGAAGGTAGTTTGGGAAGGAATGACACATGAGTTTACAACATCAACGAATCCAATTGTTCAACAGGTTACACACTACAGTTTCTGTTGTTTTTAAGCATGCTAGGAGATTAGTCTTTATCTCACCAGTTTTATCACCTGGCGTTATCTTGTGGATTGCAGTTTGCATCTGGTAGCTTGGATGGGCCCATACAATATTTTTGAAGACCCGATCTTTTTTTGCGAGAAGGTTTGAAGACCCAATCTAGTAGGGAATGAAGAATAGTTGTTTTATTACACCACCCTCTTACAGATCATCCCAACAAAATCTAGAGCATCAATAATCCAACAATATATGGAGCATCAAGAATCCGAAATGGGGCTCACTCTGGTGGTAGGGAAATGTCAACGCAGTTGGTTTGGCATTGTCCCCTGAGTTTAACAAGCGTCTGCAGCAGCATCATTCGGTCACGCCACCCTCTATTATGCGCATAAGCGTTAGTTTGTACATCATTCTTTGGCGGGGAACTTGCAATCAAGCCAGAAACTGCATTCTTTGGAAAACTGCACGACTGTGCGGGGGGAAAAAGCCTTTAGTAAACACCCTTCTTCCTGGTCCTTTACATACGAGCCTGATGTAAATGTAACTTTAACTTGCTTATGTTATAGCAGCGTTAATCCCTCGGTATTATTATTGTTAGATGCTTGTATTTATACGTTTGTCTGAACTGAAGATGGTAGCAGTGTGCACTCAATTTGCGCACACAAGTTGATTTTACATTGGCAGGTCTCATTAGTTACCTGCTGATTTTTATAAACCGTTTAGCAAAGTCAGGCTGAAACTTGTTAACGCTGCTTGGGCTTGGAATGTCAATACTCGAATGAAATGTGTGAGCATGTTGGAATGTCACCAGTCGAATGAAATGCGTGAGCAGGTCGTGAGATACATTGCACGGGATCAAAGGCACAAACCAACAACAACCAAGCCATTTTGCCACTGATAACAGATACGACTCCAAAACTCTGAACAAACGGGGCTATCAAGATCCATGCCACTGATAACTAATACGACTCCAAAACTCACTGAACAAACAGGGCTGCCTCCGTACATCCAGAGTAGGCAGGCCTCTCAACAACGCTAAAATATGTCAGATATCAACAGGGTATACAACACTCACGGGTGCAAAAATTCAGGTACCCTTCAAATAAAATATGTGAAGTACTTCTGGACGAGTATATGGGTGTTAGCCACAGCAATGAATGGAGAGAGTGACAAAACAACCAAATCTGAAGCTTTATTTGACAGAAATCAAGACTTAACCTAGCTCGATCCGGGTTCAGTTTAATTTCTGTCATAGATTCTAAACTGTTAGTCCCACCAATTGACAGCTGCAGTCGAACATGTAGCTCCTTTGCCAAACAAAAAACTTGCAGCAGGTGATCAGCCCATAAACAGTTAAACAGTGTGTAACAGCGTTGGAGGCCCAGGTTTCAAGTTCAACCACCTTGTAGCCTAATCAACATAGACAAGATAAAGAGTTAGAGGGCAGAACGATACACACTTTTATTCTGTTAGAATACTGTGCTTCTATGAACCAGCAACGCAGTTTCAAAGAAGGTTTTGTGGTTTACAATTGCACATGTCAGCTTGACTAGATTACACAAATTTCTCAAAGGGCTATTCCAAAGTAAAGACATTCTTCAGACTATATTTCAAATCAATGTATCAGCTGGTGACAGTATTAACAGGGGCGAAGCCAGCTCTAAATTCAAGGTGGTGCACTGCTAAGGATATGTTTATAAACTGATAGCAATACACGGTAAAAATTTATCTAGCTAGTGGTGATTTTTTTCTTACCCTTGTGCATGGGCACCAGGCCAGATCAATGTGGCTTCGCCACTGAGTATTAATCCAACACAGGCAATCTCAAGCACACAACAGGAGAACGGAACACAACTTAGATGAAACAGTGGATATTATGCTTATTAGGTGCAACAAATACCTAGTGTCACAGCATATAAATTCCTTAAGGGGCACAGGTGTCATGTGTTTAGGTATAACAAAAATGTAGCACCACTGCATAGATATTATATATAACCGAAGAGGCACAGGACACAGTTTAGACAAAGTGAAGAAGACAGATTTTTCAAGCTAGAATCAAGGTCTGTTTCTACTCATTAAAGCTACTAAACATAGCATAACCCCACCATATTGAAAACAAGGTGAGCTTGGCAGCTAGGTGCACCCTACACAAACAAAGTCACTCACACACAACAGTTCTAAGTATAGATCAAGAAAGTAGGGCATGATGAAAGGATGCGACACTAATATCTCGAGCAATGCAACATTTCCATTTGCACACAGTAACTAACAGGGAGCTTAATAAAAGTTTTGTTTCGGTGTGGAACATGATCCTTATCGAAGCCAACCAAAATCTTCTAACACAGTGAACGGGCTACAAATAGTGATTAAAATCACTTATTCATCACAGTCCTCTGTCATTCACCCGTAACACCTCTCTGTCTTGCTGCTCTACGGATCAACCGAAGAAGAGATCAAATCACTGAGCGCAACAAACTCAATGACAAGATGTCTAACCGGAGAGCTCTCATGTCTGACGGCGAAGTCGCTTCCGGAGCTTGCGGAGCTTGTGCTTGTTCATCTTACGCTTGCGCTTCTTCTTCACGCTGTCCGCCCACACCTCCGCGGCCTCTCCGCCGACCTCCTCACATGCGGGGGCACCCCCGACCGGATCTAGGCACGGGTGTATCTGGAGGCCCGGGTGGAAGGAGAAGAGGAGGGCGTCGCGGAGGATCCCGGCAGGTGGCGTTTGTGCCGGCGTCGAGGCCGGGAGTGGCGGAGGAGGAGGTGCTGGGGTGGGGCCTTGCTGCAGGTGCGGCGTGAGGCGGGAGAGGAGCGAGTTAAAGGGCAGCGGCGGCGGGTCGCGGAGGCGGAGGAGCAGCCGGCGGACCGGCGCGGCGGCGGCGGCCATGGGGAGACGTTCGACGAGTGGAGGGTTTCCTTTGGAATGGATGGAAGCTTGGCTGGGCTGGGCTAATGCTAAGGTTCCATTGTGTTGTTGGTCTGCTTGGTTCCACTGGGAGAGCTTGTGTGGTGTGCGTCCTGGGCTCTGGCCCAGCTTGCTACGGTTGGATATTTTAAGAGTAAAATGTGGCGTCTTTCAAACTATTGGCCTCCCCATTTTAAGTCTTCGAACTATCAAAACGACTATATGGGTATCTGAACTATTTCCAATGCACACAAAAGGTCTAAAACTTGCCACGTCGGGGATATTTTTTTAAAAAACCTTATCTATTTTCTCTTTCTAATTAGCTCCTTCGTCTTTGTCCGATCCGACCCTAGCTTTTGACTTATCACGGTCCGATCCAGCCTAGCTACCTGTTTGACAATGGTGACGCTGGGTCACAGGTGGAAGTAGGACACATCGCAGCCCTGTCCGGATTCGGGAAGATCCCGTCCCATGACTATCGGGCGATGCTACCTGACGACAATTTGCGTCTTTTTTTTTTTATGGGGCTGTCATTTGCCGGCGCCATGGCGGCGTAGGAGATGTCGGCGGTCGCCGCGGCGTGGTCTGCGCCTGGCGGCGTTGCGCGGCCGGGCGCCTCACGGGGAGCGGCCGCCGAGGATGGCGGGTCGATGAGCCGCTCCCCCTTGTCAGCGTTTCAAGGCGCCGCAGCGTGGCCGGCGATGTTGAGGATCCTTCCATGTGGTGGAAGTTGTTGTTCTTTTTGCCGGAGACGATCTCAAGATGAAGCTGTAGCGTGTTAGCCAGGCGTAGTTCGTGTTCACTGCCAGGGGGTCGCCGCCAAGAGATGCGTGCCATGCGAGTCGGAGATCTTGGGGTTCTTGAGCGGGAGGCAAGCTGTGGCGACGGCGCAAAGTGGAGGCCATGGCGGTGGTGGCTCGTCGCGTCGTGGTGGAGTGGGGCGGAGCGGTGGCGAACTTGGACTGGAAGGCCGAGGGACGGCGGCGCGACCTGCGTCTTTGTTGCGAGTTGACCAGCGCTGCGGCCGCGCCGGACACTCAAGCGGGCGGGTCCTCGTGCGCGGTGTGTTGTGCGGCGGCGGCGGGCGTGTGGTGGCGTGGCGCTCGGCCCCGCGCGGCTCACGAGCGCGCTCCGGCGTGTCGCGCGGCTCGGTCCTGATCCTGCGGCGGCGCTCACGGGTCGGCACTTACTCGCGGCCTGCGCTAGGTCGACCTGTCCGAAAACATGCGTCATTGCGCGTGAGCTTCGCGCGGCTCGAGCTCGGGACAAAACAACCTGCTCAATGGCACTCGTTTCGGACAGCATGGAAGAAGGGGCTGGATGCGAAAAAGAAAATAGATAGGGTTTTGAAAAAAAATCCACGGCGTGGCAAGTTTTAGACCTTTGTTGTGCATTGGAAAGTTGATGAGATTTTCTAGAAATTTACCCTCGTCATTTTACTCATATTTTAATCTCTTTTTTTTTACAACTGTTGAACTGATGTCATAAATCTTGATGAGATTTTCTAGAAATTTGGTAAAAGTTTAAAATTTTAAACTTAAAAAAACTCTAAAAATCTATTTATTCAAAGACAGAGGGAGTATTTTGAGACATAGCTTAATCAAAATCTGTCTCTAAAATTAGTTTCTGAAACGAGCCGTCTCTAGTCTAGAAATCTATTTTGAAGGAGGGCATCGTTTTCAGTCGTCCATTAAAATGCCCTCGTCTTTAGAGGTATTTCGATATAGAGTTGCCTCCAAAAAAAAATATATAAAGGCAATTGAATGTAGAGCCATCTCTACAAATCTATATGTAGAGCCTGATGGATCTAGAATTGTCTCTAAACAGTTGCAACAGAGCGTGTCCGTCTGGGTCCGTCTGGGTTCGACTCCAGTCAGTAGTGTTGCACCGATCTTCTTAATGAAAAACCACTTCTTTCTAGGTTGGGTCTTATTTTTTTGTATAAAATTTATAATTTTCTTACAATAAGCTAGATGAAGAAAAAAACTTTTATATAAGATCGTATATCTCGAGGAGAGCGTACCAATCTGTTGATGATACTTTTTTTAAAGAGTAAAGTGCGTGGCCGGTCGCCAAAACTTGCCGCCATCCCTGGCCCATAAACTTAGTAAACTTAAACTTCTGAAGTGTCGTGATAGATCCTCAAACTTTGTTTGGGTCTCATATTCATCCAAAAGGGTATGGCCCCACGTGTCAGCTCTATCTCTCTCCTCTCTGCCATGGTCATCTCGCCGGCACAACTATTTGACGGCCATGGTCAGCTGCAGCAGTCGCACCAAGCTCGACACTCGCGAGATCGCGAAGGCGAGTTTGCTCCCTGCGCCGGAACAACTACTAGTGCCCAGCCTGCAGCTAGCATGCGGGCCGTTGATGCCAGTGCAGTCCATTGATTCCCTGCCAGACTGCAGCCCGCTGAGCGCCGTGGAGCCGACGACGTCCATGGCCACCACCCACCAGTACCAGCTCCGCGTGTCTGACCGGAGCGTCTTCCCGCAGAAGCCGCGGACGCTGAGCAGCAGCAGCAACCGCCGCAGCGGAGAAGCAGACGCGCAGCTAGGCACGGGCGACGCGCACGCACGCACAGGCGGCGGCGACGGCGGCGGCGGCGTGTACGACTGGATGCGAGTCGAGAGTCGTGACTTGAGAGGAAGATGTTTCTTTTTCAATACAACCCCTTATGAACCGGGATGACACACGACAACAAGTTTTAGGACCGGCCGCACGACTTTTACTCTAAATTTCTATAGTTATTTTTTTTTTAAAAAAAAAACTTATTTTGGGCTCGGAGGTAGTACTAAGATTACTCTCTATAATAAATGCCGTGTATCATCGGGCTATCGGCTATATATGGGTCCATGCGTCATTGATACGGTGTTTGTATGTTTTGGGGCCACCGCCGGCTGGCAGATACAAAGTGGGAGTATGTGTCGTGAACATGATCTCGCCCAGAAAGCATAAGAGCCAAACTACACATATAAATAGCATTTTCCATGAACAGATGTTAGACAAAATTTCGATTTGCATCGACAAATTGAGCTAGGTGCACCATAACAGTAGCCTACAATACATGAACTTTTGAACACAACAAATCCATGACAAGATAGTTAGTGAAGAGTTCCCTCTTCACAATAAGGCGGGAGGATAGAGCTCAGCAACACAAGAAAAGAGAATGGAGGGTCTAAACCAGCATCAGACCATGCTATGATGCTCCTATGGAACAAGCCTGCAGTCCACCCCATACAGCCTCCTTAGAAACTTCGCCGCGGTCGCTCCTCTGCAACATTCACACGCAAGGCACGGCCATCCAAACTCTGTAGAATCCAGAATAAGAGTTATATTTTGGGTGCATGAAAAGCTTTAATTTATTTGACATGGTATAGGAAAAGTAAAAAAGACAGAATCGCTCCACAGTTTTTTTTACTGTGATATTGATTATTTCAGTACGGCCAAAGTTATTGTGGTTATGCAAATGGCAGGAATCAAGACTGACCTGTCCATCAAGGGCGGCAATAGCATCATCCAATTCGTTCTGTGATGCCATAGTTACAAAACCAAATCCCCGCGATCGCCCAGTTTCTCGGTCATAGACAACTCTGGCATCAACTACTTTACCATGCTCGCTGAACAACTGCACCAATCTAGAATCATCCACTTGCCAAGGCAGGTTGCCAACATAAATCCTCAAAGAAGGCCCCGATTGTCTGGGAGGTCTGTCCACACGAGAACCTCTAGGAGCTGCTTTATTTACAGTCAGAAGCCTTCCATTGACATCCTGTCCACATAACCATGTAATCAGCTTTGTTGCAAGTGAAGGAATGCAGACAAGGTAAAATCAAGGAAATCTCACTATGTATGTAACTGTACTTACTAATGTAGAAATGCATTCAGCACGCATAGCGTATAGATGAAATAAATTTCTATAAAGTACTTAAGTTCACTTTACAACAAAGTGTTCACTTGAACAGTACAAACACTAAAATTTATGTCCAAGACCATAGGGGTGCAAAGCTCTCTTTTCTAGCTGCTCATTCAAGCCATTGGGAACCTAAGAAAAGATTCTTAGGTTTGGCTAAAGTTAAAGCTTCTATGCTATAAACATTGGAAACTATATTTTCCAACACTAGTCACTGGTCATAAGTGCAGCTGTTGGAAGACTTGAAACGGTTAGAGAAAGTGCTAACTTTTCTACTTATGACTTGTCAGTTCAAGCCTCCGAAACCACTCATGCCCTAAGAATGAGAACAGTATAATGAGCTGAAGCATATTCGTATGGGAACTGGGAACAGCATTCCATGCATAACGCAAGTGTGCTCACCATAGTTAAATGAGTTATGGATGCAGTAAAAAAAAAATGAGTTATGGATGGCATGAGAAAACAGGCTATCTAACCATAACTAAACCCAAAATCTGTCAGATACACTCACATAGCCATTGAACATCTCCACAGCTTTCTCAGCCTCCTCGACAGTGCTCATAGTGACAAACCCAAATCCACGACTTCGGTCTGTTTCTCTGTTGTAAATGACCTGCACAGTGACAAAGTTCATTTCAGAACAAATGAGCAAGCTCTTACTCAAAAAGAGAGAGAGAGAGAGTAAGCTCCTTTTTTCAATCCAGGGGCAAGCAGATCACATATTAGCCCAAAAGAGCAAACAATGGTATCCTTGAACTATCATCTAACTATATCACTAAAATATTGAGCACCCGGACATTAAAAACTGGCAAACACTAGCTAGGAAGCCACCTCAATAGCATGGAGAGGTAAATAAAGGGGGTCCTAGGATGAAATTTTGTGTTGAGAGTGAAAAGCGAGAGGGTTATTTTTTTGCAGAGAATCTAACATTATGTTTTGAAATTTTGCAGAGCAGCACAATATTGAGAATCTAACATTATGTTTAATCAATCACTAATGCTAAGAGCAACTCCAACAACCATGGTTTTTTTTTAATAAAAGGGCAAAGCCCCTGTCATTGCAAAGCAAGGACCAAAAGTCATACAGCGTTCAGCGTTGAGGGGGGATGCCCCTATCCAGGATTACAGCATCAGAATTTTGTGTTGCAACGCACTCACTTATTACAAGACTCCCCAGTCACTTACACACTTCCAGCTCTCAAACCAACAAACATGTTATCCTTGTTGTGTAGGCTATATTTAAATTTTTACCAACAAAAGTTAACTCCAATAGTTGTGCTATTTGGTTTTGAGTTCTCGCATGCTAAATATAGCTTGCATGGTGCCGCTGGCCACAGTACTGGAAAGGCTATTGGAGTTTTATGTTTCTTTTTTCTGGATTTTGTATTTTAGAGGTTGGCTAAACCATAGCCATCTATTTTACCAACTCTGTTAGAGTTGCTCTAAGATGTAATTCTGATAAGCACCTGTAATCGCAACACCTCATCACACATTAAGCATACCTCATGAAGCAATATCACATTGTAATGTGCTGGAATAAGTGCACAAATCAGGCAAGTAGACTATAGCAGCTGGACGCCTGCACCCATACAACTTTCAACTGTGCATTCAACACTCGCCGCACACCCGAAAAATAAAAATGCAGAAGAAGCGCAGAACTGACTGCAGTGCGATGCAACTACTGTGGCCAGCTGGCCGCGGTGCAATAAATTAAGGCAAAAATTTCCGTGGTAAGGAAGAGTAAGATAAGGAGGACTAGACGTCACCTCTGCGACCTCGACGACGCCGGCCTGCTCGAAGAGCTGCGCGAGGCGCTCGCTGTCGACGTCGTAGGGCAGGTTGCCGATGTAGACCTTGGCCTCCTCGGGCGGCTCGACATACTCGCCGACCTCCTCCTCTGGTTCGTCCTCGACGGCGGCTGAGGCCTCTACGGCATCGTCCTCCGGCGCGAAGGCCTCCTCCTCCTGCTGCTGCTGTTCTGACTCGGCCAGCTCCGCGTAGTCGACCCCGACGGAGTCGGAGGCGGCGAGCGGGGCGAGCGGCAGGCGGCGTGCGGAGCGGAGGCGGAGCAGGCGTCGGGGCAGGGCCGGCGAGAGGAGGACGAGGAAGGGAGAGGAAGGGGCGGGGCTGGGCTTGGGGGGGAGGAGGCGGCAGAGGGCGCGGAGGGACACCGCGACGGAGGAGGCCATGGTGCTGCGGGGTGGAAGGAAAGGAAGGAGTGGGAGGAGGAGGAGAAGGGGATAAGAGGGGGAGGGAGGGAGGAGCGAGCCGCGACCGCGAGAGGATTTTGGGGAGAGAGGGTGCGGGTAGTAGAGTGGACGGACAGTGGACGAGGAGTTGCTCCAGGGGCGACACCGACAGGATATTTTGGGGGACTTCCCTCGTTTCGTTTCATTTCGCTCAAAAAGATGGGCTCTTATTATCAAAAAAAAAAAAAAAAGATGGGCTCTTCTCTCCTGCGATATTGGCTGGGCCATTATTTATCGGTGTGAAAAAAATTATAAACATCTATAAATTATGTCTAGAAAAAAGTCTACGTTGTCTTCCTTTCTCCTTTTCTTTTATATATTGATTTAATGAGCATGAAATTTTTGAAAAATCATAATAAATTAAAAAATCTAATTTTGTTATGGACTAATGAGTAGATATGATTTAAAAGGTAGACAAAAAATTTTTGCTCTATTATCTTGTTGCATCATAAGAGCAAATATTATAGAGGGCTAGGGCGCTGGCACGAGAGCATACGTGGAAGAGAGCGGAAGTGGAGGAGAGAGAAGGTAGTAGGCGACTAGCAAAACGCCCGCGCAAGCCGGCGAAAACGCTGTGTGGCGCATGCTATTGGCCAGTGCTCTCTGCTCTGCATTAACTACTTGTGGGGTCCGCTGGTACGACGCCTCCTTACAGCTAGCCGTGGGCGTTTGCCATTAAACTTTCTCTAATAGAACCACCAAAACTGTAGCTATGAATTAATCACATAAAAACATAGATTTAAAGCTAGAGCAAAAAATATGTATTAAAAGCATACTATATCATATGTTTACTCTTTTAGATCTACTCATATTAAGTCTCAATAAAATTGGATTTTATATTTTATAATTTTCTGTAATTCAGTATGATTTTTAAAGATTTAGTGAAATATATATATAAAAAAGAGAAAAAAAACACGTTGAGAAACAGTTAGGGAGCAAAAGTTATATCGGTTTTCTGGTTTAGGAAGCAAAAGTAGACTTTGGCTAAATATGTTTTGTATGGAGGTCGATAAACAAGGTTTAAGTTGTTATAAAGTTGAAACGTTCATATATTGTTTAGATCGTGTACATAAAAAAAAAATGATCTAAAAAAAATACTAACCCCTCTAGGAAAATTTGCTAATTTGTTGAGAACGTGGATAGAGATACCTTTTTTTAATGAAAGATAGGTAAAAGTCGTTTTCCACTAGCAGATTTCATTTTTCCGCAAGTTGGTTTTATCCTTTCTCAACCAAAAAGATTTTAAGGTTGTCGTGGTCCCAAACGTGTTCAACAAAATCTTGTTTTGATAAAACTGAAGATCCAAATAACTCCTTAGGATAAAACTAAAGCTACTTATATATTGTTATATGATGAATTGATGATTATAAAACGGAGTAGAACCGTGCAGATGCCAACAAAGTTACAAAATGATCAACAGAAGAATACAAGGATATTTGTGTTAATATATACAGCCACATCGAAATTTAAAGGTTTCATAGCTGCCTATCCCCAGTGGGCTAATTCTGATGGCAACAATAAATGATCAATGTGATGTCGATCCTAGCGCAATTCTGACTTCTGAGCCAACCGTGACCGGCCGAAATCCAACCGGTAGTAGCTTGCCTGACTGTTCACCGTAGACCTGCTACTCCCCTTCTGTTTGGCGATGCACTGCATACATCAGAAACTGAGTTCCATCAGTTAACTACTCATGCCTGATACATAGAGTGATACAGTTCAGCAGCGAGACTGCTCCTGCTCAAATCAGATCCCTCCTCTTATAATTCAGTACTAAAGAATCTAAAATGAGGTTGAGGGTAAGCATGCCAGTGTCAAAATGACACTGGACTGGTGGTTTATTCCTAAGATTAAACTTCTCCTGATCTTGTCGTGCAGTGAAACACATAGCACTGAAAATGGTAGCAGGAATAGAAGAAACACATGTTGCCTACGCCTACCGAGACAGGCAATTCTACTCTTTTTCAGTACATTCTAGAACTCTACCCTCTCTATTTCTACGAGGCATTTCTGCTTTTCTCATGGCAACACATATCACCTCAAATGGTAGTCAAGTGACACTAAAAGAAGCAGAGACCAATTCTGCTTCCTGTGATGTGCACAAGTCACTCCAAGTTTTATTTCCCAGACTCAATTCGGTAACCTACCTGGGAATTTGCTGTCAGCATATGGCTCAGGCTCAGCAAGGTGGAGGCAAAGCTGTTGTTGTTGGCGCCCTTGTCATCAGCTCACTGAAGAAAACGCCACTGGAATAATCAAATTCCATACAAACAAGCAACTCTAATTGCAGAAGAACATCCAAACGCATCTATACCTAATGTTCAGGCTGATTATCGCGTCGTGCTGGGCTGGTATCTTCATCAGCGCTTCCAAAGCGAATTCATCCTCCTTGTCACCTTCTGACATCTCCCTTGACATAATTTCAGTGAAATCCACAAACTGCAAGGAACACACACAGGCACAAAAGCAGGATATATCAAATTAAGCACATGACTGAAACATCCTCTTCTTGAAACTGACATATCGTGATTGGCACAAACCTGAAAGTTATCAAACCGCCGCCGGTTGTCGTTGCAGTGAATCAGATCATCCCATGGTCCATCGCCTACTCCAACAAGCACAATCGAAAGAGGGAAATCACTGCGGAAACAATAAATGCATCAGGTTTCTTTTCCAAGAAAACTAAGAACAAGTTGCTTTGTCAGAATCTGACTATCAATAGCACTAGTTTGGCTTCATATCCTGTTGCTAGTATGACCTGGCATGTATGAGAGCCTCAACAGTCCTTTCTTCTAGGTAGTTTTCTGATCTTGCTTCTTCCAAATTGTTCACATAAGGAGCACTAGACGATGTAGGGACCTGGAGCAATACAAGAAAACAGAGCCTTAGTTACAGCAGAGGATCAATCAGATGTCTAACACTGAATTAATCTTGAAGTGAGAATCCTTGTGCTCCTGTACAGTGTTTAGTTTGTTGCTGCAGCATGAATAAAATGTTTCACTTATCCAAAGAAAATACAAAGAGAAAAAAAAAATAGCAAGAGAAAGCAGAGTAGACACACGTTGATATGCATCATATGATCTTACTTTTGCGGTACAAGTTATTCAATCAACAGAAAATGGAGTGTACCTGCCCGTCAGCTATTATCAGTAGGATGTGATACTGATAGCCGTGGTCCTGAACGACCTTGGTTGCAGTTTCTATGATTGGAGCTAAAGATGTCGGGCCTAGATAAGGAAGGATTCCACAGTCATTACAACCACGAAGTGCAAGACTACTAACTTGAGAAGTGGGAAACGACAAGAAGATGGTACCAGAGAGTCGAACGTGAGGGGCAATCTCTCTGTACCGCTGCAGCGCTTCATTGACACCATTGCATGCCCGGCCACCTTGGTAGAAGCTGAAGACGTGTTGATCATGCGTGGATGCTGAAAAATGAGGAAGCAAATGAGCTCGTCGCGTCCCTAAGCTAGTGAGGAACCATCATTATTCAGTAAAGACCAAAGGAATCAGTTATTCATGGGTAATTGTGGAACAAAGCTAGGAAGAGCGGCCTAGCTCTTACTGTCACCAAAGCCGAAGCACGGGATCTGGTTGTCCTCGTCAAACCCCGACAAGGTTTTGCCGATGATGCTGATGGCTTGCTCATAAGGGTTAGGAGGCCCTCCGACGTGATGCAGGCTTCTCCCGTTGAAACAACGTTTGCCTTTAATTCCGGTTCATCAATACTACGGTCAGTCATGCACTCAACAAAGAGCTTGATAGTAATAAGCAACAGTGGCCCAATGCAGAACACTGATCAAACGGATGTGGTTTAACATTTGTGAATTATGAATGACAGAAACGCTAGATACCTGTCCATTCGTTGCTCTTGGTGAAATCCACCCCGATAATGAGGTTGGAGGACTCGAGACCAGCCAGCTGAAGTGCATCCTTTACCTGGATGTATGTTTTCAGTTTCCCCCAAGAAACGCGGGTGATATTAAACGATAGTGGTTCAATTCGATCTGAAATGAGCGACGGTAATACATGATCGAAGTAGAGTTTACCTGATCCAAGGTGTCGTAGTTTCTGTCTATCTTGGTGTATGGCCGTTGAGCAGGTGGTCCATGGCCTGCAGGGTCGACCCTCTTGAGACGAGTTGTCCAGGCAAACACGGTACAGAAGAGTAGCAAGAATGTGGAGAAGAACATGACCGATCCACCAGACCTACAGCTAGAACGTTGAATCGATGGAGCTTGGCGTAAAGAGGAGGCTTCCAAGGTCACATCGAGCTTGTCTCTTTTATATGGGGACGACGAGGGAAGTGTAGCACAGCGATTGGTCTGAGAAACTTCAAGGCAAAGGACCAGTGATACGTACTAGAGGGCAACGCGGTCGATACGCTGAAACGAGTGAGGCCTCTGGTCATCTCATCGGGGAGGTCCGTGTGGTCTGGGCGGGGCGGTGCGTACTGTGGTGCCTGCGACGTTGTGATTGGTTCAGATGCCATGCCACCCCACAAGAGGGAATTTAGAAATGAAAGGTAGTAGCAAGAAAGACAATTAGCATCCGTTTATATATACCTGGCAAGAATATTGTTGTTGCTGGGTTTGGTGATTTGGGGTCCTGGATTAGGTATCCAGTTTCAAAATCAAATCTTGTCCTCAAATGAAAACCTCAAGAACAGAGACTCTGGCATCCTTGAATTGGGATAATCTGAATTAAATGGTTTAAGATGCAATTCAAAAGCATGACCAATTCTTTTTGCAGATAAACATCAAAAAGATTTTGTTTGAAAGAAACATCAATACCTGGACGAACAGAAGCAATCCGGCAATCCGCGTGCCACGAGACGACTTGACTTTCAAGTCTTGACTTACCTACTCTGCTCACTCAGTGTTAGACTCAAAATAACTCCATGTGGACCTAACCATTCTTCTGTGACATCCAACAGCAAGCAGGACAGCAGTTCAGAAATAGCTTCACTCTTTATTTGTGCAGTCTCTCCTGTCTATTATTCCCACATAGATTCTGAGATATCCATACACATCTTTATATGTGCACTCAAGTCAACTATCCACCTACAGAAACATAAGACTTCCTCTTTACAAATGTTTCATCTACAACATAGAGTCCTAGAGTAGCATATGGCTAGCACACTGAAAATCAAGTGAGATCTGTTTTTCATCTTAAAATGGAACAATTTTGTCAAAGAATGGACTTCTCAGCATCTTCACTACTATATCCCAAGTGGTAACATCTACAATTACATGGCGCCTTCCAGCACCCGTCAGTTTTCCGCAAAAACATGCATCAACAAATTGGGAAAACTTCTACACAAGAATGCAAACCCAAAACAAAATTCTACTGTTTCCCTTATCTAGTGAACGAGCAGGATCTGTATATATCTGTAATAATTATGTATACATATGGAGCACCTATATTATTAGGGGTTCAGATAGCTCCATCTCGTTGGACGTAGTCTGATCTGTCTCCACTGGAGGTAACCGCACGTAGTTCAGTCCCAACCACTGCCATGGCCAGCACATGTACCTATGGCCATTCCGATTTACCGAAAGTCGATTCTACTATCTGATTCTTCGAGCTGCCTGTTAAGCTCCTCCAGTCTCTCACGTAGTCTGGATGATCGCAGATCTGCTAGCTTTAGAGACTTCTCTGCAGCATCACGTGCCGCCATTGCAGCAGCTGCTGTCTCTTCCTTGAACTTCAGCTTGTTTTCTAGCTCCACCATAGCTTGCTTTTGCTTTCGTCTAACTCCTTGCGAAGGGATGATATCTGTGCAACAAACAAAGCTCTACTAGTTAGCGATGCTTCAACATAATGAGGCAAATCATCCATTCGCTTGCATAAGTTGATCTGTATATGTTTGCTTGAACACAATTACCAAAAGCCATGACACTATATCAAGAATAAAATGGCTCTATATAAAGGATCCCTTGCAGAATATTGTAAGATTTACACAGTTGTCATCGACTCATCGCACTGCATTAGTAATGGGGCTCAGCATCTGCTGCCACCAATGACTGCACAGGCCTTCCTTCTACTACTACATATCAAGAGACAAATTTTGTCTATATATATTGATGGGATAACTGCAAATGGCACTTTCATACTGCAATCATTTTCTACATTAAGCTGATAGTGCCATATCTAGGAATGCACCTAGGATACAGAACAGTAATATCATTAAGTACAGAACTCCAGTTTGTAACAAGAATAGCAGAAACAACCTGTTGATGAAGACATTGAAAACAGCAAAAACTTAACAAAGATGGCACGAAATACAAAGCAATAACATATGGTTTAGCTAGCATATCTAGATTTTATCTCTTTCCCTTTTTGATGATAATGTATGCTAAGCAGGTCTTATGCTTGTCTCGCACACTCATTACTTATTAGTATCCAGAACCTGTATGTTCAGGGTAAATTGAAACATGTAGCAGAGGAATAAATCTGTTAAATGTTATTCTCATGGATTGTAGTTATGCTATTCTAGGTGTTGCAAGCAAGCCTGTAATGTTTTGTGCTTTCTTATATTTGTGTATGAGTGTTCATAAATCAAAACTATATAAGTTGCAAAGCTGATTGTGGTAGTTTGATTGCATATGGGACAAGCTAACTTTGATATTAGTTACTCCAAAGGATATCATTCTATCAGATAACCATGTTGGAAAGGTGGCAAACATGATAGAATCACCAGATTCTAAGAGTAACCCTAACCTCCCGAGAAAGCACAGAAAAGGCACTGAAAGCATAGAGAATAAGAACTATATGGTTAAAACACCTGATTTTGGAACTCTTGCTCAATTGATCTACCAGCTTCAGCTTCCTCCTCCGCTGCCATCTTCCACCGTTTAATCTCCTCTTCAGCAGCTGTCACATCCATCATCAGACCCTCAACCTGAAACAAGTGCATCAAAATGCAGTTACTAATTGATCATAATCTTAAAGAGACATTAGTGGTGTACTTGAGACATCAAACTAGACATGGGGAGAGAATTACGCTTTCATTTGCCACCCTTTCCTTCTCTTCAAGATGCTTTATTTGCTTTCTTAGCTGACCAATCTCCTTTTCTTGCCCTTCTAGCCTTGTTCTAAGTAAACCAGACTCCGCCCTTAAAGCCAGCAAATTACATAGATGATCAGAAGCAGGAAGCAAAAACAATTTACAATGGTTCAAAATATCCACAACATGAAATAGCAACACAGCAATATGCAAAATATTTTTCTTTTGTTGCAAAGAAGATCACTAAGCATGTCCTAGCAAACCATATGGTCAGTCTACACAACCTAGACAACCGCTCTTCCAAGTTCATCAAGTGATTCTATGTCCAACAGGCAGAGAAGACAAGAACTTGAAACAGGGCTTTTCTCTAACTTCTAGAACTAGGTCTGATCTGGAGAATATGCAAGATATGAATCTTCATAAATCATGGAACCAAAACTCATCTGTCACAGTAATTACCTTAGTGCTTCAACAAGATGTTGGAGCTCAATGATCCTGACCTGGGACTCCTTCATGGTATTCTCGAGAGCTCCTGCCTGCAATGTTGATTGTGTAACAAACAATTTAGGCACTATACAGGTTCAAGAACTGCCAGTTCCATGTATGGTAAGTTGGTAACATCAACTGAACTCACCAGGGTATAGACCTCGTCCTTCTCCACACTCCCTGGCCTGTGCTCCTTTCGCTCGTCGAGTCCAATCTCAATGCCAGCTTCCCTCAGTCCATCCTCAGCAACCTTTAACACCTCTGTGGTGGTTGCCTGAAGTGCGCTCCGGAGCAGCACGCCAATGTGCTCCTTCTCCTTAATCAGTTCATCCACTCTGTCCTCCAAACGCCTCAGCTTGCTCTCCTTGTCATCGATACAAGCCCCGACCTTCTCCAGGGCCATTGTCGCAAGCTCATAGGCCAATTTTGTCCCTTCCAAAGACACCTTGAGGCTCTCCTCGACGTCAGTCTCCTTCCAAACAAAAACCGAGTCTGACAGGGCACTGGCAGCTTCGGCATCGACCAGCTTGACCACCTCCCGCATCTCGTTGTACAGCTTGGAGGTGCATCCGATCTGCTCCGCGAGGACGGGCCTCTGCGCGTCGAGCTTCCCTTCTAGAGCGGTGATTTGGTCACGGAGCTCGGAGATCTCGGCTTCCCGCTGGGAGAGGGACTTGGAGAGGGATTCTCCCTCGGCAGACCTGGACGCGAGCGACGCCTCGAGTTCAGAGACCTCGATGGCGATCTGGTAGTTGCGGTGTTCCATCTGCTCCCGCGCGCGATCGCGGTCGCGGTTCGCGGCGTCGATCTGGGCGAGGAGGTCATCGACGATGTCGTTGGCGCGCTTGAGGACGCCGTAGGCGAGGGCCGGGAGTCCGGAGGAGTATTTCTGGGAGGTCGGGAGCGGGGCGGGGGCCGAGGAAGGGGAGGCCTTGGCGGAGATCCTCTCGAAGCCGGAGGAGAGCATGGAGGAGGCGGTGGTGGCCTCGGCCTGGAGCGCGGCGAGGGAGCGTGCGGAGGCGGCGGACTCCGCCTGGAGCGCGGCGAAGGACCGCGCGGAGGCGGCGGCCTCGGCCTGAAGCGCGGCGACGGACCGCGCGGAGGCCGCGGCCTCGGCGGTGAGTTCGTCCCGCTTGCGGAGCACGTCCTGCGCGAAGGCCTTGAAGCGGGCGACGCGGGACTCGGCCTCCGCGAGGGAGGCCTCGGCCGCGCGGCGGAGGCGGCGCTCCTCCTCGAGCTCCGCGGCCAGGTCCAGCAGCCGCTGCTGATGCTGCGCCTGGGCATCGGAGGACTGTGGCTGGGGTTGATGGGATTGCGGTAGGGTTTTGTGGGAGGAGGCGGAAGAGGTGGAGGGCGGTGGGAGAGGGTCCTCGTCGACGTCGGAGAGGACGGCGGCGTCGTCGTCGTCGGCCATGGCGTCGGAATTTGGTTGGGACTTGCTTGGCGGTGGTGATGGGGTGGGTGCCCTCTGTCGTCGCGTGCACGGGAGGGCGTCGCCGGGTCGGTGTATTCTATTGGGCGGCGAACCGGCCAGGCACGGCTGACCTGACCTGACCTATTGCCCCGCTTCGCTTCGGATTATTTTTTTTTTTTATTTTCTCTAACTGCTCTGGTGGGCTGTTTGGATTCCTTCTGGAAAGGTGACTAGTGTGGCACGGCGGCGAGCTGGCCGGACCCGCCATCTCGATGCGTGCTGCTACGGGCCGGTGAGGTCGCCGGCGACGGGGAAGAAAGGAGAAGCTCGATGAAACGTAGGATAAACTAAAAAAATCTTCATCCTACGTTTTCTTTCTTTGGAAGTACAGTAGAACGGAATATTCGTCTTGTATACTATACACTCCGATGCTTCAGGAACTCCGCAAAAAGTGCCAATACGCATCCGCCATCAGCAAAATCATAAACAAATTTCTTTTCGAACGCGATGCACGCCACTCGGTTGAGCCGATGCCGATCCATGCTCATCCCACGGAACTCATGTTATATGAACTTGCAACTTACTGTGTATATAAATAAATAAATTGTACCAGTTAGATTAAGTTACACTTGCATTGGTATCCAACTGCAATCTTCACACACACACGTATACCAGACCGGCTCCTTGTGATCTGCTGTAATCTACGTAGGCTTCTACATCCAACCGCGGAGGCGGGGAAATGGGCCATTACACATTTCAGTTACAAATCAGTCAGTCACAACATATAAGCGTCCACTTCTACCAGCACTCGCCCCAAGTTTTCTTTTCTTTTCTTTTTCTTTTGAATTCTCAAGGCCGTATCTCTTGTCTCTGAATCCTCAGGGCTCCCCAATTGTCTCTGGATTCTGTTAGTTCTGCGTCAGATAAATGTGCCATAGTATCATCGGGGATGTCGTGGCGACTGGTTTTTGCCGTGTCTGGTAAAGAAGACATGGCTCAAGGCTTCTTGAGCAGTCAACCTTGCCGAGGGCTCATAGGCAAGGAGGCGCTTCAGAAGGTCAATGAAGTCCCCAGCAGAGTGATCCACATGCTGCATCACAAGGTTCTGGATCAGAAGCAAGGGGCACTGTTAGAACGACAGAGAAACAAATCCAAAAAGATGGTAATACCAAGCCAAAGTAGGGGGACATAGAAAACCGAAAACACAGCAGGAAGAATTGCCAAGCATCAGGAGCGCTGTCACATTTACCTGAAGGCGAGGCAGTTTGAGAACAGCTCTAATGCTCTCTTTTGTTGTTGCTCCTTCTGGCCAGTTCAATCTTCCTCTCCTGAGGTACTTCTCTGCATGTTGGCTGAGTTTACAGAAGGCAAACAACTAGAATTATTAGTCACAAAAAGGCAGCATTATTAGGTACAAAAATGCCAACAGGTAACAAAAGCCATACTCAGCTCTTTCCAGCATGTGCTGTGGAAGAGGACCTAGAACTCTCTCCATCATTGCAAGGTGTTCCAAGTTCTCATGAGTCTGGAACAGTGTCTCACCCTATAAAATGAGGCAAGTGATTTAATCAGACATGCACCCTTTCAATATCAACAACCAAAATCAGAGATACGTACCGAGCAAAGCTCAACAAGTATACAACCAACACTCCAGATATCACAAGGATAGCTCCATCCATGCCCTTACAACAGTGACACAAATATATAAGCTACTGGGCTCCACAAGCAATGAAAAGGACGTGTGCAATAAGGCAGCAACTAGAGTCAAGTTCATACCCAAAATAACTTCAGGGGCTCGATAGTGTCTGGTAGATACAATATAACTGCGATCCTGGTGATGGTATGCTGCGCTTCCAAAGTCAATCAACTTAATGGCACTTGATTTTGGCAATTTCCTTGATAATGATCCATCCTAGATTGAAAATTTGTAGTTAAGATAACAAGTGAAGCAGTAGTAGTTGAAGAAAAATTACAGTAGACAAGAGATTAAACTGAAGAAAATTAGCAGAGACAGCTGTAAAGGTCAGAGCACACAAGCAGCAATGCAATTATCAGATCAAGCTAGTTGGTTGATTAGTTTGCTTCTTAGCTAAGAGACAGACAGTGGATTGTCAGTCAGATGAGATCAAGATTGTTAGCATCATTTGTTAGGGTTAGCTCTGTAAAAGAAGAGGTGTCGCATCACACTGAATCAAGTAAACAAGTTACGTTTAATTATGTAGCGTAAAAGTACCTTGGGATCAGGTAACTTGACATAATCTGAAGAAACAAGGAGGATGTTCTCTGGTTTCAGATCAGTATGAATTAGCTGCAGACGATGCATGACTGCATGGAAGTGAAGGCAAATATCAAGATACACTGAAAAATGGGAAACCAAGTACGAGTACTGGCATAAAAGATGACGATTCAAAAGGCAAAGAAAACAACATCAAATTAGCACATGTATTTGAAAAATATGAAAATAATTTTCTAAATAAAGGAAGGAAAAAAATATAAAAAAGCATGATCCATTGTATTATAATTTTGTTACAAAATTTTGAAGTTGAAATATTCAGTTCAAGTCAAAGAAGAGCAATACATCAGATAAGGAAAAAAAAACAACAATGTTAATAAAGGAAAATTAACATATTCAAAGTTTGCAGGGTACTGTCTCTACACACATGCAACGGATTCCAAAAGTTGCTCTCCGATCTGGCGAACTAGATCAATTGGGAACGGGCGGAAGCCGGTTTTCTGCAGGAAATCATATAAGCTTGGGCCAAGCTTCTCGCAGACCTGTTCATTCATCGAAATTTATTGATTGATTTGACCCCAATGTCTACATGATAGGTTGGGGAAAATTCTATAAATCAACCATTATACTTGTACTTACAATACAAATATGGCTACGATAGTCAAACCAGTTCCGTATTTGAACACAACTGCAAAAAGACTCATAAGGATGTAACTTTCCTCCATTACAGCAGCAACATAGTTTTTAAGAAATCCCATAATTTAATGCACAGAACTTAATTCTTTGTTTTCATAATGGGGACAAGTAAAAGTATAACTTACTGTTTTCCTGCAGCATCATTTCTTGCAAGCTTCTGCAGGACATCAATCTCTATCATTGCTGCATCACTGTATTTCTTTACAGAGCGAACAATTTTAATAGCCACCATCTCTTTGCTTTCTCGGTCCCAGCATTCCAGTACTTGACCAAAAGTACCTAAACAAATAAAAAGATATCAAATATTACAGGAAGTTTTGTTGAGTCACTTGCATCATAAAAATAACATGATCCTTCAAAAGCTATAACAATGACACAGGTCTCCTGTACATGGGCACACTTATTTAGTTAATCGGTGGCGTGAGTGGATGATTTTTTGTTTGTTGGGGTTCTTCCCCTTTTTTTTTCTTTCTTCTTAATATAATAATACACAGCTCTCCCTGCGTGTCCGAAAAAAAAAATGCAAAGGTCCTTGAACTCAAAAACTAATAAATGAAAATTAAATAGTCTGCATTTTTGCGTGAGTACGTGATGGCAAAGAAATTCACCTTCACCCATTTTTCTGTATATCTTGTCTGCAAAAAAAAACATAAAAAATGATATATTAGAATGGTGCCATTCCCAAAAAGTGCAATAACTTCAGAACATTTATAGGAATACAAAAACAGACAGCCTATCACAAATCACAAAGAAAAAAAAGATCACAAAACAAAACAGAAAAAAAATCATTGGGAGGTATAAGATAAGACAACATGGACGACATTGAAAACCTTGAACCACATAGATTAGAAACACAAAATAAAATAAGAGCACCCAAGTAAGAAAATATTTTTAAATGAAAGTGTTTTAAAAAGGTCCCAAAAAGATATGAAACTAATATATGTCCACTGAGGCATGATTGAAAAATAATGAAAAAGCTAAAATAGTGATATCAGTTAAAAAGGGGAAAAAACGCTAACATACAAAGAAAACCACAGCTTTTTAAATGAGTATAAGAAAAAAGGGAATGTAACACCCAGAAGGACGAACATCACATATCACAGAGATATTACTCCAACAGTGATAGTCAAGTGTAATTACAGCGAGAGGTCAAATTCTCTCCAACAGCAAATACATAATGGCCATCTTTATCGTCTTCTCTCCAGGGGGGGAAGCATTTCGAGCCACACCCTTCGGGGGAGCAGAGAGGCGAACAAGTATGGTCGGAAGCATTTGCTGATAATAGCAGGCTGGCCACATCACCAACTTCTTGCCCACAAAATGTTCCTATCTGAGCCTACACACATCCATCCATCGTTTTTCATGCAAGAGAAAATATAGAAAAATACTTCCCTGTGTGATGGTCACAGAGATAACTGAGCCACATAAGAAAAGAGGAACACAATGGTGAATAGAACAAGGAATAGCATCAGTTATAACAGACATAATACATGAGAGGTTATAGATAAGAATTTGAAAGTATATAATTGCAAATGAAGAGAACGTATTGCAATTTACTCTTTATTCCATCCATACTTAGGCCCATGGGGGAAACTGAACTTGGTAAGCTACAATCTACTTGTATGCAAACTTTAACAGGCACACACTATTCATAAATGCTAAGTGGTTCTTATTTGATTAATCAAGTTCAGTTAGATAATAATCATGTAGATCAAGCATAATAAGATCATAAATGCTAACATGTTCCCATTTAAGGTATGAAGCATATGTTCTTATGCTACTAATTCAGTCCAAGATATTTTTCCATGAATTAAAACATTACTTAAAAGGAGTGATTGCCAATATAAATAAAATATAATATGTATTAAGCCTAAATTTGTCTGTATGCTATACGTGCTCTCAAAAAAAAAAAAAGAGAGAGACTAAGAAATGCATGGTCTAGGTCAAATATAAACCTGGTCAGATTAATCAGGCTAAAAAAGTTAGCAGCATCACTGAGAACGTTGGCATACTAATTTTGCAAGACTACTATAGAATTTCTGTAGATCTCACATAAACGACTAGATCTACAAGACCCATGTATCTGCGAATCATAATAACAGGGTAATGACATAGCTAAACGGAATGGGTGATAGTTCTATGTAGAATCGCCTCCTGGAGAGGCGAACCGTATCCTGAATTACAACACATCGTAGAGGAGAGGAGTCGGTGAGCGGCGTTTACCTCGGCAGCTGGCGCCACGTCCCAGCCATGCCTCGCCCGCTTGCGGGGACGACCGGTGGCTAGATCGGCCGCGGCCGCAGCGCACTTCGTCGCCATCGTTGTTGCTCTGTTTAGCGCGGAGGAATTGGGGAAAACGTCAGGGAGAGGTAGTAGCGAAGGGAGGGGAAAACGCGCGAAGGAAAGGGCAAAGGGGAAAGTGGAGGGGCGGGCGTTGTATGCGGGGGGATCAGGGATGGGTGCGAATCGGATGCTCACAGGCAGTAGGCCGGTAGCGTACGCGTATGCCTTAAGAATTCGTGCTTATCTTTGTTTTGTTTTGTTTTTTATATATTCCTTGGGAAAAAAAAAAACAGGGCAAAATACAGCTTAGCAATCACGATCACCGCTGACCGCGTGGGAAGCGCGGAGAGCACCTTCTCAGCTAAAGATCAAAATCATGATCACCGCTGCAATTAAATTTTGCCACGCATGGTCGACATATGATTCTGTAGTATGTACAGTACAAGGAATTGTGAATAGATAAAGTAGCCCAATTAAATAAGACTAAGGATGTTCTATCTAGAGAATATGAGACTTTGGATAAAGTTTCAGAAGATAGAGCATTAGATGTGGCTGAGTGGACTAGGTTGAAAACTCTAGAGGAGGAATTAGACAAAATTTGGAGAATAGAAGAGATTATTAGACAAAGGTCTAGAGATAGAGATATTAAGGAAGGGGATAGGAATACAGCTTATTTTTTTGCTGTGGCAAATTATAGGAGTAGACAGAAAAAGATTGATTTCCTGGAAAGTCCAACTGGTCATGTTACTGACCAGTGTGGTATGATGAAGGTTGCTTTAGATTATTATAAAACTCTATTTGCAAAAAGGAAAGAGGTGATATAAATCTAGAAACTAACTTTTGGAGTGAGGCACAAAAAGTAACTAAGGAGGAAAATGATTTCTTAACTGCACCCTTCTCTGAGGAGGAAATAAAGGCTGCTATCTTTGAAAGTTATTCAGATGGTTCCCCTGGACCAGGTGGACTCTCCTTTATGTTTTATCAAAAATTCTGGGATATAGTAAAAAAAGATGTGTTAGCCATGTTTGAAGAGTTCTATAAAGGAGATCTAGACATCTATAGATTGAATTTTGCTTTAATTACCTTAATACCTAAAGTTAGTGATGCATGTAACATGAAGCAGTTTAGACCAATCAGTCTTTTGAATTGCAGTTTCAAAATGTTTTCCAAACTCCTCACAAACAGGCTAGGGATAGTTGCTCAAAGGTTGGTGGCTACTAACCAAAGTGCATTTATAAAAGGAAGATACATTTTAGAGAGTGTTATAGTGGCTCATGAGGTGGTACATAGTATGCATAAAGGGAAAGAAAAAGGAGTAATTTTGAAATTAGATTACGAGAAAGCGTATGACAGGGTTAATTGGGATTTCCTCTTTGAGATTCTTGAGTCTAGAGGTTTTAGTAGTAAATGGACAACCTGGATCAAACAATTAGTCACTGGAGGATCCCTTAGCATTCTAGTTAATGGGGAAGAGACTGCCACCTTCAAGCCTGGGAAAGGATTGAGGCAGGGAGATCCTTTATCCCCCCTTCTTTTCAATCTAGTTGGAGATGCTTTTGTTAATATGTTACATAAAGGTATTAGTAATGGTCTTATGCAAGGAGCTTTGACAGATTTTAGGCCAGGGGGTATAATGTCACTGCAATATGCAGATGACACTATCCTGTTTTCTAGTGCTAATCCTACTCATATGTGGAATTTAAAACATACCCTAATGTGGTTTGAACAGCTATCAGGGATGAGGATTAATTTCCATAAAAGTGAGTTATTGACTATGAATCTTGATGAGGAGGAAAGTAAGATAGCTGCAGAAATTTTCAATTGTCCAATTGGGAAATTTCCCCTCAAATATCTAGGTATACCTTTGCATTTTGAAAAGCTATCTAGAGAAGATCAGCCTCTAGTTGATAAAATGTTAGGAAGGGTTTCTGGATGGAGAGGCAAATTACTGTCTTTGGCAGCTAGGGCTCAACTAGTTAAGACTTGCCTGGTTAGTATACCTATTTACCTAATGTCATTTATTAAATTTCCAAAATGGGCCATTAAGTTGCTCAATTCACAGTTGAGCAATTTTCTGTGGAATGATGATGAAAATGCACACAAATATCATTTAGTTAATTGGGAATTAGTTTCAATGTGCAAAGAGTTTGGTGGTTTAGGAATACCTAGCATTAGAGATCTCAATATTTGTCCATTAGGATCTTGGCTGAAAAGATATGAAAAGGATAGAGAAAAGCTCTGGACAGAGTTGATTAATTTCAAATATAGAACTAGAGAAGTCAATATCTTCCGGTCTAGAACTGATGGTGTTTCACAATTTTTTAAAGGCTTTATGTGGGCTGCACAGGCCACTAGAATGGGATATAAATGGAAAATAGGAAATGGTGAAAAAGTGAGGTTTTGGGAAGATAATTGGTTAGAAAATTCTAGCTTAGCAATTCAATATTGGAAGCTATATAGATGGGTTAGAGAAAAGAATAAATCAGTGTCCAGCTTGTGGGATGGCACACAACTAAAGTGTACATTTACCAGAACTGGAGATCAGAACATGATAGATCTCTGGGAGGAAGTGTGTCTCTTAGCTTCTACTATTACTTTGACTAATGAGGAGGATTCCTTAATATGGCAGTTCTCCACTAATAGCATCTACAATTCACAATCACTTTACAAAGTGATAAATTTCAGAGGCATCACTGAGATTTTTGTACCAACAGTTTGGAATGTTAAGATTCCACCTAGAGTGCAATGTTTTCTCTGGCTATTAGGGAAAAAAATAAAATTCTTACTAGAGATAACTTAGAAAAAAGAAGAAAAGTTGATGACACATCTTGCCTGTTTTGCTGTGAAAGAGAATCAGTTTATCATTTATTTTTTCAATGTGTGGTAGCAAGACAACTCTGGAATACCATTTCAGAAATCTTTGATACTAGATTAGGTGATAGTTTTGAATCAATTGCTGCTTTTTGGTTAAGTAATAAAAAGAATGGAGTCTTAAATATAGTTACATCTGCTGGTTTTTGGTGTCTCTGGAAATTAAGAAATAATTTGTGTTTTCAGAGCAATCAATGGAGGTGCATGGCTATGCTCCTTTACCAGGTGGCAAAAACAACTCAGAGATGGGGTATTCTGTGCCCGGAGGAGAAGAGGGAGGCAGTGATGCAAAAGGTGGAAATGCTCAAGGAGAAAGCAACCCAAGTGCTCTGGCTGAAATGAAGAAGGCCACTTTCAACCTGCTGCAAGGATGGAGTATCGACAACATTAAGAACTAAAATGCAGCTCAAGATGGTGTGGAGCATTGGGTCAAGCTCCTGAATAATACAGTAGTTGAGTAGTGTCTTAGTTGTTCATGTCATCAGGACTTTTATTCTACATGCTTTGTTTGTCCTCAAATGCGGTTGCATTTGGAGGTTCTGGAACTTTGAACTGACTGGCAGAAGCCAGGTCATACTGTGCTGTAAACGAAATCTTGTCTATTGCAATAGTAATGGACGGGGGCTGTGGCCCTTTTATTAAAAAAAAAAAAAAAAAAAAGGAATTGTGAATAGACATGAATGTTGTAATAAACTTTGATGCAATTCCACGTAGTACTACTCCCTCCATTTCAAATGGTAGCTCATTCAAAGAAATTTTAGAAAGTCAAAACATCTTAAATTCGACCAAAATTATAAAGAGAACTATAAAGATTTATGATATCAAATGTGTATATTATGAAAATATAACTAACGAAGAATCCATTGATAATTAGTTAACTACCTAAATGTTATTATCTTGTTATATAAATTTTGTCAAAATTAAGATGTTGACTCTCCAAGATTTTTGGAATAGCTTATGATTTGAGATGGAGGAAGTAAAAAACGAAAATGGTGTGAACGCAATCATTTGTTTTAGTCTCAAAAATCAATCCATCCATACAAGGGACTGAATGAACAATTTCAATAGTACACTTAAGTTTGATTAAGCCTCCTACGGTTGGAAAGGACAGTAGCAAAAGATGCTGTGAACCATGGTGGCGTTTAGTCTTTCCAATCCAAGCAGTAATAAAAATGTAAAATCCATGATTATTGTTAAGCACATCGTGTAAAGTAGCTGCAGCAAGGGGATTACAACATGATGATTTTGTTTATAGGTTTACTCGAGCAATCCTCAATAAAAACCAGGGACCATATGGAATCCATTTCCTTATTGCAGTCCAGTTTCAATGGAATTATGCCGCAGACAGTGAAGTCACATGAATTTTTGTGTTGCTAGACACTCTAATGGCTCAAAAAGGGATCTCAGTATCAGCCATTCTGTCAAAACCTACAAGCAGCAGCCTGTCAGGATACACTTCGACATGACCAAATGCACTGGTGCCAGGAGGACACTCCAAGGCAGCCTCCAGGGTGCGGTGGTGCACACCGTGTGAGTCCACAGAGTGGCCACCCTTGTGGTCATGCCCAGCAAAGCAGGCCTTGACACAGTTGTACTGGTGAACAATAGCCATCACCTCGTCGTAGTTCCACATGAGAGCTGCTGGGGAAGATGCCCCGGGATCCATTGGGAGATGGCTGCATATGATGACATTTTGATGGTGCGTCGATGCATCCTGGAGGACACCATTGAGCCAGGACAGCTGCTCCTTGCCAACTGCGCCATTGAACTTCACGAACCGCCTGGCGACACCGACCAGACCATCAGGGCTGTTCTTGTCAGCGTTTGGGTTCTTCTCATCCAGGAGCTTAATTGCTGCTGCTGTCACAGGATGATCACTGGGCCAGCCAAGGCAACTGAAGTCATAAGCATCCAGAACAACAATTCTGAAGCCGGGGCATGGCAAGAAGTCATAATAAGCACGATCAGAATCTGTTGCAATCTTGAGCAGAGACACCAGCTGGCTGCGTGGAAGGTTGTACAGGCAATGGTTGCCGATCATGTGATATGTTGGCCCATCAAACTTGTCGAATTCATCAAGGACCTTCTGCACTGCCCATAATGATTTATCCTTTGGGCAGTAGCCGTCAATGATGTCGCCAAAATTGATCGAGAACTTGATGTTGCCATGTTCGTTCCACCTGTTGACAGCCCTTTGGAGAACGCTGAAGCTGTGGCGGTAGTATCGCGGGACACCGAGGAACGAGCGGCCATCTGGGATATCAGCATACTGAACATCAGCTATGACACCAAAGGAAAGCAAGGGTTCCTTTGTGGATGCACGGATTACTACTCCATTAGCTGCAGCCATCATCAAAACTTAGCTTGAAAGACCTTCAGAATAAACCAGCAACTGGGGTGTGAGAGGAGAGGCGATCCCTGTGCTCGAACTGAATATCACAACAAGATCAGTTCAGAACTCAGAATAACAGGGGAGGCATGGGGAATGAGAAATTATTGACCTATTTGTGAAGAATAAAAAAATATGGAACTGAAATGCATGCTCACCTTAATTGGAAACCAAAAATTCAGTTGTGTTTACCGAAAATCTACTGAAATTAGCACACTGAGGGCTTGTTTGGTAGCTAGGGCTCCAATCCCAACCTGAATTTTTTCCATCCAGGGGATGAGTGGATCCCTGGCTCCCTTCAATCCCTTTTGGGGATGATTTTCCCATAAACACTAATTCCTATCTCCACCATTTGTTGTCCGGTTAGCCGGGATCTGCCCAGTACAGATCATGGTTCTATCAGGGACAAGATATATATGACAGGTACTAAAAATATATCATCTCAAGAGAACAAATGTTGTTTGATACATCAGTTCACACATTAACTTTTAACTGCTGTACTCAACTACTCTTGGGGCCACTACACAAACCCATACATTCCCTCTATATCACAAATAGATGGGCTTTAGGACAGCGACATGGTCTCCAAAGCACAACTTTGACTTCTCATTTCTATAAAAATATTTATTGAAAAGTTATAAATTTATATTTTTATGAAAGTAACTTTCATGCCAAATCTATTGATATAATTTTCATATTTCAAAACTCACCAACTTAAAAGTTATTCATGATTTATATTCTCAATGTTTGACCGAAACCTTTTCTAAAAGCCCATCTATTTGTGATATGGAGGGAGTATACAAACATAATACTGGAATGGCTCATATATCATATATGGATAAAGTTTTCATATGGCTACTGCTTTTCCACTTGGCCAAGTCTGTCCTTGGCATTCTTTAGACAGATTGCTGCAAAGCATCAGTACCTTGAGTTCATCCAGATAATAGGACTGAAATTTCATGCTACAACTAACACTAGCTACCAAGCATCACTACTTTGAGTATCCGAGCCTTAGTAGTGTTCTGGTTTCAGTAAAAGATGAGATACTCATGTGGAGGTTGGCCGGAGCTCAGGGAATATCCAATCTCCTTGCTCTAGAACCAATCAATACATGAGTTCCTCTCTAGTGGCTTGGGTCAAGTTGAGAAGTGTGAGAGAGAGATATTTCAGATGTAAAAGAGGTGGTCGGGTTTCTAAACCCACCCCTTTATTCTTCTTAATATAATGATACGCAACTCTCCTGCGTGTTCGAGAAAAAAAAAAAAAAAAACTTTGAGTATCCGATATTTTGGAATGTCTCTTTTCCAACTAAAATGGCATAAAACTATGAAACCTATGACTTTCATGAGCCTTGGTGGTTGGACTAGTACATGTTTTCATGATTCATGGTTTTCGCTGGGACAACCAGACACAAGCGTACCAAAGGAGTCATAGCATTAGCAATACAGATGAAAATCATACATAGGACTACTGTTCAACACAAGCTGCCGGTCACACAAAAAAGAAAGACAATAGAATGAACTATTATGTAAGTGAGCCATTAGAGCAACATGCAAGAGACGAAATCTTCAGTTCAAAAAAAAAAAAAGAGAGAGATGAAAGTCTTTGCATTGCAAAAGACGAAAATCTGCAATAGCAGAAGTGCACAATAACTGAGAACGAGGAATTGGGATCGGTCCAAAGAGTGCAAATTCTGTACAAAAGAAGAAACTGTGGGCCATCTTTTGTTTAATGTCCTATAATAATAATAATAATAAAATTCAACCTGTGGGGGCAATAGAGTCCCCGACTCCCGGTCATTGCAATAAGAAGAAGACCTTTTCACGCAGGTCGAGGAAACCCCCGAAACCCATCCCCACCCATAGAGAGCGCCATAGCAAAGCACCAGAGCCCATGTGAGGCGACCACAACCAAGGCCGGACCTTAGACCGTGCTTTGGCATGGGACAACCGAGAGGACTTTTTTAAAAAAAAAAAAAACCTATCCTGAAATTCGTTCCCACGGGGAGTCAAGCTCAAGACTTGAGGAGCGCTACTGCCTGAACAGGGAAGGAGGGAAGCAGAACAGGTTCATATGGTTCATAATAGCTGGAGTGGGTTGGGCTCGGTGGAAAAAGAGAAGCAATCTAGTTTTCTCCAAATTTAAAAATGAACTCTCCCAAACAAGTTTCTTACAAAACTATCGGTCTTCTAGACCATTGGCAGATGTTGGTGAAGGAAAGCAACAAGTTGGAGGAGTTGCTGCAGAAGATGAAGGACAGGCTTTCAAGCTGGTGAAGTGTCCCTAGATGGTGTTTGGCCCCTGAGTTAGCTAGGAGGTCCTGGTGTAGAGATCAGCTAAGTAGTCTATCAGAGTCCAACACTTGTCTCTGTTTCTTCTCTTTTTGTGTTTGGGCTCTTGCGGATGAAGTGTTGTATCCTTTAATAATGGTTTGTTCTTGTCATTGTAAGCTGGTAACCCCAGCAGAACTCATGTTAAGCTTTCTATACAAGCTGGATCCAAAGGTCTTTGGTCTAAAAAATAATATACAATAGCATAACTCTTGCAATCTCATGATAGGAAAACAAACAAAAAGTTTGCCAAAAGCGCAGGTTTAGTCACATTTTAGAGATCCATCGTGTCTGACCAACAGAAACTAACATCTCTAACATATTTTTATTATGGAATGACATAGCACAGCCTAACACCCTAACATGGTTTGTTCTACTTCTACAAGAAGTCAACTTCAAGATCCAGAACTGTTGGAACATAGATAATAAGCTGGAGTCAATGGCATAGATCATACGCTGCAGTTAGTAACTTTTTTTTTTGGGTGTGTGTGTGTGTGTGTGGGGGGGTCTTAGCTAACCATTTTTAAGACCAATGCCATTTTTTAATGAAAGTCATTAATAGCGACATTCTTAAATACCAAATATGTAACATTTTCAATCTTCTCTAACTAGAACTGGTGGTCACAATCTACAAAATAATAAAAACAATCAGTAAGTAGATTAGTACATATTTCATTTTGTATGGAGGGGGCACATAACTACGCTATCTTGTTTTCGACTAAAGTATTAATACAAAATTAGCCTGCTAGAGTAAACAGATGCAGAGAAAATACTACCCTTAGTATCATTGCTAAGTATGACAAAATAAATTGGGCCTATCATTGTCAGATATACAGATCCAATTCTGAACTAATCCCTAAGGCATCATAAGATATGTCCTCACAAGTCGGATGTTCCTGTTGATAAGGACATTCAAAAACAAAAGGGTAGCATGGACTTCAGAAACCTATAAATGAATGATTGATAAATACAATTCACTATATTACTAATGTAATGATACGATGCAAGGAACTAAGATTATAGGGGATACAATTCATGGAGGAACTAAACTACAGCAGGATACAATGCATGAACTATAATGGAACAGAGTTCCTGTGTCAGTGCCTTTGCTGGATACTCAGGATTGGACGAAGAAGATGAGCTTGATGATATGCTCAATTTGATCATATCTGTCTTCTGTACTTGCATCACCATCTTTTGAGGGAGCATATTTGGTTTGTGTTAAGGCTAAACTTCCCATATGTGAAATGCATATGGTTCAGGCCTTTTCTGGGTGAGCAACCAACCAAACAATTTCCCTAAATTTTCTAAGGGGGTACAAGTTCAGTATTTTAGTACGTAGCTGTCACAATCTCTTTTAGTACTAGTATTTCATCAATTTCAGTTTCAAGAAATTGCTGTATCGATAGCTATGCAATAATAATTTCATACGAGTTCATCATCTTTACAAAGTATTTCCCGGGGATGAATCAGAACCTACGCCCAAATCAAGAACCCTGGAACGGAGCATATGATAATTCTAGGAGCTCGTTGATGTGATGTTCTATCTCGTCTGCATCTCTGACGTTCGGCATCGACTGCGGTAGCGCGGTCGAATCAAGAACCCACACCTAAATCAATAATCCTAGGACAGAGCAAACGGGAAGGAAGAGGAGCGGCGCGATTACCGTCGAGAAGACCGGCCGGAGGGGATGGGTGCCGGAGAGAATGCCAAATCGCCGTCGCGTCCGAGTCGCGCTCGCGGCAGCCGCTTCAGCGCCGCCGCCACGTCGCCTGCGAAGCAAGCGGGGGTCTCGCGTCTCCGGAGTGGCGTCTTCTGCTGCGGTACAGTATAGGCGTCCAGCAGCTGCGGGTTTCATACATCCTCTATAATTGACATCTACGTATGGCAACGTATCCTATTGCGGTATCTTGCTAACTATCTTTAGATGAAAGCATCCGATGGAGCATAGGTGGAGTTAATTTAGCACTTAAACCCTCCCACCATTATTTTTTATAATCACATCTCCATCCTCGGATGCTCATAAATTACGAATGAAGTTAGCATAGGATATAATTTGCCCTACATAATTATGCATTGTTCGAATTTCTCACTAGTTAGACGTGAAGAGCAAGGATATAATCACTCTTTAAAGTACGAATGAACTAGAAAGTAATTTTTTAGGCCTTGTTTTGGTTCAAGTCACCGAAAGTGAAATAAGTGACTTATTTTACCAAATAAAAGTAACTTATTAAGTCATAGACTTTAAGCTATAAGTTGGTATATCTCTACTTAAAACTTATAAGTCACCTATTTTTATGCATAGAACAACTTATAAGTCACTAATTTCAAGTCATTTGACTTGTAAGTCACTAACTTATTTGAAACCAAACATGGTCTTACTCAAACGGTTTTATACCGTGGCTGTTGAGGTCAATATATTAATGTGTTGTTTAACGAATTTATTATTTTATATCACTTTGATTTTATTATTTAATCTCTCTTTCAACGTATCCGCGAGTACACGATATTTTCTTGATACCCGGTGTAGATGTAGGTACGAATCTTGTTCATGAGGCACGATCATTTGACTTGTAAGTCACCGGTGGGACCGAAGTCGGGCGCAGCGATGAGTGGCGCCCGATGGCGCGGCTATGGCCATGGGCGCAACGGGATTTGTGCGGCGGGGGGGGGGGGGCGGACTGGGCGGCGGCGCAACCATGGTCATGACAAGGCTACACGACCGGCATACAAATCTTGCCGTCGCAACGGTGGCCATGGGCACAATAGGATCTTGACCTCCATCCTCAAGCGACATGTCCAAGATCTCCATCATCGCAATCCACCACCATGCCCATCCAAGTCTCTCGGCAACACGGCCAGCTAGCGGGCCACTTGCACCTACCAACACGTTTACTTCAGATGATCGGACCTGCTCTTGAGCGCCACCCACCTGAGCATAGTTGGACTCGATAACCATGGTGGGGTTAGTTGTGTGCCAAGGAGATGCAACTCTCCCTTTATTCGAGCAGTGATAAAGATATTGTGGCTAAGAAAGAGTGGGAGGGTTGTTGAGAGATTGGCTGAAGAACAAATGTGACTCTTATTCGTGATAATTTTACGGGTCAGGACGTGGGGTAGGATTTGAGATATTTCCAAAGATGCTTTAACCACATTCTTAAGGAACCCCACCATGGCTAGCTCATAAGATAACTCTTAGTATTGTTTTTATATTTTAATAGAAGAGAGAAATTAACTCCTGGTCAAAAGATAGACTCATACACGCATTCCAAGATCATATTGAGAGTGTCATGTGTACTCAATCATGCTATGAGTCATTGCTAAGAGTTAGTATTATTAGAGAAGTTAGTTTAGAGCAGTTACTTGGGATACTTAAACCATGGTGGGTGTCCGGTAACTGTTTCATTTCCATCACGGTCTTCACAAATTTGAAGCGATTCAGTAACTGTTCACTTAAAGCTCTCTCCACGTGTTGTAATCGGGCTAGTGCTGATTGATTGATATGCCACGGCGTTTACCATTGCCAATGCTTTAGCTTGACTGAAGGAGAGTCCCGTCCGCCTTGCCGTTGCCGCAAGCGACCAGCGACGATGTCCGCCTTGCACTTGCAGCAGCAGCCAGGGACTGGTGGTCGGAGACGGCCACACCCGCAGAAATGTCACCGCCACCCGTCCTGCTACAATCCGCGCCATTTCTTTCTTCGCTTGTTACAACCTCCCGCGGGAAAATAATATCTGCACCGCCTGGACCCACGTGTCATAGACCCCAATGCCGTGCAAGGAGATTCCACTCCGAAGCTGCATATAAATTCGTTTATCGGTGCAGAAAATAAGAGGAGAAGATTCTTCATTTTTGTCCCCCTTTTACGTTGTTCTCTTCTTGGCCTCTTCTTTTCCGGCGATGGGCGCCGCCGGCCTCCTCCTCGGCGACGCCGCCAGCATGGGGGCCAACCCCGCCATACGCCGCCGGAGGACGTCGCACCTCTACTACCGTCGCAACTGGGCCTCCAACTCCAAGCCCCTCCTGCGCCCGCCGCCGGTCTGGCTCGGCGGTCGTGTTTCGCGGAATCATCGCGACGACCGCCGTGGCCATGTCGCCAGGTTCGCCGCCTCCGCCTCGGGCGGCGCCGGCGGTGACGAGCCCGGGGAGCTATCGGAGGATGAGGCGCAGAGGAAGTGGGAGGTGGAGATGAATCGCCGGATGAAGGAGGCCGAGGAGATGGAGGAGCTGGAGCGCACCGCCGAGCAGCTGCAGAGCCAGGCCGCCGCTGAGGCTCCCGAGGAGTCGGAGGAGGAGAAGCGTGAGCGTGTCCGGCGCGAGCTCCAGAAGGTCCTACTACTCTTAACCTTTTTTTTAGTTAGAGCTTAGCCTTCCTACACACACTCACTAGTCACTACTACTTCACTAATAATCACTACATCACACGCCAAACGGCAAGGAAGGTAATTGAGAGGAGAGGAGCATGCAAAACGCTTGTCTTGCTCACCAAACACAAATACCAATCGTGCATGCTATTACTAGTACAAGTTAACATTTTCTCTACCATTTGTGAGGCACCTAAGTGGTTGTAATTTTAGTTGTTTGCAGCACAACGGAGTGAGACAAAATCATTTTGTTGCGTCGTGAGCTTTGCAGGTAGCCAAGGAGCAGGCGGAAAGGAGGGAGACGGCGAAGCAAATGTTTGAATTGGGGCAAAGGGCGTACGGGAAAGGAATGTATGGACGCTCTATTGAATTCTTGGAGGCTGCACTCACTATCATACGTCCCTCCTCTCTCCTCGGTGGCGAGGTAAAATCTCTGCAGTTGAGATTTATGTACTTTTCTCATCTCTGGCTGTATGCCAAATAACTCTTTTTGAGTGGGTTGGCCAAAATTCTCTAGGCATCTTTGTGATATTGTGTGTATCCCTCTTTTTCCAGATCCAAATTTGGCTTGCAATGGCATATGAAGCCAATAGGAGGCACAAGGATTGCATTGCATTGTACAAAGAGTTGGAGAGTACCCACCCTATGATCAACATCAGGCGGCAGGCGGCTGAACTTAGATACATTTTAGAGGCACCCAAGTTGAAGATATCAAATGACGAGGTGGTCACAATACCACAAATTGGGAGCAGCTGGGATTGGTTAGTTATCTATTTTAGACTCTGCTATTTCCCTTCCCCTCTCTATGCCATACTATTTGGCTCTGGAATTTACTTTCTGTGTGCGTGGGCATAAATTTGTTGGTGCCTTAAATTGTTCTACCCAAATATTGAAGTCCTTTGTGTTCACCTTGCGTGAAGGAACTTTGCCGGTTGCGAAAAGCCAGATAAATATAAAGTTGTAGGGATTACTTGGTTTCATTGCTCCTGCTATGGACAAGTGTTTGTGACACATCTTTCCATAGAGAAGAAATAGCTATCTGGTTATCTTTGTTGACATCATTCTTATAAATCCTAGAACCAACAACCTTTTCTTACCCCTAATTTAGCTACTGCATCATTCTTTAGCTACCATACAACATTCTTTAGCTACTATGCATCATTCTTTAGTACCTGACTTTAATGCTTAAACTGGAGATAATTACCACTATTGTAAACGGTTGCCAAGCATCCCCTTCCATGGAAGCCTTTTCAGTTTTGCATGATGCTGCTTTCCTGTCCCCGTGATTTCATTTCAACCAATGATTGATCCACAATCTCATTCATATCTTGCTATATCATGGTACTTGGTGTTATGTGAATCAGGTATGCTGGAACATGGAGTGACAAAATCAAGGAACAAGAGGACAGGAAAAGAAAGATGATTGCTGCTAGCAACCAAGTACAACCTTCTCCAAACATCTTTGGAGACTTCTCTTTTCTTGCGACTGCCAAATGAATGGAAGAAGAGTGCATGGGTGATTGTTACTTTGTGGGTCCTTTTGATTGGAACAGCAATCTATCTGCAAACATGAACAGCTCCTGCAACTTTGAAACGTTGCCATTCACATCTTTGTCAGGCATTGATCCATGGTTCAAACCCAGAGATGCTGCTACTATGGCCGTGTCTCAGAATGCACTAAGACAAGACAGGTCCTGGTGGATTGCATTTGTTATTTTAGGTGTGCTATCCAAGAATGCATACTCTTCCGGACTGGCATGGGCCATTTGTCATTTGAAGATCTTCTTTTGCTGCAATGTAAATACTAACTACTGTAACTAGCAATGCAAGCAAATGTCATCTAGTTCAATTGATTAGTAATCCATCTGTCTGCTCATATACACTTGATAGTATTGCATCTGGAGTTGATTTGTTATTACCTGGGTAGGAGTTGATACGTGCTCTGAAACATATAAAGTGTGTCAGACTTGTCATTAGTCTGTTTTAAACTAAGAGTTACACGTTGGAATCAGTCGATTATTTGAAGTTCGATGACATTGCCAAACATTTCTTAACTCCTTTCCCCAAATCATGTATGTATTTGTTCGTACTTCACCTATCTGTAGACCATCTTTTGCTCGCCATTCTTTTCTTATTTTCATGGACAGAAATTTTTTCAAGGACGTGCAAAATGTTATCGAAACCCTTGCACTTTGACATGTCCTCTTGCCCTAGCTGGCTAGCTCAATGCTAACTATGTGGGTTTTGGTGTATTAATGACATCCAAAACAGGGACTACCAAGTTTATTGAGTGATATTACAACTTTTAGTCTCTTCAAAGATGTAAAGGACATTTTCTATAAAATGGCACCCTCAATTCGAAGTTCACGAGGCTTCCAAACTCAAGTGGTTTAAATTCCATTTATAATTTTGAATCTGAATTTAGGAATCACCTACTACTAGAAGGGATGCAAATTCAGGTGACTTGAAGAAGGCAAAGTGCTCAAGTACCTAATTAAAATCAATTGAGAGACACTCACACTTACATGGGCACTTTGAGTCAGTTTTCAAGCCTTCCTCGTCGGAAGTTTCGACAAGTACCCAGAAGCTCCGATGTGTCTCACACAGATCTGCCCTAGTGGTTTCAAAAGTAGGTTTGGTTTCCAACTTCCGACCATTGGAGGTTCTGAGAGTCATCTGAAGTTTAAATGGAAAGGAGAGCTTACCATCTGATGCACAAATGGATATTGATCTTTCAGAGGATGATTTGCTCGGTGATGACAATGGCCTTAGTGAAGCAGCACATGACTTTGTGGGAATTAAAAAGGGGCACTCGGTGGAGGTTAGGGCTGCAGCGACGGTATCTTCTTCGGCACCAGCACGCATGCTGCAGCGATCCTCGCAGCTTTCTGGGTACACACCGCAGCCCACTCTAGGGATGACAAAGCAGACCGGGAGTGACCAAAAACCGGAGGGGTCCATGTCAGCTTCTGTGGGCACAACCCATGGCCCTCAGGAAGATCCTGAGCAGCCTTGTTTCACTAATAATGATGATCAAATGGTGACTTCGGCAGGACAGTTTGTTGGGGCAACAGAAGAAGAAGTTGCAGATGGTGCACAAAACCTTGGTGCGCTCCTTGATGCCATGATTGAGGCCGGAGTCAAAGCTGATGGAGTTTCAAAGAAAGAGTGGGGTAGTGAGATGACAATGGCGATTTTGGCAGATGGAGAGTTTACTCCAGTGCGGCGTAGCAAGCGAAATGCAGATTCGGCTGATGCGGACTCTATTGAGAAGGCTGAAAAAGAGTGGCTATCAAAAATCTCGAGGAAACCCAAGGTAAGCAAATTGTAAATTCAGTTTGTTCCTTTTCTAACATTCTTATTGAGCAAAACTTAGAGGGTGTAGGCATCAGCTTGGGTGATAGTGAAATTTTAAGACAGGAGTCTATTGCTTTAATCAAGAATGTTGAGGAAGAGAGATTGAAACCTTCTAATTTTATGAATTTTTTCTGAGAATGAGAATGATGGAGAAGAGGATGAGATCGATCCTGACATTCCTACCTTAAGTCGATTCTGTGGCGACTTAACGGAGGAGGTGATGGACGATAATAGTGCAGACCAGGATGGAGTACTTATAGATGTACCCATCAAGGTGGCAAAAATTAAAAAAAAAAAAAAAAAGCCTCTCAATCTCAATAAACGTACAACAGCTAGGAAAAATTGTGTTCTAATGAAAGGTGTTTTCTGGAATTGTAGAGGGCTGCGAGACTTAGCTAAACATACTTTTTTACATGATGTGGCCAAAGATAATAGACTTGATTTTATAGCTCTATCAGAGACCAACAAAAATAGTTTTTCGCCTCAATGTCTACAAAAATTTTGTGTGGGGGCTGATTATGTTTGGCATTGGCGGTGTCCTCGGGGTATGTTTGGGGGAATGCTAATGGGGATAAATCAAGATTCCTTTGTTTTAGAGAATATTATGGATGGAGATTATCATATCAAGTTTATCTTAAAAAATAAAGTAGACGGTTTTCGATGGGCTCTTTTGTGCATTTTATGGTGCGGCGCAAGATGAGCACAAAGAACACTTTTTCTATCGAGCTAGTACGAGCTTGTACTAGCCGTGGGGATCTTTCGTTCTTAGTGGGGGAGATTTTAATATCATTAGAAATCCATCCGAGAAAAATAATTCAAGGTATAATGACAAATGGCCACTTTTGTTTAATGCAGTCATTGAAACATTGAATCTAAAAAGAGATAGAGATGACGGGGAGGAAATATACATGGGCTAATTATGCGAAGTGCCAACTTTTGAAAAGTTGGATCGCATTTTGGTAACAACAACCGGGAACAAAAATTTCCTTTTAGCTTACGTCCCGGGCACTCACCCGAGAAATCTCGGATCACACTCGCTTTTACTAGATGGGACCATCTCATAGGGGCAATGCTAAGAATTTCAAATTTGAACTTGGATGGCTATCTCGTGATGGTTTCTATGACCTAGTGAAAGAGGTTTGGGAATCTGAGAATAGGGGTGGGTCACCGATGGAACGTTGGCAAAATAAAATAAGAAGATTAAGACGCTTCCTTAGAGGATGGGCTAGGAATTCAGTCTCACAAAACAAGGGTCACAAATCTAATCTCTTAGCTAACATAGATGCCTTAGATAGAAAGGCAGAGATATGTTTGTTGTCACCACAAGAACAAGATCTTAGATATCATCTAAAAGAACGATTAACCAAGTTGTTGAGAGAAGAGGAGATTTATTGGCTCCAACGATAAAAAAAAAAAAAAAAAAACAACGAGGTTATTGCAAGGGGATGATAACACTAAGTATTTTCATCTGGTGGCAAACGGGAGGCATAGGAAAACAAAAATTATACGATTAGAGCAAGAACAGGAGTCATTGTTGGAGATGCGAACTTTGGAAAATTTCATAACTAAATATTACAAAGGATTTGTTTGGACCTCATACATAAAATTCTTTCTCAATGGACGAGACTTTGAGATATGACATACCTCAAGTTTCGGAGGAGGAGAATTTAATATTGACGGCTCCATTTCGGTGAGGAGGAAGTTAAATTGGCAATTTTTGATATGGAACACAACAAGTCACCCGGTCGAGATGGATTTCCGCTGAGTTCTATCAATTCTTTTGGGAGATGGTAAAGTCGGATTTGATGAGCTTGTTTCATTATTTCCATAGAGGGAGATTGCCTATTCATAGTCTAAATTTTGGGATACTTACTTTATTGCCAAAAGTTCTGATGCGGCTCGAGATCCAACAATATAGACCAATATGCCTCTCTTAAATGTAAGCTTTAAAATTTTTACAAAAGTTTTAAATAATAGATTATTGAAAGTGGTAGATAAATTGATAGGGCCATCTCAAACGGCTTTCATTCCAGGTCGCTCTATAATGGAAGGAGTAGTGACTCGCATGAAACAATTCATGAGTTACATAGAAAAAAAGAAAGATCTTTGTTATTTTAAAGCTAGACTTTGAAAAAGTTTATGATAAGTTAAAGTGGCCTTTCATACAGCAAGTTCTTGAATGAAAGGATTCTCACCAACTTGGTGTGAATGGATTTCGAAAAGTCATATCTAGAGGGAGTGTTGCGTGTGAAGGTTAACGACCATGTAGGCCACTATTTCCAAACAAGAAAAGGGGTGCGTCAAGGGGACCCACTATCTCCGATCTTGTTTAACATAGTGGTAGATATGTTGGCTATCCTTATTTCAAGAGCCAAAGAGGTTGAACAAATTAAGGGGTTGTCCCACATCGATACATGAGGGACTTTCGGTCCTCCAAGTATGCGGATGATACTATCATCTTTATGGACGGTGATCTTGAGAGGGCCAAAAACATGAAGCTCCTACTTTGTGCTTTTGAGCAATTGTTAGGACTTAAGATCAACTTCCACAAAAGTGAATTGTTCTATTTTGGGACTGACCAAAGTCAATCAATTTGAATATACACAAATTTTTGGGTGCAATGTGGGATCTTTCCCATTCAGGTACCTAGGAATTCCTATGCACCATAGAAAGCTTTTGAATAAGGATTGGAAACATGTTGAAAAGATTCCAAAAAGACTCAATTGTTGGAGAGGCAAGATGTTTGTCGATGGGAGGGAGGCTTGTTCTAATCAACTGTCTTGAGTAGTCTCCCTATGTTCATGTTATCTTTTTTTGAAGTTCCAAAAGGGGTCTTGAAGAGATTAGATTATTATAGATCTCGGTTCTTTTGGCGAGTGATAATCATAAAAAAATATAGGTTGACTAAATGGGAGATAGTTTGCTCACCGAAAGACTATGGAGGGTTGGGCGTTCGAATTTGGAAACCCACAATAAATGTCTTCTTAGCAAATGGCTATTTAATTTAATAAATAGAGACGGGGTTTAGCAAAGCAATTGCTTAAAAACAAATACCTAAGAAATAAAAAGCTTAGCACAAAGTTCAACACATGCCCGGAGACTCTCAATTTTGGGCTGGCCTTATGAAGGCCAAGACGGAGTTTTCATGACGGGCAAGTTTGATCTAGGTGATGGGTCCCAAGTGCAATTTTGGGAGGATTCGTGGATAAGACCGCGCCCTCTCGAAATCGCTCTTTAATTTCCTACACTTTATAACATTGTGAGAAAAAAAAAAAAAAATGCATCGGTAAGATCGGTGATGTCTTCAATACCGTTGAATGTAGCTTTCGGGAGATCTCGACAGGTGTGAACTTGCAAGCATGGCACAATATAGTGGCTATGGTGGCAAATGTACAACTAACGAATCGAGTGACCATTTTGTGTGGGGGCTACATCGAACGGGTGTTTTTTCTCGCCAAATCAATATATAGAGCTCTATTAGGATCACAGGCCTTACCTACTAATACTTTTATCCGGAAACTAAAACTACCTCTCAAAATCAAAGTTTTCTTGTGGTACTTGTACAAGGGAGTGATTCTAACCAAAGATAATTTAGCACGACGACGGTGGCAAGGGGATAGGAAATGTTGTTTTTGTTCCTCTAATGAGTCTATTCAACACCTATTTTTTGACTGTCATTTTGCTAAATTTATTTGGAGGATTGTTCATGTTTCTTTAAATTTATCACCACCAACTAGTGTACAAAATATATTTACAAAAGGGTTGGAAGGGATAAATAGGAACCTGAAATCTTGGATTATTGTGGGTGCAAGTGCTTTGTGTTAGGTGATTTGGCTAACCCGATGAAATGATGTAATTTTTAATAAGGTTGTAGTGACATCATACTTACAAGGCTATCTTTAGTGGGACCTACTGGATAAGGTTTTGGTCTCTGCTATAGAAGGAGGAGGAGGATCGCCATTCGATTAAGATGGGTTGCAAGACCATTGAAACAGCCGCGATGGAAGTATTTGCTAAACATGGTTGGAGCTTTAGTAATAGAATTGCTTTGTAGTCTTCGCCTTTTTTCATCTTCGTGGATCAAAGTTTTGTTTTTGAGATACCCTAAAGTGTTTGTTCTGGTTTTGTAATAACGAACACCATATGCATTGATCAATGCGTATTTGGGATATTAATTTATTCCCTTTTCTAAAAAAAAAAAAAAGCCTTTGCATGTTGAATTTGTCGACATTCAGTAGTAGTACATGAAAGGATAAAGATGATGCCCAAGAGGGGGCACGAGTGAATTGGGCTTATCTAAAATTTCTTGCAATAATTAAGTTTTGCCGCTTATTTCATTTCACCCCTAATGTCTAAAAGTGTTTCTAATTGTTCTATCTCATAAAAGTTTTGCACCCTATGTTCCAATCCTACTCTAGCATGACAATTCAAAAAATGTAAAGCCATGATTTGAATTGCTTGAAAGTATGAAAGTGCACCTAGCCCCTAAGTGAGTTTTGGATTATTAATGACAATACGATTAAAGGTCTAATGAGTTTGCTAAGTGTGGATAGGAAGATGGTTATCTCATGTGTACTTGTCATACATTGTAAAAAGAGCCAAAATGATGTGTTGTTGTGGAAACATTCTAGTCCAAGCATAAGACAACAATGCTAATGGATTTCATGCAAAGGCTTATTCATGTGTGGGAGTTCCATCATCCAACACAAGAAGATAAAGATATTAAACGGGTTCAACATCAAGTGATGATTTGGATTGAGATAGTGAAGATAAAGGAGGAAAGACTTGAGGTACTAAGCAAGGGTGAAGGCCAAGTGACGACTCGAACCGAGAGACCTAGCTAACAAGTGAAGAAGGAAGTACTTGCATTTAGTCGAAACTATTCAAGCCATTGGTCATGAGGTGAAGAATCAAAACCTAGATGACATTTGGAGTGTGACTTGATATATTTGGAAGCAACTCAAATACATGAATATGATCAAGTCACTTGCTCAAGAAGGCTATGCTCAAGGGAAATATCAACTTGACATGATGAACATCCTCATTGGTTGAAGATCAAAAGACATGGCATTATGGTTCGAAGGTTTCAACTCAAAGCGCCTCAAATCCGTTTTATTTAAATTGAGTTCATAGGTATGGTGTACTATTAAGAGGGATGCATCATGCCGATAGATAATCATTCATAAGTGCTCAAGCCAACCCATGAGAGTTCAAAATATTTTTTAGTGACAAAAAGGCAAACTTCGCTTTTCCGGTCGGGATCATACTTTGGACTTCATCGCAAAATTATTTTTCGACCATGAAAATGCTTATCAACATAAAAGAAATCTTTTTGCGATTAAAATTTTGATGTTTGAGAGAAGTTAGTTCATCGGTAGTACCCGGTAGTACCGACAGAGAACACCTCAGACAACTCAGATTTTCAAAAACTAGCCGTTGGGCAAACTTGGACTTGTCCGTTATGCATCTGGGACATGTGCGGTATTCCAACGACTAGCAACGACTAGTTTTTGAAGTGGGGCTATAAATACCCCCAAGCCTCCATCTTCGGGGGCTGCTGATTCTACTGACTTTGTGGCGATTTTCTGAGCCTCCCTCACTCTCCCAAACCCTCTCTAAGTGAGTGCTTGATCCGATTTGCAAAATCCAAGTGTGGGTTTGAGTGTGATTCAAAAACAAAAGAGCAAACCATCTTGAGCACTTGTGCATATTGCCTATTCTCGTGATTCACATTTGTTACTCTTGGATTCTTCGGTCCTAGACGGCTAGGCTTCGCCGGAGAGCACCCGAGAGATTGTGGTGTGCCTCGGAAGTTTGTACCGGCCCGACTTCGCCGCAAGAAATCATCTATTACGACGAGGGAAAGGTGTTGGAAAAGACTTCGGCTAGAGTGACCTTCGTGGTCGAGAAGGGGCTCGGCTTGGTGCGTAGCCTCCTCAACGGAGAGTAGGTTCTCGGTAGAGAACCAGAACTCGCTCTATCTTGGATATTTGTTATTCCCCTGTGATCTTCTCGCAGATTGTATATGTGTTTTACTTGAGTGCAGAGATCAAAAGGAGGTTTTCTACACAAACCAAGAATACCGGACTAGTCCGGTATCCATACCGGACATGTCTGGTATTTGTATATTGTGCTGAAATTGTTATTCGTGGCTCTAACCTTTGTGGTGTAGTTCTATATCATATATATTCTCTGTGCTAACCTATTGTGAGGTTGTTTACTCGATAAGAAGTTTTCAAGCTTTTGGAAACTTCATTACTAAATGGTTTCCGCTTTCAAAGGTGTTAATTTTCGAAACGCCTATTCACCCCCCCCTAGGCGACATCCCGGTCCTTACAAAGTAAATGCTCAAAGTAAAGAGAGAAAGAGGAATGCGGCGATATTTTGTTGAAGTATCGTAGAGTCACCATTTGTTGGTATTATTAAGTGCAATTAGAATTTGAACGATTCTCGCACGCACACATAATACCATTGTAGCTTTTACCCGTGAGTATTCCAGTATAGTATTTATTCACGTGGAAGCAAAGGTTAAAGAAACCGATAATTCACAATCATGCATCTACAAAATTATCAAACCACTAGACTAAAGTGAGGGGGGGTAAATGATATATGATATGGGTTATGAATAATATAAAGCACACAAGAGAATTTCATGATAAATATGTAGCTTAGCATATTGAGAGGATAGTGGGAGAGATCAAGGTTTCTATGTACTTATTTATTACTTAGGTTCTATGATAGCTATCACACAAAAGCACTTTGGAGCAACAGGTCCTTTCCAACTCTCAAAAAATACTAGGAAGAAAGTAGTTGGGAGAAGGCTGCCACAAGCTCTACGAAAACACCAACCCAAACGTGGTGGATTACGAAGACCTGACAGGGCTATCACCCCTGGGGCTACCACAACTAACCATAGGATTGGGCGCAATCTCAGGTAACCCATAGCCTAGACACCATGTCTATACTATCGATTATTACTCTTGCTACCGCAAAATAACTAGAGCCCTCAATACGAACGGAGATCCCATGCAATGGCATAACAACTATACTAACCAATTATATGAAAGACATGAAAGTAAATAGAGAAGATAAATATATAAATCATGAGTCTTATAGAGGAAAGATAGAAAGACATACCAAACTCTAAAGACTTCTCCGAGCAGGAGTGCAGCTCCGCTCTCCCTAACTCTTTAGTTATGAATCTACTACATTGGATAGTCTAGCCCTAATTCTCACATTAGGACACTTCGATGATCAACAAATCAAGAGATAATGAATGGAATGAATTAAGGTTTCACCCAGGGCCAGGGGGTCTTGTTATATAGCCCCGGAGGATACACCATAGCCCTTGGATCAAACCAAACTTGAGCAATGGCTTAGATTGCATGGCAATGGCGGTGGAAGAGTCCATGCCAAAGGGGAGAGTGCCACGTCCTTCGTAGCGACTTCGGTGTTGGTACTTCTTAGCATCACTACAACCAATAGGCAATAGGTGGAGTTAATCTCACCTAAGGCCATATGAGCGAGGCACTCGGTGTTTATCCATCTCATAGCTTTACCATAGGCTAGGTTGTCATCCCAGCCATAATGCTAGAAATGTTATATGTGCTACATGTGATTGTCTTTGGTTTGCAATCTTCTCTAAAACAAATATATCTATTATTAAATTATCCGCAGTTTACAGATAAAATAACACTGTCACATTTCACGGGGAGGGATCCAGGTTTATCATTTATAATTCTATCACAGAGAGAAATATAAGGATGTGATACGATTATTAGCTAGCATACTTATGAGAGATTACGTCACTAACACTTCTTTAAAGGGGTAAGCCAATAATGATAAGATAAGTGATAAACAAAAGCAAAGTTAACACACGAGAGATGTAGGCATAGACTACTCACTACTCAAACTAACGTGGACTTACGTTAAGAGACGGAATTCTTATGTAGTATTAAATCTACTAAGTCAAACATCTACCCTAGGTCATATATTATCATATACAAAGACATAACAACCATGAATCTATGCATCCGGAGATTTATAAGGAGAACCAAGAACAAAACAAGATAATCCTCAAAACCATGTTCAACTAGTCTTATAACCGAGGGGTGGATTACAAAGGACTCAACAGGAATATCACACCCGCGATCTACCACACAACCCAAATTATAAGATGCATCCGCAGATAGATCATATCTAAGCACCATGCTTACATAATTATTTCTATCACCTAACCCACTCGAGATTTGAATTAGGCGCTCTACGAATAGATACATGAACTCATAATTAATCATGACCATATCAAATATACTACTAGAATAAACTAAGAACATAGCAAACCAACACTTAATATTGGAATAGAATAAAAGTCATGGATACAAGATAATACCGTAATGACTTGAAGATCGAGAATCCTGGGTTGGCAACACCCGACTCTATTTGAATCGACTTGCTAATCTAACTAGAGGAACTAGAACTAGACAAGTAGCTACCCTAATCTCTGGCGGAGAAGGTCTCTTCTACTTCTGCCTGGCTTGAATGAAATGATAATCAGTTAGGGTTTCACCCTAGGGTCAGGGGGTCTTGTTATATAGCCCCAGGCGATGAACCGCAGCCATCGGATCAAATCGACCTTGATAGATGGATAGGATTGCTCCTCATAGGCGGTTTGGAACCGACATAGGTGGGCGTGGCTGACATGTGGGCCCAGGCCGCGGCCACCCTTGGCCCTGACCGCGGCCGTCCTCTGGCACTGCCAGGTGGGTCCCAGCCTTTTCTATGTTGTCTGTGGTGTCTTCTGGAATGTTCTTATGTGGGCATCAAGTTGAGATACGTTACGGATATGCCTTTGTGTCGTAGGGCTTCTAAACTCTGGGCTATTCCTATTTAATCCCTGAAAAATATATAATTCACCAAAACTCGTGGAAATTGTCAGTATAAGCCCTATGTCTATGTAGATATTCATTTTATGCCCTTATTTCATGTTTAGTTGACATATAAAAGTACTAAATAAGAGATGTCAACACTCGGCCAAGTTGCCACCTATGCCAAGTGGGCCCAACTTTCAGGGGTCATTTTCTGGTGTCTTCTAGAGTCTTCTTTTCTACATTTTGGATTGGAATACATTCGGGACATGTCCTTGATATGTATGGCTTGATAACTCTCGGTCTTTTCCTGTTATTCCTTGAAAATATATAAATCACCAAAACTCGTGAAATTCTATCAATAAAGTTCCTAGTCTACGTTGTTATTCATTTTAAGCCCTTATATCATGTTTGGTTGACTAGTAAATATTTGCAATAACAGGTGTCAACAACCACTCCCCACTAGTCCTCGTTGGAGCATTCGCGCAAGGGCATAACTCCCCCTTGATCCACGCAAGGATCAAGTGCTCTCTGGGCTGATTCTTTCACACACCGTCACGGTGAATCACCTACAACTGCTCACAAGATGAGTTGGGTTATCCATAAGCTCTACCAGATGATCTCCAAGCTCCCAATCACTACCGAGTCGTCTAGGCGATGGCGATTGCCAAGAGTAACAAGCACAAACTCTCACTTGACCATGACAAGCCTAATGAGAAAGGTGAATGCACACTTGCTACTCTCTATGCATTAATGACGTCTTTAATCTTGGATTAACAAATCTCAATTATCCCACTAGACTCTTGCACTCTCTTGAACTCCAAAGTGTTGCCTCGGTTGAACAAATGAGCAAAAAGCTGAATTGGACGAGTTGGAGAAGTATACATAACCCCCCCACCCCCCATACAAGTCACTAGCCGTTAAGGTCTAAATTAGCATTTTTCTAGTGTTGGCCGGACACGTTTGTCGGGTGACCAATCAGAACCAATTCAGCTCGGCGAGATTCAATGCATTGATCGAACACGAGTAGGGACCAGGCTACCATGTCCGAACGTGTTCGCCTAGCATTTGCCATCTCTCGAAAGCTCTTTGTTCCACACTAGACTCTAGAGAACAAGCATACGGTCATTCACTATAGTGTGTCCGGTCTATCGACATCATCAAACCCTAATCGTAGGTGCGACATCGTCGTAAAATACGATCGGGCATAGGTGCTAGCGTGCGTTTTGCGATCAAACCCTTGCTAGGTGATCATACACTTTGCGTTCGGTCAATAGAAAAGTACTCCATTCATCTCGAAATCAAAAACCCTTCAAGAATGAAGTTTGTTCCACTTGATCTTTGGGGTCCATCCCTAAGCTACCTAGTGTTAGGTTTGACAAGTGTGCATCACACTTAACCTCAGCTAGGTCAAGCTACTAGTTCATACCCCCTTAATTGTATGGCCAAAGGAAACAAAGTCTTAGACTAATCTAAACGTCTCAAACCAATCCTTAACCTCGTCGTTTGTCCTTTGGAAACTGAAACAATTTCCATTGAAAGTGGCATGAAAACCGTTGATTGCCTAACCAATCGCCCATTATCGTGACCTAACTCAAATAGCCTCTACAAAAACACATTAGTCACAATAATCTTATGTTGTCATTAACTATTGAAACCCAATAGGGGTCTAGATGCTTTTAGTACCAACGTTTGCACACGCCCAATCCTACCAGTAGTTTGTTAGAGGCCACCTGCTCTTCCCTGTGTTGAAAGTTCTAACTTTTGTTGGAAGTTTCAAGAGTCTTTTGTAGCATAAACTCTCCGTACTATTTACCATTCAAAAACCCTAGACGTCGAAAGTTATAACGCCACTCAAAACAGCTACATTTTACCTAGTGGTATAAATACCACCACCTCCTTTTCTAACCATTACGCACTCATTTACTCATGACCAAACTTTAGACAAAAGACCTCCCTAGCATTCAAAGCCCTCTACCCTTCTCTGCTTTGCTCAAATCTTGCAAGAGTTTGAGTTGAGAGAAGGATTCTTGGTGAGGGAAACGTCGAAGCGAAGCTTGAACACTTAATTTCTTTGTGAAGTGAGGTAGAATTTTTGTTTGAAGCTATTGGGGCTTGGCCCCCAACCGGCTAGGCATAGCTCAGGAGCTCCTAGTATGTTGGAGAACCCCGGGAGGTTTATGTTATCCTTGATATTCTAGTGAACCTTTGTGGTTGCTTGAGAGGCAGGGAAGAAACTGACACCGACATTCTGAATAAGAGCAGCGGCGTATTCGTATCTACCACTGTCCGACGCGAGTAGAAGAGAGCCGAGCCAACGGTCACAAAAATACTCCCTCCGGGCTAGTATTAGAGGTCATTTAGCACAACATTTAGCATACCAAGAAGTGATTAATTAGGGGTAAGCTTTCCCTATCTACCCCTAATAAATACAGTGACGGGTGCATTGTAAGCACCATCGTCGCCTCAACCGATTAGCTAGCGCAGCGTCTTGCTGTTCGTGGCACAATTACTCAGGGGCAACAATGTCTAAAACCGAGGGCGTGAAGGCAGCGGTCGACTCTATTGTGCTCCAAGCGTGCCAGGCCGGGGCGACCTCTAAAACTAGCCCGAAGGGAGTATCTTTATATCCTTCCCGCGTCGATTAAACGAGAAAATGATAATCGGCATGTGACCTAAGTCCGATTCACAAGTACCCTACTGGATGTTGCCTCCCAACCAAAAAGAAAAGCTACCTATTTGATTGAGGTCCCTAAAACCAAACAGGAAAGAGACTTTTTCTTTATTAGTCCCCAAAAAGACTCTTGAAATGACTTTTTTTTATAAGTCCATAAAACTAAAAAGTCCTAGAACTTTTGGAACCAAACAGCCCCCTAGTCTCCTACTGGTACATTTCGAACTGCCTGCTCATACCTAAAATGGCATCCCCATGATTGGTACTCATCTTTCATATATATATATATATATATATATAACATAACCGGATGACAACACAAAACAAACAAACAAAATAATTGAGAACGACGAAGCATCAGGTTTTGCTGAGAGCGCTACAGTGGCAGACTAAACATGGAAATTGGGGCACAACTTATTATCAATAATAATAATAAAAAAAAAGAGCAGGTCAAAACAGCAAAAACGGGAATCCTCAGCTTTGGCTCCAGATTCCCAGCGCCTGCGTTCAGACAGGTATGGTGCAAAAGCAATTTCTGAAACCACACCATTCAAACAGCTCAAACCCAATATGCTGTCAGTCACTGATGCTGGAAAACATTCTGTTCCAACCTGCCCCAATTTCCTTATTAACCAACTTAGGTAGCGCCTAAAGCCAACCAATCTAGTACATCAAGTCCAGGATGTCAAAGAGTTATCTGGTCCAGGGCCCTCAGGTGGCCTGTTTGTAATGTCAGATGGCATTCCAGGATTTTGTTGTATGAAGTTTGTCCAATGTGAGCTATCCTGATTGCTTGTGCCACTAGTCATATTCTGGGTGAAGCCATACATAGGATGGTGGTTTGTGTCTTCACTCCTTGAAAGAAAATTCTGAGGTGGACAAAACTGATTCCTTGGTTCATTGAGTTGGCTGCGACTTGACCCATGTCCCATGTGCACTGATGGCTGCTTGTACTGGGATACGGCACTGAACAGAGTTCCATCAGTGCTGCTTCCACTTGGTAAGGCCTGGGGTAAGCAGTTACCTGACTGCAACCCCAGCAGATTATCATTATTATTATGTGATTGACAGCCCTCGGGGAACCAGTTGTACCTATGATCCATTGAATCAAAAGCAGCATAAGAATGTTGTTCAGAGATTGGAAGGTTTACTTTAGTTGGGAAACTCACATCCGTGTAGTAATCCTTGTGAACTTGTGCATAGAGGCCATTGTTGCTCTGATCGATTAACTGATGCTGCTCCTCTAACAACCTGGGAAATGAAGCAGATTGAGCCAAATTCTTATTCACCAAACAATGCAAACCAGTTGACTGTTTCATGCTATTTGCATGTATATAGGGATTGAGATTGCTCCAATGTCCTTTGCTGTCTCAAGCAGACCATTGCTCTGCAGATTGTCCACTGCGAAAGCAGACGTGGCAAGTTGAGGTTGCTGCTGATTTAAAATGCCACTATTCAAGTAAACTGACGAATTATGTTGTCCAGAAGAGAGATAAGGCTGTTTAATCTGCAAGTCACCTGAGTCATTATACGTTATATTCTCTAGAGGGCAATAATGGGTCTGAAGAGGGCCTGCCAACTGCCATCTGACTTTCTCAACTTTTGCTGCTTGGTCATTTAGATCCAGAAAATCCTCTACATGCATTTGTTCTCCAGAGGACTTAGGTAGCTGTGAAGAACTGCACGATGGTATCATAATGTTCTCAGTCTCTTCTTGGTCAATTTCAGTGTTTATCTTTGGATGACTCATATCTGAATAAATGTTTGGACTATAGCGACACTTGTGGTCCACAATAGCATGGCCGATGCTTTCCAGATCTTGATCTTGCTCATAAGCCTGAACTGATGCACCTTTGTAAGAAACTCCATCAAGATCTTCTAGTTGCATATTTTTGCAGTCAGGATTGTCAACAACCAGTCCATCTTTACACAATTTGATGTCCATGAGAACTTCACTCTGCTTATCAGGGTTGTTGGCACAGCAGTAAATGCCTTTATCTACGCAGCTGACACCATTACATTTTTGATCTGGCACATCAGAGTTTAGCTCACTCTGACTAGTTATGTCTATACCCTGGATTACCATGAGATCATGATCTTCCGCATTCATACAGTGAATATGGTAAACAGACTGCTCATCATCCTGATCTTGAAGAGATATGCTCTGATCATGCCCACCTTGCAATATACCTTTAGGTGAGCATTCTACCTGGTCATTTTGAAAAACTGGGTTACCATCAATATCACTAGCACCAGGTTGTCCTAGCCCTTTCGTTTTGTCTGTTAACTGGTCTGCCTTCTCATCATAAACAAACATAAATAAACCATAATCATCTATTGGGCATTAAAAACAAATTAAGATTGTTTTGTTATAAGAATAACAGAAGTGTGACAATATAATTAGCTTATACAAATAAGATAACACTGCAGGGTAATTCACCATTCATAATGAAATACTACCTACGGCTTCCATACTAGATGCCTCTATTACAAATTCAGTATCTTTATAGTCAATGGTATCCTCATCTATAGTTGTGAATGTTATGATACATTGTAAGAGGCCAAGATACATAACAGAAGTAAACATAAACTGGTATTATTCACTGTTTTTTTATACATTCAAGTAAATGACTTCCCTCAGGATAAAAATAGGAGACTCAAGAAAAAGAATTCAAGGACAAGTCACTGCACCTTTCTCAAGACAGATACATTCTTCTGTTCAAGCTCAAGGCCTAATAACTTTCTTGATTTCTCCATCAGCACCTTCCTTTCCTTAAGAACCTTAAAGGAAGCAGGTAAATCATTGCAACACATTTTCATCCTGTCATGTAAATAGTTCCCCATAAGAACATTGATCAACAAAAGTATACATACTAAAGTAAGCATTACTGACCAATGCTCACGCAGTCTCCTCTGTTCATCCTCCAATAAAGCTCCATATGGTTTTTTACATGGGATTTATCAAGGCCACCAATTACACGTGAAACATGCTTGGTCTGAATACCATCCCCAGACTGATTCAATCTCTTTATATGGTTGAGCTGTGTTCTACTAACCTGAAAAGGTTACAAAAGCAAAGGTACCACAGAATTCAGTAAATGTATAGATGTATAGACTCTGAAATAGGTGTTGCTATTCAGAATCCTAATGGAGTCTTTTTGCAATTTATTTTAATATAAGCTTTGTTAATATTGGTGGTGAGAAGAGAATTTTAAGAACCTGAAAATTCAAAAATATCACATAATTTCAAAAGAGGAGATGACACCAAAGTAATAGTCAGGAATAAAAAAACTGCCATCCAGTCACTGCTGATAAATCAGTTTCATAGACTAAAGTCGCATAATGGCATAATAATAAATGATGCAGACTGATTAGGAAATTCTGACTCAGTTCAACATCATTTGCATATTAACACATTCCTTCACATTGTTGTTCATAAAACAATTACAAAACAAGTTAACGTCTAAGTAAGAAAGTTACAGGTTGGAAAAAAAAAAGAATATGATATATATGAAAAAGAACAGAATTTAGAAGTGAGACAATGGACAATGGAGTACACACTCAATCAGCTGATAGCACATTGTGAGACATGGACTAACTACAAGCAGCATATGAAGCTGAAAACATGGAATGAATACAAATTTCTCTTCTTCCAGTTCAGCATACCATATTTTAAAAAATTAAAATAAAAGAAAAAAATAATATAAAACTGTGCAGACAAGGAGAACAAAGACACACACAGAGGACCTAATTTGTACCTCCCAGTTGGCAGCCAACACTAAATTGCAGGAATAAATGCGTGCCTAGATGACTTTTTCTTAAAGAAACTCAGTGACCAAAGCTGAGCAAAAGTAAGTCATTGTTACCCTTCATATGATGAGATAGCTATCTTACCTTGATGTATGACATAAACTTTGAAACATCAATTCTTTGTGCAACCTTCATGGGCATTCCATTCTTTGTAGCTTTCAGCTGCATAACTCCTTGCATCTGATTATCAGGGTTATCCCTGAAAAAGCATAACGAACAACGGTATTGTTCTCATCTTGAATTGAGTTTGCTTTTCAGAATGCAGTATAGAAGCATAGTTTTGTAAGTTTTGCAGTTTTGCCGACAAACAACACTGGGTTTGCACTAGGTGTTCTCCTTGAAGTTGATAAGAAAATACAACCATAAAGTATTAATAGACCTCTATGGTCACTTGGACAGATATGACATGAAAAAATTAAGCTCTTTACTGCTTACAGAGAAATCAGTTGAAATTGTCTATAATGAACTGCCACAAAACAGAAACATGACACAATTTAGCACTTGAACACTATACACACACGACTCCAAGGTGATGCTACTTGCCATGTGCCAACCAGCACAAACTTTTCCAAACAGATTTCTTAATAAATGCATGTTCCAACTCGATGGACCAACCATCTGAAACTATTGGAGACACAAACAGGCAAAAGATAAAATGTTGATCTTGCATACAGGTCATAGGCAATACTGTGGTAGACTAACCAACAAGGGAACAGCAGAAAGATTTAAGAGTTTTAGGCTACAGTCAGAGCCAGCTTGGGGTCAGCATATGCACCAGCAGATTTGAAATGCGGATGATTTGGACAAAATGAAGCAAATTATGTAACTAATTCAACACTATATGAAGGAAAATCAGAGCACAGTAAGTAAAATCATCGAATCACCCAGGAGTCAAGAAAGAAATAATTTAAGCAAGCCCAACCTGAACAAATTCTCTGTATCACTGCAACGTAGCCATCTCTTCCTCCAATTCTTCAAGGTTTCAACCATGCTGCACAGTCACTTTACAATTAATATGAAGGGATCATCTTAGATGGCAAACTTATAATAGACTTGCTCTGGTTTGGGCATACTTGGAATGGTAATTAAGCAAGTTAACATGATATGCCTTCTCATTCTTTTTTATGTGCTTCTCCTTGTTGAGTAGTGCATCAGGATGAATATCACCATAGCAAAGAGAAGATGACCTATAGTTCAAAATTTAATCAATAATTTTAAAAAAATAGAAAGAGGTAAAACAGTACCACAGAAAAACTGATGGAAAGTTCAGCAGACAATTTTAGGGGTACAAGAGTAGGTTTAAAAAAAAAGGTTGTATGGCATATTCTAGTGCAACATTATTTAAGGAAAAACAGAATGAGTGCATTGATGTGTATAATGGAAACCTTCAGGCAATAAATCAGATTTAAATTGTATGAGCCAATGATCAGTGCCCACGGAATGTTATGTAAAAGCATCAGTGGCTTTGATGTTTGATCTTAGAAGATTCAGAAGTTGCTAATTATCCTATAAAAGTTGTTATTGGACGTGTAGCAGTGCAAGTATATTTTCTTCGGTTCATGGACTAGTAGGCCCTAAAGGCAGCCCAGAGAGGCCCATGTGTGCGCATTAGCGCTTAGCACTAGCATGCCTGTGCAGTAAATTCTGGCACTATAGTCTAAACAGCCCTGAATACCCTGGGGAGTGATTGCTTGGAAATTAAGTCTACATTATGAGGTTATAAGGTCTTTTCAAAACATCAAATTAAATTCAAGAGTAAAAAAATTGCACTCCTGAGCCACTTATGTTGTTTACTGGTGCACACATCACACACCATACCACTTCAGAGGCCAATTCGTCCTGCATGGCGATGCGAACATGGATTCCTGGTCACTTGAGCCACATGAGGGACCACCTAGAAATATGCACTTAGCCTCCCAAGCTTATCCTGTTTTCATTTCCATCTCTCCATCCTGTCTCTCAAATCAGCCCTCCCTCGCTTCCTCACATGCAGCTCAAGTGATCAGGGCTCCATGCTATGTATGACGAATTGAATGGACCTTTGATACACCAGTAAACTCAGAAATGCAATTTGAGAGTCCATGGACCTAATGCCCCCCCCCCCCCCCCCAACACCCACACACGCGCGCACGTTCAAGGTCTGCTGGTGTATTTAACTCTAAATTCACTAAATTCAACGTATTGGTATCTTGGGGATCTCAAGGGGGAACCATGAACTAGAAGGGAAACCCTCAACCAACTCTGCAGCTTTTCCGTGCGCAAGGCCCCAAGCCACCACACCCATTATCTTGTCAATTCTTGAAAATGCATCTAATGTTCGCGATTTCCAACAAATCCTAATCCCATAAAGCATTTATTAGTTACCAAAAACAATGAATAGATCTAGTTGCCTTTTGTTCTACCAAGACAAACCAGACTGTGGGGGAAATAAGATACATGTACCTATTTCAAAACAATAGTAGGTACTTTTCACATAAATTGGATTGGAATTAAGTAGGGATGAAAAAGAATCGAATAGAAACAGATCTATATGGCTACAAATACAGATACTTTTTTTGTCTCAGATACAAATACGAACAAGCCATGTTTTTGAGGCGCCGCCCCCTTCACAACGCCTAGGCGTTCGTGGCGGACGCCTAAGCGACGCCATACACACCTTGTAAGGCGTTGTAAGCAGGAATTTTATATACTACTACAACACATACATACCTCGTTTGTAAGCTAGAATTTATATGCTAGTGTAGCACCCAAGCATTTATTTGTGTATGTGAGTAAGTATGTGAGTGACAACTCATAAAATATAACAAACATAACAAACAGGCATCAGCAGTTCATCTTATAATATTCAGAGCATATAACAATAGTCAGAATATAGACAAGCAGAGGGGTCTGCACATGTACCATATTCAGAGCAGAACAGAGCGAGAGAGCTGAGAGCCTGGGAACAGAGAGGCCAGGCGGACGGGCAACTGAGGCCGGCGAGCAGATCAGAACCCATGGGAGGATTATGGAAAGCAGAGGAGATAGGAGGGAAAGCAGGCGGAAGGGGAACTACTCAACGGAGGCACAGACAATAGGCGGGCGAGCAGCTGCCGGCGGCTGAGGGAGGCGGAGATTTGAGGCAGAGCCGGAGATTTGAGGCAGAGCCGTAGAGCAGATGCGGACGGCTCCATGGGTGCGGTCGTCCGGGCCGGGGGAATCGAGCAGGGGGAGCAACCAAGCCGCTATCGGGCTCGTGTTTGCCCGCCGCCATCTCTTCCTCTCCCCCTCGCACGGATTCGCGGTAAATGCCACGCATGACTTCGATTTCCGTGCGCTCGAGCCTATCTAGTAGTAGACGCGCGGTCAATTTCTGGCGCCTCTTTCTTTTCGCGCGGGCGCGCTGTCGATTTCCCGCGGGGCGCGGTCCTTTTGGCGCCCTTCCCCTGCGATTGCGGCGTCCGCGGCGTGGCTGTAGCGTCCGCCCGACGCCTATCTACGCCTACACGACGCCTAGTGCGATTAGGCGGACACCATACAGTGAAGGTCGTGGCGTCCCCGACGCCCAGCGTCTCTATCACGCCTCGTCGCCTAGGCGATGACTAAGCGACGCCTAGGCGACGCCCCAAAAACAGAGCGAACAAGTAGTTTGGGTCTGAGAGACAGTTTGATACTTGATAAAATACAATAAACCTATATCAGATATCCGACTTTGAATATCCAAATTCGGATGGGGACGGATCTGAAAGGAACATTGAATATCTAGGCTCAGATACGGACAGATTTAATTTATACCCAGACGGGCAAGAATATCTGGTCCATGTTCATCCCTAGAAATAATACAACTAGCTCACAACAAAATATAACCACAGCAAAGAAACAGAAGGCACAACTTTATGCCTCTACAACCCTACAAATGCAAAATAAAATGGGTCACAGGAATCAAATCAGAGAACTTGCCAGCTGAGGAAAGGATTTCCAAAGTGATGATTTTTTCCCGTAAGCAATGAATATACATTTTCTTCTGCATCAGTCTCGCTTGGAAGAAATTGTATGAGAAATTTTCTCTCGGCTTCTGTAAGAGATGTAGACCATACCTACATCAAGGTCAAAGTTTGTTGATGTATAGTTAAAAGAATAGCACAAAATAGCAGGCTAAAGCTAGCAAAATAATGAATTTAGCTGGTCAAGCCAGTTGTAGAAGATAAATGAAAATAGATCATGGTAAATAAACTCAGAAGTTAATATTGTAGATAACTAGCTAGGTATACCTCATAGGATAGCACACCTCTCAGGCTCTTAAGAGAAAGTCTCTGGAGGAACATACGTAACATCAGCAAGGCCTGAATAATGTTTCTGGCTTTCCATGAAAGGGGCCATGTCTGACCACAAAATTCCAACTTGTTCCTTCTCTGGCACAACTTTCCTCAGATATTGGTCCCATTTAAGACCGATATGAGGCTTCAAACTTATTAGACAATGATGAGATGAGTCAAATTTTGTTTTTTTTCCCGGCCTGCACTGCTCTGAGTTGGTACAATTTGTCTGTCGTTTATTTTGCTTGCTTGCTGACATTGTACAGGTCATTTGGTCATTTAATTCGAAGACTCAGAAACCCTTTACTTTCGAGTTTTGAATAGCTCCCTAATCTTGCTTCAATCCTAGTTTATTTCAGCTGTCATAGACAGTCATGGAGCACCTGAAACAGGGCATATATAGGTTACATTAGTCAATAAATAAGAAGCACAATCAGCATAAATGGCAGAACACCCTGAAAGATTGTTCTATCCAACTCCACAAACCAAAGTAACTAGTCAAATCATAAAACTGACAGTAGACAATCATCGTAAGGACAATGAAAAGAAGTACAAGAAATGATGATAAAGTTCTGTCTATCTGAACAAATAGTTATCATGATCAACCACAGTGCCACAGTGTTAATTTCAAATGTCTAGGTACAAAAGTTGCAGTTAGTATGTCACAAAGCTCCCAAGATTTGGAAGTTACTACAACTGCTCATAATTTGGTCAGTTTAGTGACTATTGCTGTTAAGTTCTCCATCCTTCCAGTTATGTATGAATCCTATTAAGAATTGAAAGTCTACAGTAGTAAATTTTGACCATTAAACATAATACAATATCAATTGTTACAAAATCAACATAATGTTGAAGATATGCAAATACAAAACCTTTAGATACTAACATGACACACATATAATATATGTCTGTCTGACTGTTAGTTAAAACTCATAAAGTTCAATGTTAAAATTTTTAATTTAATTCCTAATCACCATACATAAAGAAAAGGAGGGAATATTAGCTAACATAAATGGTTCTTATATGTAACTCAATTGTATCATTTTGGCCAAATAAAGCCAGGGAAACTAGAATCATTGGTTTAGTCATTTTCAAATTTTTTTTTTTTCTAAATATGATATTTCTAGATAGAATCTAGGGGTATTATCATGACATTGAATTTTACATAATCAAAACGTTATATTTTTTTCATTACTACATGAATTTTCTTGATATGCATGATACGAGATGAAGCAATATGCTTTCATTGCTTTGTTATCATGCATTTTCATCATACAGCAATCCATTCAGTCATTTTCAACTTTTTTTTTTTTTAAATAACTAGCATCATTAATCCACAGGTACAATTAAAATAATTAATCTGGTACTACGGTGAATTAAGCATCACTATCAAACAAATAATGAAAATATGACAATACCATCACAAAACCAAAAGAATACTCCCTCACTTCCAGATTATAGTTCGTGTGTCCTAATAATATAAACTTTAACCACTGCTTTCTATCTAGCTCAATTATATCGTTGTTCCCTCAATAAATAAATATTTTGCTCCTCCTAATAAGAAAACTAAAAATAGAAGGGAATAAGGAATATTGCAGGGGCGAACCCAATAACTTTTGAAAAAAATGAAGTTAGTAGCCATAATACATACAGTGGCGGAGCCCGGATTTAAAACCAGGTAGTCCTAACAAAAAATGCAATACGATAAAACTCAAAGAAGAAGTTCCCTATACATGGTTATAAATTAACCAAATTGTGATAACACAATCCCTAAAAAAATAACATATTTCATTCAATTCTAGGCTCAGAGATGACAGATCCACAATCCCTAAGCCTTTACAGTTCAATCTCCCTTCTCTAGACTCTAATCATGTCCAAACCCTATCACTGGGAATGAGATTTGGGAATTGCGGGAACCAATGGATTGGACAAGCTCATGCACTCACCAGGCCAGACGGCACAGCACGCAGCACTGGATGGCCAGCGGCCTGCCCCGTAGCCCAGCCAGCTGCTTTTGCTTGGCGGGGGCGGGTGGGCGCAGGCAGACTGGTGAACCGGCTGGCGGGGTCGGGCGGCCGTCGGGGTGGCGGGGTGCGGTCGCCGGAGTCCGAACGCCGGCGCCCAAACGCGTCCGCGCGTCGGGGACTCGACTCGGGGTAGCGCTAGGTGTGGCAGCAAAGTCGAGTCATCCGGTTTGCTACCATCGGGCTGTTTGCTTTATTTCGCTCGGCCCAATAACAAAGAGCGGAGCCGCATGGTGCAAACGCGTCTGGGATCCCTTTTTTCGGCTATTGTGTTTCTACCCTTGCTGAGATAGTCAATTGTGATTCTACCCTCGCTTTTCGTCATCTTGCATTTTTACCCTTGTTTTGTAAAAACGAAGCTCAAGTTTACCCTTACTCCGTTATCAGGTGCTAACGGTGTTTCGCGAGCCTTTTTAGGACAATTTTGCCCTTGCAAAAATACCCTTACTTTTCTTGTGTGCATTGTGATTTTACCCTTTTTTTTAAAAAAAAATGGCAGCAACATTACACAACTTAATACATATAATTCCACACAACATGCAAATAGAGAGATAATATGAGTACTAAATATATCCATATAACAGCAGCATCCGTCATCCAACATAGGTCCAATAAAAGTCACCTATCATCCAACATAAGTCAAACAAAAGCCGTCTATCATCCAACATAAGTCAAACAAAAGCGCTAATAGTGAGATATTACATGTTCATTGTCAAGCATCACACTATTCCTAACAATGCAGCCAACCTCCCTCCTCTTCCTCCTCCTCTTCCTCGTGTTCGTGTTGCAGCCCCTTCTACTCCACTTGTAGCTCCTCCACTTGCACTTCTTCCTCTTCCTCTTCCTCTTCCTCTTCCTCTTGTTCCAGCTTCTTCTATTCCACTCTCAGATGCTGCACTTGCACTTCTTCCTCTACCTCTTCCTCTTCCTCTTCCCCTTGCACTTGCACTTCACATGAATGGAGAAAAATGGTTCAGTAAATAATAAGTTGACTAAATAATGAAGAGAAAGAAACAAAATCAGCATGACTCACGTTGATGCTTGTGAAGATGATTCATTCTGAGAAGATGTACGGTTCCTCTTTTGACTAGCAGTTAGACCTCCTTGACAGTACTTGGCTATATGGCCTAGTTCTCCACATTCAGGACATGGTTTTCTTTTCTTACTAGTGGCAGACTCATCAAAGGACTTGACTCTAGAGGTTCTTGGTCTTCCTGGCTTCCTTCTTAGTTTTGGTTTATTGATTTTATAACCCAAATCAACATGTGACTAATTGTCTTTGGATGTCATTGGATTGAAAGAACATGCATATGCCTTTTTAAACCGATCAATAGAGAAGTATTCATGCACAAAGTCCTCCATTCGTACCTCTCTACTAATCTTAGAAATGTAAGCTAAAGCATGGGTGCATGGCTGTCCACTTACTTGCCAAGCCTTACAAGAACATGTTTTTTGGCCTAAGTTGACTGCGTACCTGAATCTGTTCACAGTAACTTCAGCTTTTCCAGCCCCACATATCAACACATCATGCCCCTTGATACTCTTGGATTTAGCATTTAGAGCATTGATCACACTTGGAATGATTGTGCCTGACATTTTTACAGCAATCTTGGCTCTCAAAACAAATTTCTCAATGATCATTTGTCTTATTTTGTCATGCATATCCACAATCTGAAAATCCTTGGTGTGGGACACCCAACTATTAAAGCTTTCAGAGAGGTTATTGTTGATGTAATCTACCTTGCATTCTTCTCCAAACAGGCTTCTACTCCATATATATGGGTGGTGGTCATCCAACCAGGCTGTTGCACTAGGATCCTTCTCTTCTATGTTGTTCATGAAGTACTTGAATTTGTCTTCCATGAAGGTCTTGGCTGCTGCCCACATATTCTTACCATACAGCTCATCACCGTACCCATTCTTTTTCATGTTCTTCCACAAGTGCCTCATACATTCTCTATGTTCTACTCCTGGGTACACATCATCTACAGCCATCTCAATTCCTTTGCCCGCATCAGTACTAATGACCAAGCCTGTAGGAGTACCAATAGCCTTCTTTAAGTTATTCACAAACCAAGTCCAGCTTTCAACAGACTCAGTCTCAATCACACCATAAGCCACTGGAAATAGGTTGTTCATACCATCCACTGCAACAGCTGCTGCTAGCTGACCCCTCGCCCTTCCAGTCAAGTGTGTGGCATCCATGGCAATGTAAGGCCTACATCCTAGCAAGAACCCATCGATGCATGGTTTAAGAGCAACAAAGAACCTCCTGAAACACACATCGCCTTTCTCATCTTTTTCAGTGTCAATGTCAACTATGCTGTCAGGTACTACTCTTAGAAGCTCAGCTTTGTAAGTTGGCAGCAAGTTATAACTATCATCCCACTTCCCATATATGATGTCCATTGCCCTTTCCTTTCCTCTGAAAACTCTATCATATGGAATTTGTATCGAGTACCTCTTATTGAGCCTACGTTCCAACTCCTTTGGTTTTATGTCAGGGTCTTCCCGTAACAAATCAACAACTCTTTCAGCTACCCATTTATTAGAGGCCATAGTCTCACCACAACTGTTGAATGAACCACAAGTATGTGTTGGACCATTAGTCTTCACCTGCAAGGGTAGAAACCATCTTATTAGTGCATTGCTACACAAATCAGCAAGGAAAAAACCATATTATTTGGAAAAAAACAGCAAGGAAATTACCTTACAGCCAATGTACTTTTTACTTGTAGATGCAAAAAACTTCCACAAACAACCCTGATCTGCCCTCTTGCATATAGCTCTAAATCTGGTCTTGTCCTTTTGCACAAGCGTGAAAGCATGATCATTCAAAATGGCCCATTGTGTAACTGCAGCCTTGCATTGATCCGTGTCTGGAAACACCACATTTACATCAATGTTCGGGTTATCAACATCATAACCCAATGGTGGAGGGTCATATTCATCTTCATCATCAACAACTTCACCTTTGGGATTAAACTCAGGGTCAGAGCAATCATCATCAGAATCAGAGGATGCAGCCAAGTCACTATCATAGCTGCTGTCACTTGCTGCCACAAGTGAATCAGTGTCAGAATGTATGCCCTCCTCAACTCCTACACCCTCCTCAACTCTTACACTTGTGGATTTCTTGTTTTTGGTGGCTCCCTTTTTGGTGGATGTGGGTCGTTTAGCAGTGTGTGTATCATAGGTGGGCACTCTATTCCTCACAGAAGGATGACATCTACGTTTTGTAGGAGAAAACTGCAAAGGACCCTCAAAATCATTAATCTGGGCAGTAATGTACACCTTTCCCTTGTCTTTATTCAGTTCAAACCACTCAAGCAACTGCTCATCACTTTTAATCTCGACAGAACCTCCACTGAAAATAAACCACTCAAGCACCTGCTCATCAGTTCTAATCTCAGTACAATCTGCACTAAAAATATCCTCCATTGCACGCCACAAAGTTATGTACTGTCTTGAACCCCACAGATAATGCTTAGCTATGAAATCAACTAGTTGCAAAAGGTTGAAGCTATGCATGTCAACAGATAGAGTAGGCAAGGTTCTGCCCATTTGGTGTGCTTTTGGTCCCTCATCAGGCAAACTCAAAAATGACATAACCCTAACAACGAGATCCAAATTCATCTGACTTTGCCTACGAATTAGAGTAATTGGAACCAAAATTAGTGCCATTGCCTGAAGCCCAACATCAATTCGTCGGATTCAGAGGTTCAAAGAGGCTACCTGCTTGCCTTGGCTGAACCACCGTCGGTAGAAGGCTCCATGGCACCTGAACCACCGTCGGGAGGAGGCTCCATGGCCACCGCCTGCTTCACGCGTGGGAGTGCCGCGTCCGCGTGGGAGTGCCGCGTCCGCGTGGGAGGCCGCCGCCGGCTGCTGGATTGCCTGCCGCGACCCTGCCGCGACCCCGCCTGGAGCCGCGCGCCTGCTGCTGCTACCCGCGCACGGGGCCACCTGCCCGCGCGCGTGGCCGCCCGCCGGGAGTCCGCGCCCGCCGCCGGCTGACCGCCGCTCGCGCCGTGCTCTTCCCTCTCGCCGGTTGCCGGTCGCCTAGGGTTAGGAACGGCGCCGTGCGGGAGTGCCCGCGCCAGGAAGCCGCGTCCGCGTGACGCTCAGAAAGAAACGAAATGAACAGGTTTCTTTCTGGTGTGTGCGAGGGGCCAAGGGCATTTCCGTCCATTCCGCTTTTTCAATAGGATTACCATGTTTTCTGATTTTTTTAGATCAAAATATCTAACAGAATAGAAAGCAAGGGTAAACTGAGGCTTTGATGTAACAGAGTGAGGGTAAAAATACAAGATTGTGAAAAACGGGTAGAATCACAATTAGCTATCTCGGGGAAGGGTAGAAACACAATACCCCCTTTCTTTTTGCTTTCATCTTTTTTTTTTTCCTTTTACTCTATTTGTTTCTTTATTTATTTCATTTTTATTTTTTTTGTGTTGAGGTTGGTATTTTATATTTTTTCCTTCTTTTTTTTATATTTCTTTTTTTTCTTAAGTGATGTTTTTCGCTTTTCATTTTTGTATCTATTCTTTATATTTTATTTTATTTTTTATATTATGTTTTACTTTTATTTTTTAGTGTAATATGTTTTAATTTCTCATTGATGGTTTGCTATATAGTTAACATGTGTGTTTGTGTGTGGAGACCGGAGTTTTGCTTGTTTTACTCTCTCATTGATTAGTTCATTTTTATTTCCTTTTTCTTTCCCAATATCTATTGATTTTTTATCTTAATTTTTATCCTTTTTATTTCCCCTTTTCTATGTGGCCTGCTTTTTCATTATTCATGTTCTATTTTATTATTTCTTATATGTCATATATGATATAGATTTTTTTTTTTGAGAATTACCTTTGTAGATAACGTTGAGACACTCACAACACATACGCACACTCACTCCTATAAACACACGTACGCAAACCCTACCCCTATAAGCACCTCCGAAGGGGCTGGGCGGCCGGCGAGATACGGAGATTCTCGAAAGTCACCATAGGCGCCTCGTCGTCGACGGAACGTCGCTACCACTTAATGCACAACGTAGGTAAATCTGGGAAAATCCCAAAAAGATGCGAGCACCGAGATTTGAACCCCGGTGGGTAGGGTCCCATTGGACCGTCCTACCATTGGACTACAAGCCAATTCGCTCATATATGATATAGATGTGAGGTTGGCGCAATAGGCGTATGACACTCTACGATGTATTCTCAATGTTCACACATTATAGATGAGATGTTCTATAATTATAATATTTTTATATATTTATTTATTTTGTACTTTCATTTTATTTCCATTGTTACATTTTTTCTCTTTTTCCTGTTTGTTTTTCTTATTACATAGTTTTTACCTTTTTAATGCCTATACATTTTCATGAGATGCATATGATGTTCATGTAGTATAAATATTATGTTAGTATACATGCAATCTCCTATGATCTATTTTGTGGTGTTCACATAGTATACATGTAATGTTTTATGATGTACATGTAGTAAATACATGTGATGTCCTTATTATTTTTCTTTTCCTTTGTATATTTTATTGTGATGTCAATGTAGTATACAAGACTTTGGTGCTTGAGTGTTTGGTTTGTCTAATAGCCTTATTTTTTCTCATAAATCCATGATATAGCATATTACATTAAAATAAATAATAAAATGAGGTAATATTTATTTACTATAAAATGTGTCTGTATGAAACCCCAATACATATCGAAATTATTAGACTCTATATTATTATTTATTTACTAGCAAATGTGTTCGATGTTGCAAAAAGAAATGACATCCATAATATAAGTTGATTTCGGGAATAATACATCAATATCTTATTAAACATGTATTCAATTACATTACAACCTTGATAGATGTTTTTCTCCCATTGCAAAGCATGGAAATATTTAGATGTAAATATATCACAACTTTAATTCTCATACTATCCATGTGTTGCCTCAACTACAATATCGAGTTTGTAATAAGAAAAATTTAAATATATAGTTTGCCTCAACTATCAATTCTCATGCTCTTTTATGACCCTTAAATATATGTAATTCTAACCTCTCATTAAATTCAACAAGGAGTTAGTTGCCAACTTATTAAGAATTGATGTATCCACCAGTGACTTATGACGAGAGGCATCTCTAGATTTTGCACATTATAGTCCTCGTAAGGGTTTGCAACATTTATTTAGACTCGATCGGACAACAAATGATTAGTTGAACCACTAGCTGGTCTTTTTTTAGATCTGTATTTCAATAAGAACGAGTTATGTGTCTAATCAAAACTATAATCTTTATTTTTACGGAAGGATCTATGATTCAAAAGATTAATCTTAAAATTATATAATATCAATCGTTCAAACTTGAGATACTTTGATAGTTTGACTGTCCAAGAAACTTGTAACAACTTGTAACTTGAGATGGAGGGAGTATTAATTATAGATTTATTTATTTATTTGTATGTTTGTTTGACTCGATTGCATACAAGTTAATTTATCTTGTTATAAGCCTTAATTTACTTTTGAAAATATATCTAATGTACTTTAAAACATAATAATTACTTTGTAATACCATATTTACTTATAATAGTCTATTTGGATACATTAGAACTAAAATTTAGCTAGCTAATAACTAACCATTGTTAAATTTTAACCAGAGCTCATTTGGATCCACCTACTAATAAGTTGTTGATAGTGGACCGAATGTGCATTTAAACTAGAAGCATCTACTAGCAACTCCAAATTAGCTAATGGAACTAATAGTTTGCAATCTTCCAATTAATAATTAGCAAATTTATTTGCTGATCTTGAATTTAGTAGAACTAATTTTAGTTGGTCATTTTAGAGCTAGGCTCGTGGGCTGCTTTTCTTTGGCGAGATAGGCTTTAGGGCTACGTGAAGGCATCAAACACACTGTACCCAAAGCCTGACTAGAAATATATGGGTAATAAAAAAAAAGGCTACACAGCACACGTGCCAAAATATTTGTGTGAGCCTCAAATGTCTATAACTCTAGATTGACAAGTCTGATAACATGTATAGGCTGTTAAGAAATCAGTTCATTACACACAGGAACAGATAACGTGATTAGGATGAGCTTTGTTTCTTGCTTGCGGAGTACATGAATATCTGCACACAGAAATGTCATTCAGCTCTCCTATCCATCTCCTTTTATAGTGGGGAGGATAGTATGAGATTTCTAAACAACTTCCCTCATTAATTTGGCCAACATCAAAGTCATATTTTCACATTTGAGTGCATACTTTGATTTGATCACGTTCATGACACAAAAAGCAAGATGTCTATACCAAGGGTTTGGGTGTCCTACTCCTATTTTCACAACAGGCTTCTAATAACAAAATAAATGTCCTAGACCTATTGGCTAAATGGCAAACAACAGGATTCTACCAAAATAGATGACCTATATCTATAGACAACAAAAATAGTGCACGGTATCATCGCTCATCACAGGTGCTGCCAGAACCTCATACAAAATTGACAGCATTCTCACAGCATGGGCATAGGCGGGCAAGAACTACAGCTATAGTACTGTACCAGCTGCGGACCTAAATCAGAAACGTTACAAAGCACCAACCAATCCACTCTAGATCTGCCACGCATACTCAGTAAGTCTTCTGAGGGTTGAATCGCGCCTCCTGGCATCGCGCTTATAGTACGGCGTGTCATCAATGGTCCTCCTCACATACTCCATGAAAGGCTGTGGCGTACGAGGAGAGAACTGACCATTAGCTGGGGACGCAGGGTCAACCATGGCTGCGGCTGCAGGATTGGCTGCTGGTGCTCGTGCTGGTGTGGATGCTGCCATGTCCCTTGATGGTGCTTGTCTGGTAGGTCTCTGCAGCAACTTCATGAAAAGTGCAACAGTAACTACTGTCACAATGATGCATGTGAGCATAACAGCAGATGTGGTTAAACCCCATGATGATGATGGTGGCTCTGCCTTCTCTCCTGTATCGTAGCTGACTTCAACTTCTTCAGTCTGACCTGCACAAAGGTAATACACAAATAGTAACTTCCACAGTATTGCAATTACCTCTGGGGCGTCAAATTATGAATTATATACCGCAAATGATAAATGATTTGAGTTTTGATGAGCGAAACAAGTGATCATAGTTGTAGGTGATCAGCTTACTACAGTATTAACAAAGCAGATTAAACAGCATACCAGTGGCAGGAAGAACGATAGTAACCTTGTCAGAGAATGATTGCCTTTTTAGCACTTCAACCTACAAAAGGATGAGAAGGTCCCAGGTTGCAGCACTAAATATTAATGCAAAAAAGTAAAGAAAAGAAAAGAAAAGAAAAGAAGAAAAGAAAATGCTGCCTTGTCAGTTGTGGCTCACCCGGTACACGATTCGACTGAGAACACCATTGTTCTCACTTGTGTCAACACGACTGACTCTGAGTAGATCTTTAGCATTCCAGAACAACTCAATATCTAGAACAGCATAAACAATAACTTGACTATCAGTTGAAGCACATGCCTAATACAATGATCCAAGTTCACACAAACAATAATCTTTCTCATACCAGTATTTCCATCGATAGTAATGACACTATCATTGCAACTTGGAGTCAAATTTAACTGCATGAGACAGACACCTTGTAGTTATTGTGGATAAAAAGCTTCATGCAATGAGCAACAAAGCAAGGGAGAGGTAGAAGGCACCTACTTTCCTGGATTCTTTGATGTAAAACCCTTTGATGAAAAGGGCATGTGCAGATCCTGTCACCTTTGGGTCTTCCTTTAGATTTGCACGAACCAAAATGTGTAAAAATCCTTCATTAGGGTTCAACTTCACCGCCAACAGCTGAGCAGGTGAATATGGATGAAACACGCAGTAGGATTTCTTTGTGGAATGGTCAGTCCATGGCTCAACAAACCTAAAGGAAGCAACAAACCGGGATTTCAACTTAATTATTTAGGATTAGGAAGTTGTGTATGCAATTATGTAAAGGAAACATACCCAACAAAAGAAGGGTCAATCTTGCATTCAAAGGGGACATTAATTGGGCTCACAGAGGATCCAGTGTTGTCCTCAATTGAATCACTATAAAAAAGAAATACGAAAATGTTAGCACAAGTGATATGCGTTGTTACATTCCTTTGAGATTGGAGATAGTTGCAGATACATGTGATAAACTCAATTAGATTTTTAAATGGGTAATTAACCAATTTTCAAAGTGACTGCATTCCTATGCATATAAATGTTGTGAGCCTCTCCTCTAAGATCACAAACTGCACTGCAGCAGATAACTTTACGAATAAGGAAATACTAAATGCAGTTGGCTTAGCTGGTATTTTCCATAGTGCTCATACCATGTACCATCTGGCTTCAAATCAGTGCGTTACAGTTTAACATATTCCAAACTTACCACAAATTTGTGTCTGCTCATGAATTGACACAAAGCCCCAAGGAAATCACATTGGTAATATTAGAGTAGTTTCATCTTTAATTATAATTTAATTACAAAATGTGGAAGAAAAGTGTATCATATGAGCATTACAAACCTAAATCTCACAGAGAACTTGTATCCATCAGGCAGGCCACCAGCATTAGTCAGTGTCTCTGCAGGAGCATCAACAACTATCCTGTTCACCTTGAGCACTGTGACAGTTGTCTGCAGCTTAAGATTTGAACCTTTGAATATTACTGTTTCAAAAGAGTAGATTTGTGAGAAGTTGTCATAAAAAAATAACAGAGTCTAGTTGATAATGTATTATACAGTTATACTACTTAGGCATATGGTCTTAAGACTACCTTCTGCTACACCTTCACTACGTGCTTGTGCTTCACCAGTTATCGGTTGATGTGCACGATCTTTTCATCGCTACTTAACCAGTGACCAAATCCACGCATGTCCATACCTATAACAGTAGCATGTTTATGACATAAGAATATATATGGTAACAAAGATTGTTTAATCTATTAATCAACTAAATACTTGATACTACATAAGCTAAGGCATTAGCTGAAAACAATCTACTTTTATATTACCTGATATAACCGTTCACCCGTATAAATTTGGGAAATGCTTCAAGTATAACCACTTTTTCTTTGATAAGTACAACCACTTGAGTACAACTCAACTGCTCAAGCATATGAGCTTTCCATCCAAGTGATCCCAACCATTGGATTCTAAGAACACGAGCATGGACGGCTACCAGACCTACGGAGGAAGCGACATGGCTGATGGGCGAGCTGACCAGTACAACATACAAGCGCAGGCATCGTGGCTGGGTAGCAGACTTCGTCACGCTTGTACGTGATCTCCACGGATGTTGAACTACAGGATTGCGTCAAGTCCTAGAATCTAGGATAGTTATCTATTCAGTTTCTTATTTGGTTAGGTTAGAGTTGAGTCGGTTGGAGTTTTGCTTGTATAAGTATTGAACCTTTACGATTGAATAGAGCAGCCAGGGATTGAGATTTATATCTCCCCTTGGCCTCCTGGCCAACTCACGTTTCCATCTACCTTCCTGCTTCGGCTGGCACCGTCCAGACCTCCTGCTGTTCGCCGCCGCGAGTTCAAGCCTAGGCCACTGACCTCTCAGTCTCTCACTGCTACGCTCTCAGGTCCCTTGGCCGTACCATTTCCATCCAAGTGATCCCAACCATTGGATTCTAAGTTGTACTCAAGTGGACGTACTTGAAGCATTTCCTAAATTCTAAGTTTTGTCTTCACAGAAATAGAATATCACAGTTAATTAGAATGTAACATTTAATGAGCAAATACCATTAGAAGGGTAGGATGAAGGATTAATGTCAAATGATGAATGATGGATCAACTACAACAATCAGAAAACTGTAGTATTAATAAAAGAGAATAATTTCATTGAACATACTGTCTCCGATAATAGTGAAGTTCAGGTGCTGGCCAGAATGAAGGATCACATCCCTAGGATACATTTGTGCTCCTACGGATACCTACAGAGTAAAACATTTAGAGTTGAGAAAAGGGAGTGATTGGGTGCATGCACTTAACTAAAAAAAGTGAGAGAAAAGCATCATCACTATTTCTCTGCAGTTCTCCAGTTTAATAGCACTGCCACATCCAGAAAGTGCATAATGTTGCTAATTTGGTACACTACATTTTTCCTTGAACCAGCAGAACTGCCCATTATTATATTAAGAAGTACACCATAAAAATTCATTAATGAATCACACTAGCAGCTTTGGCAACTATTTAAAAAAAAAAAAGCTAGCAAGTATAAAGCACATTCAAATTTGAGTTTGAGCAGCAGTAAATTAATAGAATCAAATACAGCATGAACTGGCATAGATCTATATGAAAAAAAAAACTTTACCATTATGAAATCCACTTTACTGGGGACATTGCTTGTGTGGAGCCTTATAAGAGCAGTTCCATGACTTCTCGCCTTCAAGTTCAAAAAAGTACACAGTGATAAAGAATTCAGTTTGCATAAAGAGTAAGAGTTAAACACCAAAGCTTTAAATCTAGTATTGTAACAGTATTCCTGAACTGAGCAGAAGCACATTGTGCCATGACATACCTGAAGAATAAAAACGTTCACTTCTGTCATATGTACCATTAAAATCTCTTGGCATGAGAATGGACACAACATCAGGATAATTTGTCTCAACCTTTACAGGGACTACTCCATGAGCTTCCTTGAAGATATAACCTGATGAAAGGGAACAAAAAACCATCAGCTTTAAGAATTGTAGTGTTTGATATTGATAAGATGCTATTGATCTACCTAATTCATCAGCATATTTTATATCCAATTCAACTCTATCATTTACGGACAGATAGGCAATCTGGATTGATGATTCTGCAGCAGCTACCCACACTTGTGCAACCTGAACAATAATTATCACAGCATCAAAGGAAACATCAGGCATAACATCATTTCCTTCACGTTAATTCACATAATCAGAGAGATACTAGCAGCCCGATAAATAAAAATGCATTGCAGTCTGATAAAGAGTCACTTTTTTAGAAGTTTTTAAGCTTCTTTGGCCTTACAATTCGTGTGGCTTTTTATAAGCACTTCTGTTTTGCACTTTTGGACACACTAATTAGCTACCTCCACAGTAATGTCATAAATATTTTTACTAGAAATAGTAAAGATTTCTATTGACTATTTGTATCCAAAGTACAGTAAAGCAAAGCACAATAACAACAACAAACTGACCCTCAATCTCGTGACAAGGCATGTCATTAAGCAGGACACAACCAGGGGTGGGGAAAAACGAGACCAACCGAAAAACCGAAATTTCAGTCCTCAGTTCCTACTTCGGATCCTAATAATAGAACACCGATTTTTTTATTACGGTTGTTCGGTCATGAAAGTTGGATGCCTGAATAATTGTTCTAATAAGGCTCTGTTGGAGCATTATCCATCATGATCCATCAGGCCTTCAATATACACACGCATGCCTCATAAACCTAGTAGTAGTACCCAGCTACCCATCGTCCAAGGCTCCCCTCCGCTACAAGCCGAGAACCCCTGTTGGCTTCCTGAATCCTGACGACACTGTGCATGGATTTCCTGGGCAGCGTGGTCGCAACGCGCCTAGCCACCAGCCACCGCCGCTCATCCTAAAGTTCCATCGCACTAGTACCGCTGCCACACGTCGATTTTTCAGCCACAGGCCTCTCCCCACCAAACGTGATTTGGCACCTTGAAGACGCCGCTGCCAGACCTTCCGCGTGCTATGGCAATGGAGGGGGTGTATCTGGAGTGCTGAGATCTTGAGGGCGTGGGTGGAAAGTGCAACAGAGCAGCAATCTGATAGGAGGGGGTGATGCTGAAAGAAAAAAGATATCTATCCTAAAACAGAAAAAAAGCATTACTATATAAGTATATTAGTGCTATACAGATCCAAACCATGTACCTTCTCAGCAAAACTGATCAAACAGATTATCATCGAAATGATTCGAACTGTTTCAAATATCCAACATGCATTTTTGTGCATTGGGCTATTTCATCAACTGATGCGGATCAATTGTTATAAACGGCAAGGTCTATACTCGTCGACCTAGGCAAAGTGGCTAAACAGGTTGAGCCGGTCAGGCTAGCTAATGAGTCTTTGGATTTGGTTTGGTCGAGTCTGTTGGTTTTGATCGAGTCTGAGTCTGTTAAGATTGGGTTTGTTAGGATTATTGAGTTTGTTAGGGATAAGTCAGCTAAGGTCAGAGTCTGAGTTGTATAAATATTGGTCAGCTATGAATCTAAGAGATCAGCCAGGGATAGAGATTTATATCTCCCCTTGGCCTCCTGCCCAACTCATGTTACCATCTTTCTCTTCCTGCTTGTGCTGGCGCTGTCCAGACCTCCTGCTGTTCGCTGACGCGAGTTCATGCCTAGGCCACCGATCTCTCACCGCTACGCTCTCAGGTCCCTTGGCCGTATCATCAATTAATCCACCCACAGTTTTCCTTTAGGGAAAGATAACACATAAAATGGCTCCCTGTGTTCTGATCGATTATCTCTCTCTGGCAGAAGCAGCACCACGGCCTCTCTCCTCCATCTCTCCCAAACAGCCAGCCAGTGATCCTTACCACTCACATGTTCCTGCCCTTTAGGCCCTAACACGGCGCCCCTTAGATCCATCAGACCACCACAGCTACCTCCATCTTCAGATAGACCGCTGATGCAGCTTCTCGAAAGTGAAATTTCATTGACCAGACGACCACTGTAGCCAGAGAAGCGGGGATGGGGCAGGCAGCAGCTACATGGCCTTGTTGCTTTATTGGTCAATTTCCCTTCCATTCTTGCTCCTTCCTCTCCCTTGCTGTTCAGGGAGGCCCAGGATTTTTTTATTGCATGGACACCAACGATGCCTTGAAAACCATGAGGGTGTTTAGTTGGCTTGACCAGTTCCATAGATTTAGGGGGCTGCTTAGTTGGCTTGCTAGATTTCCTCACCTCGCCTTGCCTTGCCCAGCACGGGAGACAAGGCAGGCAATCAAAGAAACCAAACACGTTGTATGTTCCAGTTTCTTGCCCAGTGAAGTGAGGCTAGATCAAGCAAGAGTCCTAAACATGCCCCAAGTGACATTGATATTCTAAATGAGTTCAGTAGTGTACAGTTTCAGAAGAAAGATGGAAACACAAACAGGGATCTTTGAAAGTACATCATAAGTATATGACTTGCAGTCGAAACAAAATAACATGAGTTTCAGCATCCAACCTCAGCAACTCGTAGACATGCTGCTATTTCCGTTCTTCCAGCTGAGTGATCTTTTGCTTGAATACAATCAACTGCATTGCTTTCACCAGTCTGAATCTTACTTCCATCAATTATCCTACCATTGCCCCTTAGCAGAGAATACCCAATGGAGCTCTCCAGATCAAGTGAGTTTGGTTCTCCAAGTGCATTTGCTGATCTAGGCAAAAGGCTCATAGTAGTGTAAAAGGGTGGGAATAACCAAGTCATAGGTAGTACAAAGCGCAAAGGGGAGGATCTGGAACCACAAGAATGGTCTTGGACGCATTGTATGATACAACAGATCCAGAGGTGCCAGGTAGCAAGAAGTCACAAGTAACTGAAATGGAAATTTTGGTTTTCCCAGCAGACCTGTCACAAAAATGAAATAACATATTAGGGCAAACTTGTTCCTATCTGGGTTACCAAATACACAAGGATGTTTCATTATGTGGTTGAGCCAACAGGAAGGGGGGGAAAAGAAAGCTTCTCCACAGGTTTCTAGCTTAAGTCTATGAGAGAACTCCAGAACCCAACATCTGGATCAACGCAAACTTAACACATTTTTACCCTAACAATGATTATTTCCTTTTACTATAAAGATCACGCACCAAATAAAACTACTTCAGTTGATACAAGATTAGGGCAGTCAATTGTATGATATACACAAAGTTCACTGGAGATTTAGTGGTGCTCCATACTATACCTTCCAATTATATGACTGACAAAAGACTTGCTGCTGCCATTGGAAAACCATGGACTGTTTTTTCCATCCGAATATAATCCTTGGTCAAGTTTGTATTGCCAAGATTTAGCTGATTGGAATATCACAACCTAAGGCAGAATAACTTATTAGTATAGATCAACTTTATACAAGGAAAGCAGGAGTACTCTGAACTCTAACCTTCTCATCCGCTATCATCCAATTGTAACTTTGGCAAGTTTCATAGAAGGAAAATAGATCTCCCTGGCAAGCATTGTCATTTTAAGGGATGACAAACGTGTAAAGATAAGCATATATAAAACAGATATTAGCACACCTTAGGCAGAGATGGAAAAACTGGCATGCTACAGCCAATACAAAGGCATTCACTTTGAGATTTCAGTGTCATAGCCACTGGGATATCCACCGACTCTTCCAAAAGCTTCACAGACTAAGTTACCTCCATTTGCTAAAAATAGCAGCACGTACAGTCTAAATAGTGCAATAGCTCAGTACATTGAATGCATAACTGATACAGATTCAAGATTCGGGGGTAAATGATCTCAGAATGGTAAAACTTACAGAGTTCCCCACAGATTTGGCAGATAGTTTCCCAGTAATATTTTGAACTTCTACAATTTCCCTGTTCAGACTTGAGTACTCGATGGAAACTCCAGTTTTTGGACCACCTTTAACAGAAAGCTAAGCAGCAAGAAGATAAAACTCATGACCCACACTCTCTTAACAAAAATAAAACTAAAATGCCAATAATCTGGCAACAGATGAACAGAATGCTAATAGTACATCCCCAAATGAGCACTAGACTTGTAGAGATGTAGATATGGCTGGCATAAATTTATATAAAGAGAGCAAGTTATTAGTGGTTAGTTGGTTACCACAAAAAAAGGCGCCTGGAGTGAGGTAAATATACTCAGGATGTACTTGCAATGGTCTATACACTTCAACCTTGACAACCTGACTCAAAACTCTCTGTCGGAGTGTTGTTTAGTACTGACCTGAAGATTGGACGCAGTAAGGATCATCAACCAATACAAGCAACTGAACATATATCTATGAGTAAATTATTTTCTTGGTCGTACTGAAAGTTGGTCTTAGTTTTTGGCCTTTTTTTTAGACGAATTTGGTTATTTGGCCCAATTTCGAGTTTTGGTTACTTTCTTAGCCCTTCAGTCAGTTTCATGGTTTAACGGTGTTTTTTGGTACGGAAATGACTGACTTTTGCCCTTGACACCTAATGAAAGAGATTAGCAACCTATACTTGATTTATTGCAGATTATCTTTGATAAAATATTGGTGCTAAGCAACCTGAACAAACAATACAGAAAAATTGTAGGTTGTTGATATCTTTCATTAGGCGTTTAGGGGTAAAACAGTCATTTCATGTACCACTTAACACCGCTAAGCTATGAAACTGACGGAAGGGCCAAGAAAGTAACCAAAACTCGAAATTAGGTCAAATAACCAAGGGCCAAAAACTAAGAAAAAAAGGGCCAAGAAACTAAGACAAACTTTTAGTAGGGCCAAGGAAATAATTTGCTCTATATCCATTGTCAACTTACATATAGAGATGTAATGCCAATTTTTGCAGCTTTAATTGAAAATTTGGGTCCATCCATTGATTCACTTGGACCAATAAGCTCCAAAATCTCATCACCAAGATGAAACTCAATGTCCATATATTTGAACTGCAAAGATGGAGAGAAATTAGCAAACTCAAAGAAAAAAAAAAAAAACATTATCCAATCAAATGGGTGAAGACTGAAACAAGCAATCAACTATCACAGCATTAAGGTTTGAAAGGGAAAAAAAACATGGATACAAATAATGGCCCTGTTTGGATACTCTAACTTAGTTAGAGTTAGATTAGTTTAACTCTAGCCAAAGAGTTATTTGGATGGAAGGGTTAGATTGACATTAAATGTATTTTCCAATCATTAGGTGTGGGTGGAGGGAGAGAGAAAAGGCACTTTTTAGTAGGCCCAACCTGCACTAGCTCTAATTAGCACCTCTTGGAGGGGATAGTTTTTGGGTGAGTTAGATGCAACTAACCCCAATCTAACCCTCCTGTTTGGATCCTTTAGGGCTAGTTGAGCCCCAACTAGCTGTAACTCTAACCCATGGATCCAAACAGGGCCAATAACAACCCTGTTTTGCAGGATTGAACCAACATGATAGCTTGAAGAATTAATACAAAAGGGTAATAAATAAATAAAACACTGAAATGAGTTTAAAAGCATATTAAATGTAAAATTACGATTACGACATTTTAAACCAGAGAAGTGTTGAAAAAATGAATAGTGCCAAAATTAACCAACAATCTAGAAAAATATGAAGCAGACACATAGCGCCTCCAAGCACAAACCTGAGAATTGCCAAAGATTTGTCCATCTTGGGTGCCAGCTAATATTTGAAGATCTTTTGTACTTCCTTCCTATAAAGAAAAAGAATCAGCGAAAACACACACAAAAAAAAAAATCATAATTAAAATGGAGATCCTCATACCATAAGACTGATGTGCTCTTCTGAGATTATCTTAATCCAGTCAACATTTGCAACTCTAGCCTGCAAACAGATAAGAAAACAGCACCACAGAAGCTACTGTCAGTTTGATATACAGTGGCCTAAAAGGAAGATTAGCACATCTTTATTGATGAGGGATAGTCTGATGGAAGTTGACTAAATTAAGGATGACAGATATATGCCAAAAGTTATCCTTATTATCCCAAGATACAGAGATATGACTCAAGGGATGCTGGCAACCAGTTGACCAGTACAAACATAGTAGTATGCAACAGAAGTCACTTGATTGACTTATAATAAGTATAAAAAGTATCAGGAGAATTAGGAAGATAAGTGCCAAAGTAATGTACCAAAGAATGAGTAATTGCTCTTGGGGAAAGGCCAACATCCTGGATTGTGACTATAGCTTCGCCTAAGCCTTTAGCCCCAAGAATCAATTGAGAACATAAGGCTTTTCCCGGATGTGTAACTATTTGCACCACATGTGTGTCATTGGTAGAAGCATCTAGCGAGCATGTTCCACCACTTACAATCAAATTTTCCTGTGGCACAAATGTATAAGAATTAAGAGCATAAATAGCTAAGGGGACTTAGATATACAAGAAGTGAGCAAAAAGTTCACCTGTGCTTCAGGATGGAAAACTAACAAGACATATTCAGGGGTGACTCTTAATGAAGATACAATCTGTATAAACACAGGCTGAGTGAGACAAGAGCTTTAGCAAAATTGATGAAAAGTATTCATAGAAAAGCCCAGTTAAATAACCTGCAACTGAATAGCATCTGTGAGACTACGAAATGCGTATTCTTCCTCATGAGTTTGGCCACCATATTTGGTAGAGAAGTCAACAACTGTAGCACGTACAGTGCACTGGAGGTTCAAAATTGAAAATGTTAAGATATTATCTTTCGAAAAAACAAAATGTTAAGATATTCACATTCAATCCATAAAAACTAATACACCTATGGTGGTATGCAACCAGCATTGGATTATTGGTCATATAAAGAGTGGTGAATCACCTGAAGTCAATAGGAAAGAAAATGTGAATTCTGTTGTAAATGCAAACTAATACTAGGGGTGTGTTTTATGTATGCAATTCTAGGTTTGAGACAAGTCAATTTTTTTAAGTTTTACCAAGTTTATAGAAAATACTCAAATAGTATCAACACATTTATGTCTCCAAATAGTTTTACTATATGAAAATATATTTCATAACTAATCTACTGATATTAATTTGGTATAATAAATGTTAGCAGTTTATCATATAGGTTTGGTCAGACTTCAAATTGTTTAATTTATCAGGAACTGAGAATTGCATTCTTTTTTGGGCAGAGAGAGTAATTAAAGAAGCTGAAGTTCAATACAAGGCAATTTATGATGATATAAACTATACTGACCACTCCTGTAGAATTCTGTAGGACAAGAAATCTCTCCCAGGCTGACTCATCAAGCATTTCAGCAGATTTGGTTTTCGTCAAAGTAAGCAAGCCCTTCACATCCAGTGGCTTCCCAATTCAGGCGAAGAGAAGATGAATTAGCAAAAAATCTTCCATTTACATGTATATTCGCAGCAGCTAGGCGTATATTTCTTCCATTAGAGATTACAATGGGTGATGCTTGCAATCTATCTGGACCACGGTCAGCCTTCCTAGCGGCTTCCAATATATCAAGTCGGTTTTCTGTACAGTCAAAGATAATCATTTAGTAGGCTACCAGAAGCTAACAGTACCTAAACTTTCAACATGAACATATACTTTTAAGGATTATTAAACTGGATATTAATGAAAAGAACAAGAAAGTACCATTTTCATTGCAGGCACAGGATGCTATCAATGTTATTTCTGATGGGAAGTCACAAATAACAGTGAACTCTGATTTGGAAATTGCAGGCACAGGATGATCTTTCCCAACCATGTTCCCAATGTGAAAATAGCAGTTCCTAAGGAAAAAGTTGATTGAAAATTGAATATTCACTAGAATAGATTGCAATATGCAGTTCATAAATGAAAATGCAAAAATCCATTTGAAGTACTTACATAGCTCACTTTGCTTAGGCAAGATACTCGGTATAGTCCACTGGATAGTTTCTGCACAGCAGTAGAACTAGTAATACGATTTTTGGATTCACCAATAACATCAACTGTTTCAACAAAATCAACAACTTGGTCCCAACGCTCGGGTCCTCCAAAGAGAAAAACATCCATTGTTGATCCAGGAACTAAATACAGCTCCTTGGGAGAGTTGTTATCCATGTTCTTAATCCTACTATGTATTCCAGATAAGTCAAACCAGTACCCGCCAAATTGGTTTCCATTTCCCCTTGAAGAACCACAAGAGGATAATATGCAGAAATTTTGAAGTTGCCTCCAGAGAAATAGGTCCACCAAATGTCTCAATATCTGAATCTGAATCAACGGCAAATGTTGCAACTATTGTGGATTTGCCAGCAGCAGATGCACTCAGAGAGATCCAGCCACAAGGATTGCCGTTTTGGCCCCAATAACCTGAATTGCGTTTTATGTCCTCGATGCTTGAAGCCTCAGCGGTGTTAAGAATGTGAAAAGACTCATCCTCGGATAGTAGACTCCACTTTATAAAAGCATTAAAATAGTTACATTGTGAATATGAGTGTCCTGCAGAGAGAAACATGGATAACTTGTTTAGAACTTAACAGTTTGTAGGCAAAAATAATAATAATAATTCGTGGTCCAGACGCTACCACAAAATGGAAGTTTAACATAAGCTTTCTTCTTATAAGAAAAATATGGCATCTGATATGAAGCCCTGAACAAATTATACTATTTGCTGAGGATGAGGACAGAACAAGATAGGATCAGAGACAGCAAGAAGGCTTAATATGAGAGTACTCCAAAAACCTAGCCTTCTTGTACTAATGTCATTTTGTAAGGTACAAGCTACTTTCCGTTACTGTATTAATGTCATTTTGTAAGAGACAAGCTATTTTCCATTCTTGTACTAATGTCATTTTAAAAGGCACAAGCTAATCTTCATCTACTTTGTAAGTTTGTATCAAAGGGAGTGATATCAAATTCAAGTTGTGTGAACTGCCATATGTTTTTTTTGGCAAACGCACCAGCAGATGTTTGCAACGCCGCAGCAGAATGAAGTCGTGTTCCAACAGGCACCTCCACAGGAAAGACTGGCAAGATAGACAGTGCTGAAGGAATGGAAACTTCAACAATGACCTACATTGCCAATAAACAAAATAAGCTACCAGGAGTCTGAAATTTGTGGAGATGGAATACTGTAATTGTAAAGGAAGACTTCCACTAAAAGTAAAAAGAATGAAACACAACTGTCATGAACCATGAAATAAAATGAACCCAGAATGAAACTAATAGACCAGTAATCAATTAACCATGTATGCATATTCAGTTAATTGAAACTGTGAATGAAGGCACAGTAGACTACAACATGCAACTATTTTTTTTTTTTTCCTTTTCAAGAGCTAGTGCAGATATACACATGTGGAAAACATGGATCCCGTAACTTCATTGCATCTACCTATGGTAACAAACAAGGTGTCATAATATGCTTTGCCCAAGAATAAAGACCTCAAACAAATAATTGTAACAGAAACAGGACACATATGCTAGATATGCAGCAGGTTCAGAAGTCCGAGGGCAAGAGAAAAAAAAAAAAAGGAAGTGGTCATTCTGTAAGAAGCTAATGTCAGCACAAGAGTGGGTAGTTTGAAGTTTAAACCTTACACATCACCAGTAACTCAGCACAACATAATAAGTGATTCAATAGATAATCTCTAGGAATAACATGTGTCACTCTTCAATCATCATATCATGTCAACTAGGTAAAGACTTCAGGAAGGGTTAGTATTTAAAAGAAAATTAGATAGACAAACCTCATCAAAATTCAAGAAATCGAAAGCAGAAACTACTCGGATGACAGCTTGACCAGGCTTTTTTTGCACGCCACGATCTGGCGTCGGACACAGAAGCAACATCCTCATCAGAGGAAAATAACTTGTAGTCATCCAGCGTCTTACCACACCCTTCATATGAATGCAAAGACAATATAAACATACTCAAATTACAAACCAAAAGTAGGTAAGAATATGCAGATATCAGTATATCACAATAATCAACCTCCAGTTGCCTTAATTTCAATCTCCTGATAAACTCCAGGAACCCAGGGCAGGTAAATAATATTGGAGTTCTCCAATCCTTCATCCCAGAATGCCTTCACCTTACTACAAACATTAACTTCTTGCACAAGCTTGAGAACCTAATATTGCATGCATCAATCAGGTAAATAGCAAACCTCACCCTAATAATCTCTGCTAAACAAGGTACCATCAAAGTACACACATTTTTTTTTAGATAATGAACAAAATACACACATGAGTTGGATGTACCTTTGTTGGTCCAGATGCCTCCGTTAGGTAAGTTAAGGAAGCAACTAAATGCCCTTGCCCCTGGGAAACAGGACTTAACAATCTAGAAGTTTGCGCTTCATAGGAACCTGCAGAACTGTCTGGCACCTGCAATAAGTTCCAGAATTCCATGGTACTACTCTCCAGTTTAAGCTCATTTTCCTACCAACCAAAGAAAAAATAATTAATAAACAGAAAAGGTTTCAATAATCAATACAGATGGCAATATCTGAACCTAAAAAATAACATTTCTAATAAACTGCTCAAATGATGTAATTATTTTATGAATCGTGAACAGCACAGGTTTCATGCAGGACTGCGCCAGTCATCTGCATGAACCAAGGAAATGTGGTAATTATGGAGAAAATGTCTTCAGGCAGCAAATAGTGATGTCCATGTAATCTAAAAGCTCAAGGTATTAAGATATGCACACTGATTATTGGAACACCAAACACAGCATTGGATGTAAATAAGAAAAATAATCATGCTTAGGTCGTTTTTGTTTGAGTTTTAGGAACTTAGTTCAGTTGGTACTTGGTAGGAGGTCTTGCCCCCACCCCTAGGTTGAAGGCCTTTTATGCTAAAAAAAAAAAGGTTGAAGGCCTTTTCGACTTGAATTTGGTGTCTATTTCTTCTTATTTGAAATACCACCTTGTTCCTCCTGCATCCTAGGTTGGTCGCAAGTCACATTTATGTTTTTTGAGCTTTTGCGCTTAATACTGCAAATTGGATAAAACTGTCCTTTTCCTCACACCATGAAGCACATAATGATCAATGGAGTTTAAGGAACATGTGCTTGTAGTTCTAAAAGTCATCCACAATCAACCTTGAAACAATTTCCAAGAATTTTCCTACAGATCTAATGACATGTGTAGTAACATATATTAAGAGAACAAGTAACCAAATTTATCATATGAATAGTACCTCTGTAATATATATTTCCCTAGCATCAAATCCCTCTGCAAATGCTTTGGCAAGGACCATGTATTTTCTTCCAGGATAAACATACCATACTTTTGAGGATGGAATATTTGTTACCCCATGAAGATGAGCAGAATCATCCATAATGGGGACTAGATAAAGGAAGAGTGTCCGTGGAATAACTACATGTAGAGGCGATACTTGTTCATGACCAGAAACTCTTGTGTCTTCAACGACCACCTTAGTAAACCCCAGACTCAATGCATGCAAGATACCCAAAGGAATCCACTTTGCGCCACAGAAGAGTTTGTCGCATGCCAACGATGATATTGTGATGGTAATTTGACCGCTAGTGAAAAGGCAGAAATGGAAAGGATCTGTTAGCTTTCAGCAACAACGATGCACTAAAGAAAATGCAAGAAAGAACGAGAAAATAATAAATGCCATACCATAATACAGAATCTAAAACTAGATATTTTAGCTCTGATGTCATAAAAAAATGGTTCAATTCTATTCATGAATATGAATGCAACTGTGTTTTGTATAAATCATTCATCTATTGTAATTCTTCTATGATATAGCATATAACAGGAGACCATAATGCAATTTCATCAGTAAACATAATTAGGTTAGTTTCGTTGTTCAGAGAATTCAATAAAAAATGATGACAGAACTTGATATGTTAGAGAAGGTACCTTGAGCAACTTTTTGGCGGAATACCTTGAGTTTAAACTTCACCAAAACACCAACAGTCACGAGAACTGGTGATGATGGCTCCAGTGACATGGCTTCAGCAACAGTTAATGTGATTGTGTCAATCACATGATCAAACTGAGGCTCAAACAACTGAGCTTTAACAACCTCTTGGCCGATCTCAATACCCTTCACCACAAAGAAATCTGAACCAAGATTCTGTACAAGTACAGCAAGAAAAATTCAAAATATGCATTCTTATGTAACTGAAGAGTGATCAAAGGAATTGGAAAACTAGCACACAAACAGTTACCTTGTCTTCTAGCTCAAACCGAATATTCATATCACCACAAAAGCCACCACAGTCACTCAAATGTGTTTCTTTCAGTGGAATACGAACAAGATGGTGGCTACTGTTATCAACCAACCTCGGGGTAAGGTGCCACAAAAACTGCAATCCCACCAATGTCGAGAACACATTTTCTAAACCCAAAAGGAACCAACATAAGTATGCTAAAAATAAGAGAACACATAGCAATGCCAGGAAAATAGCAGTGTTGTCCTAAATGCTAAATGGTAAAAGAGTAGATCCTCCTTTGTTTAGTGTGGCGTTTAAACAGAGCTAAACAGCTTAATATTTATGTATGTAATAGCCAAACATGCTAAAAAGTATGCATATTTAAGCATGTAAAATATAAGCATTCTGCCACATGATTTTTTGGAAGAAAACTAAATCCAACTCCACCTCATATACTTATGATGTTAATTAGTTGGGTGCCAGGTGTGGTAGATGTAATCCTCCCATTGAGTAAATGGCGAATTAAATGTCCATTTAGCTCATTTAATCATGTTTAACTTTCGATTCTGTTTAGACTATTTAGATGGTTTTTAACGATTTAAAAGGGTTTAAATGGTCTAAGAATTTAATTCACCACTTAGGGCCTAAACGACACAGTTGACCTTCATTTACCGTTTACAAGTTGTTTAAGCGAAATAAACAGCTGTTTAGGCAAACAGTGGGAAAATAGTTTTGTATATAAGTTTTTCCACTTTTTGTTGGTGGTTCATGAATGGTTTTATCTCTTGCCTAGCCCAACTTTCTTGGGTCTAAAAGGCTATGACTGAAAAAAAGGCTTACTAAATAAATAAAAAAATTGTTCCAAAAGGAAGCTCTTAGGCCAACAAGAACTTCAGGGATATTAAGAAATAAGAACCCAGTAAAGAAGTAACAAAATGTGATGTAACCCCATGATTTACAAAATATGAACCCAATTACTAGATAGAAAAGGCAGAGTCACTGTTTATATGTACTATGTCAATTCCATATCGTAAGAATGAAAGATACAAAAGGTTTATATGAATTACCTTCATCATCAAAGGCGTGTACACGTAATGTGGCAATTTCATCAAGATCAATTTTAACAGCATGGTGGAAAATACTGATCCGGGAGATCTTGTCTACAAATACTTTGCAGTGTATCGTGATTCCACTGATAATATCAGTCGCATAGACAGAAGTCTCCCTCCGGCCAGTGTATGGGGCAATTGATGCCAAACGAGCACTGGTCGAGCATCTGCTGCTATCATTGTACTCTGGTTTAACTGAAATAAGATCATGATGATCCCAAGACCTGTAAACAAAGGAAACCAGAGGCATTAACCTCCTAATAGGAATTCCCCGTATATAAGTAGAACAGAAGCATGGTACTGGAACAGTTTCTAATTTGTGAAAAAAACCTTGTGCTGCCTATAGATCCATGCATAGGCAATGATTCGCCTGTCCACATGATAATGCATAATTTAAGTACATTTGCTCCTAAATAAAGCATTACAGAATCGAACAACTAAGCATGGATGACTATCGCCCTCAAAATGTGAGGTGTGCATCCCACATTCTGCTCTAGCATAGTCATTAACTTAAACACACGGAAGAGTTGTGCATCTTTGTATTAAGAAGAAAAGGGTTAAGAACCCTTACAACACACACTGACACACACACAAGAATCTACAAAAACGTTTGCAACTTGTGCTTACAACCAAAAAAAAGATCTCTAGACACCTACTGGTTACCTGTAGGCTCATGAGCTACCTTAATCAAAGGTCAACATAACAAAGGTAGAGTCATGTTCAATCTACAGACATGGTAAATCAATTACTCCAAGTAAAAGAGTACAAGTTTAGCTCCCCAAAGCCTTAAGCATGGCCAAACTGTTATCCTGTGGCTTCACCAAGGTTCACATCAAGGCCACTCAGCCAAAGTCTGAAATCTGAAGCAAGCAAGCAAAAGGAGCAAATCACGAAACATAAACCATCCCTAATCACAAGCTGCAGCAACAATCAAACGTGGAGCCGCTCCACGAAGCCAACGCGGCAGCGCAAGCAACAGAACGGCACCCACCCCACCCTACAGCGAGCGATCACGCAGCCCGAAGCAAAAAATGCGGGCAAAGGACGGCTACAGAAGTATACCAGGAGAAGCATCCATCCCCGCCGATGAGGCGGTACTCGACAGGCTTTGTCATCCGCGGGGGCAACAGCACGCTCAGGTCCGCCATGTGGGGCCCGCCTGCGGGGTTGGCGGCAGCCGAGGCGCATAAGCAGCGCGGCCACCATCGCGATGGCCGCTGCAAATGCCGTCGGCGAACCCATCGCCCCCGCGAAGCTTGTGGAACTCTCTGCAGCGACAGGCCCGGCCAGTAAACCCTAGTTGGAACTTGGAAAGTGGGGTTTAGGGAACGGTTTAGGGAGGAGAGCAAGGGAAAAGTGAAGAGAAAGGTAGCTTTGCGGGGAGGATGGAAGTTTTTTTTTTTTTTTTTTTTTTCATCTTTTTTCAAAAACAATGGAGCCAACTGATGATGTTTGGTTGTGAGAGAACCGACTAATGATGTTTTGTCGAGAGAACAATAGTAACGTGATTGAAACCAAAGTTGGTAAGTTTAAGTGAATAGGACATCATACTTGTTTGGTTCCATAAGTCCAATCAAGAGGGGTTAGATTGGGGTTAGTTTCATCTAACCCACCCAAATATATCCCTCCAAGAGGTGTTAATTAGAGCTAGTTTAGGTTAGACCCACTAAAAATTGTCTTTTCTTTCTCCCTCCACCCACACCTAATGAGGAAAGTATATTTAATATCAATCTAACTCTTCATCCAACACCATTTTTGTTAGAGTTAAGAGTTAGAAACTATATCTAACTCTAACTAAGTTATAGTTTCCAAATAGGGCCATCATCAAGCTTTGTTGCCTTGTCTCTCCGTATAAGTGCAATCAAGCTCTAAGTGGGTTTTTGGCGTTGATGACCCACGAGAATTAGGGGACTAATAAGATTTGCGAAGATGATATGCGGGAAAATAAAATAAGGAGTTGATGTACGGGTCAAAGGCATCTCATGAGCTAGATGGCGGAGTTTCAGGATCAGGACGTTTAAATTATTCCATGTTTTGAATCTTGAGTTTAGAAAATGTCGTACTATCAAAGAGGGATCCTAGGACTCTTGGCTACATGTGGACTAAATGCTCAAAACTCCAATCGACCACAAAACACAACTCCAAGCCTCATCACCCGGCAAAATCACTTGTTTCACTCTCTGTCGGTTAGTCGGCGGCGAAGGGTGCCGCGCGAGATGGTTCCCACTCAAAGAGCATTTGGTTCGCGTTTTGGAACCCTAGGGTTCTTTACTCTTGGAGCTTGCTCTGACGCGGCTAGGCGTCGCCCTTGAGCTTGCCCCTTCGTGTGGCAGACCTTGGAAGGTTTCTAACCTCACACAAAATCAATACATTACCCCATCTCTAGGGTTAACTCCCCTAGACTTGTGAACGAGGGAAAAAGCTAGCCGGTGGGCAAGCTAAGCCTTGTGTGGCAACCTCAACAACGTGGGAGGTAACCCGGCTGTGTGGCGATGGCGAACCACGGGATAAATCCTTGTGTCACTTTGTGTTCTTTTACATTCTTGCATTTACTCTTGTGAGCTAAGGTTTCGTCCCGATCTACTTTGTTGCCGGGTTTACGTCATATTTGGCTAGTCCTGTGAAGTATTTGTGTGCAGGAACAAGTGTGAATCCATCACACTCAAAGGTCTGATTCACCTCAAGGTCGCCTACGTGAAGTGACCGTGCGGTGCGCTCGAGGCCGCGGCGGTGCACGCGCCTGCGTCCCGGAAGGTTTTGAGTTTTTATCTCTGTCTGTCGGGCGTACATTACGGCGGTCTTAGTGCCTTTTCTGGCTTGATGTCGCGCATCTATCTTGACTTGGTGTTTTCCAGTTTTGGCGGTGATTTTGAGATTCGACCTATTCACCCCCCACTCCCCTCTGAAGCTTCCATCATATCCTACACTACGTCTTTGGCAAGGGACAGCAAATCGTGTGGCGAATTGGGGCTTCAAGTGTATTTCGGTCATCCTAGGGATGGGACTGGCGAATCATGTCCCATGGGTTCGCGATCCGTGGCGCGTCCTTCTTTTGCTGCGCTGCGTGTCTCGCCCATCCTTGGTGTCGCCGCCGCCTTAGCTCTCGCTCGCGTGACCCCCTACGTCACGTCTGGCGTGAGTACGCGGTCTCGCATCGACACTTCAGTATTATTTGGAGGAGGAGGAGCCGGGCCGTATTCTATGATGGTGCGGATGGGAGGAGTTTGAACCGCGCCTCGCTTTGGGGAAAGGGAGTGAGTCACGCCATGGAGAGAGGAGTTTGAACTCTGCCTTTGGAATCCGAAGTCACGCCATGGGTCAGCTTTGGGAAGGAGAAGTGTACGCTGCGACGTCGGTAAAATACTTAGTGCGGGCCAGGAGGGCTGGAATGAGTGATTGATCCCAAAAGAATCTAGACCGCTGGATGGGGTGAGTGAGAGAAAGTAGATAGTTAAGTGAATCTCATCCATTCATTTGAAAAGGTTTGTTGCTTCAGAGTGTATTTTTGGTGTGTAATTTCTGGAAAGTAGAGTTCATGACCATGGTGGACAACTTTTGGTGTGGCTTAGAAAAGATTTTTGGTACATTATAATGTAGTAGAGATAGATATAGAAATAGAGAATTGCAAGGACCTTGATGTCAGAAGATGGCCTAGAGGGGTGAATAGGCCTACAAAAAAATTTTCAGCTCAATATGAAATTAGTTGAGAGCAACCTTGTCTCCCCGATGATCGCGGAGTTCAACAACACCAAATCCCAGGAAGATGTGATGTTGAGATGCTCAAGAACCGCCCGCAAACTTTGGAGCTCAAACGGAAGTTAAACCAACCTCGAAAGGCACCGGGCCGCCTTAAGCTGCACCAGCTCCAAGTCAGCAGTAAAAAGGTTAGCCCATAGTTCAAAATCTACCAAAACTAAATTTAGATCTGCTAAATTCCTTAGCTTCCCTCGGAAGGGCAGTAGATTGCGCATCAAGTGCTAGAACAAGTAGATCGTGGAGCCACAAAGTAGATCGACCTCAAACCCTAAAAAGTTCCTAATAACAACAACAACATATGTATGCAAAGTAAAGTAGAGTAAGCACAAGAGACACAGCCGATTTTTCCCCGTTGGTTCTATTGGGCCACCTCACCAAGGTCGGGCCTAAGTCCACGCTTGTTGAGGTATCCACACAAGGATTGGTTTGCCACAAAGGCTTGCCTTGCCCCTCGCTCTCAAGTCAAGAGAGTTAACCTTTGAGATGAGGGGTGTTTCCAATAGAAGTAGAGGGTGATAAACAAAACGTCCCGGAAAGCAGCCAGCCAACAAGATGAAAGTTTCCGAAAATTTACGCCAGGAGCAAAGCTCCAAGAGTACAAACACAATCCACCTGGGCTTGAACGCAAAACCAAGTGCCTTTGGAGATGAAGAACAGGTTGGAGAGCTTCTATTGCGCTTTGGGAGTCTCAATCTCAAGGGATTGAGAGAAATCAAAGAGAGTAGTTTCTGAGGGCTCCAATGGTGAGAGTGAGGGAGAGAGAGAGCGTTCTCCGGTGGCACCTAGGAAGGGAATGGTCGGAGGTGAGGATCGTTGAGGGGATGAGGGAGGGTTAAATACCCCCTCGTGTCCCAATCTGCCGGGGATTCAGATGACCGCCGCCGGGACGGGTAATCGGCCAAGATAGCCAGACGTACTCGTGACTATAAGAAGGCGTGAGGAAGCGCCCGGCATTTAATAATCGGGCCAGCTGGCCAAAAAACAGCAAGAATGGAAAAGTGTTGAGCTAGGGCCGCCTTGGTTGAGGTATGAGGATGTATTGGTCAAAAGATTGAGCAGTTTGCACACAAAAGCTTGTGCATTGTATCCCCCTTTATAGCACGGCTTTTCCTAAACTCCAATTTCAAAACATAAAGGAATGTAAACCTTCTTTTGAGCTTAGAGCCATCATCATTTGCAAGTGGGGGCTGCATATATATAACATCCTCAATCATCTTTGTCTCTTCTCTTTGAGCAAATATGTCTTGAGCATGTGACTTGAACCACTTCCATACATATGAGTTCATTTTCATGGCTTCAAGTCACTTTCACTAATGATTTGATTCCTCAACACAATATGATTCCTCATAGCTTGATTAGTTTACTCAAAATGCAAGCGCTCTCTTCTTTCACTCTTTAGCCATGGTACCTCGGCTCCCCAAGCCGCCGCTTGCCCTTCACCTCGCTTAGTACCCTCAAGCCTTTTCCTTGCTATCTTCACCTTATCAAGACATACTTAAGTCATATCATATTAAGCATCCATTGAATAAATCTCATCTCTTCTATATTGTGATCCTTTTGCTTGAATATCTTCTAGATATGAATGCTGAAATCAATCAATCTCTGGTTTGACTCACATAGAACATATATGGATCAACATCAATATTGTCAAGCCAATTCACGATTCCTTTTTATATCCCTCTTTATTTTGGCTTGACATTCCTAAACACCTCACTTTCACCCTTGTCTCATACTCTAGCTTTGATCCATAATAATGCAAAGGATGTTCCAAATCCTTATCCATACAAAAACCAATATAGAGAACATCTTTTATATATATGCATTGCCCCGTCATTTCACCTTTGCTTGATATATCTTCACTATATAATAATTGATTCAATCTTTAATCCTTGATCAACAACTAGTTCATTATGCAACTCTTCTTGTTCATGCAAAGCAAGCCATCATGTAGACCAATCCACAACCATCAACTTTGTCTCATTTTTATTTGTCAAGTATGCTTGTTGCACATGATACTATGATATCAAATCCTTAGAAGCCATATTTCATTGATTCCATTTGCATTGTTGTCTTTTTGAACTAGGTTGTTTCCATAATCTGCAACACAACAATATTTGGCTCTTTACTCAACACTATGTGGAATACCATCAAGTTTGCTTTACTTGTTGAACCTTGGATATACTCAATAATACACAATCCACGTAAGTGGTAAAAGAGCTCAATTTCCTGTTCAACACTTGCCAAACTTGATAGACCTTTAATTATGTTGTCCACTCAATTCACCAAAACCCACTAAAGGGCTAGATGCACTTTCAAATCTCCCTTTGGGTGATTGATGACAACCTAATTAAAGCTTGGCAAGAGATTGATAAGCATTAAGATTTTGAATCCTATGATATAGATTCCCTAAAATGTGTGTGCACTGAAGGAATTCAAATTTTGGCCTCAAATGCCAAATGCAGCCATATTTAGGATAAAAGTGTGAGAACTCTCCTATATCTTAGCATCCGTGGGGTGTGTAAGGTGTAAACATTAACTGCGAGTGCTCATGACAATTCATGCACTCAAGAAATAAAACAATTCTCACCTCAAACAAGGCATGAATGTCAAGCATATACTAGAATAAATAAAATAGTCCTTAAAGAGCATCAATTTAAACTATCCTTGCATTTCACACCACACAATTTTGAAGTCTTGTGCTCATGCCCCAAAACCACATATCAATCTCACTTTAATGTTTCTCCCCCTTTGGCATTGATGCCAGGGATCTCACCCAAAAGGAAGGAAATATGATGGTGATGAAGTAGAGCAAGGTAGATGAGTTTGGCATATAGGATCTCTCTCTAAATTTTCACACCAAACAAAGTATGCAACAATTTAAGCCCGAGATTCTTGAGAGTTAGTATATTTAGCTCACACATACCTTACTTAGATGACATTTAACATGGGACTAACTCATGCCAGCACCATAAGAGGTATGAACCAAAAATATCTAAAGAAATCTCTTAATCGCCA
>JADLZK010010040.1:0-251696 GCA_015847255.1 Hyparrhenia diplandra
TGTACCTGTGTTACTTGTGGTTCAGGACTATTACTCTTTTTCAAAACGAGGACTATTATACTTGTTTCAGCAACTCAGTGTACCTCTGTTACTTGTGGTTCAGGATTGACGAGAAAGATGAGAAGTGGAACCTGTCCAGGGTAGCTGTTGACTCTCTGGGCGCGCGATGCTTGTCACGATAATACTCGACCTATGGCGCATATTTTGGGGCCAATAGTTGCCATCCCAGAGTCGAGACAGTGTGGTCAGCCAGGGCTCGCATGGTTCCAAGCGCAGAATGAAAGCACCTGATTCAGCCGAGCTACAAGTTCTGTTTTGACATCATCGTCTACTAGCATTCATCTTGACTGATAAATTTCTGCCTCAGCTACACCAAAGAGATGATGACATTGACATGATATTCCCTCAGAAAAATGATGACATGATGTGTAGCTAACTATACTAGCGGCTATTATTATGTCCCTGAAGGTGCTGTGTGCTTGTTGTCTTGTATGTTGTCATGTGTATCGTGCCTTGGTAGTACTGTGCTGAATTTAATTTGCTTGGACACTTTTGCTGCATAGCAAAAGGTATAGGATTGTTAATACACTGCAGGGAAATGATGCAAAAGTACGACGCGTGGCTTTGCGGCACTTTCGAGCACTATGCCCGATTAACAATGTAGTAGAAAGGAGACTCATTGAGTGATGGATTTCACTATCGGCATCCATTTTGATAGGTAATGAGGCATCAACACGCGCACATGAGGAAGGAATGTAATGGACATATTTTTACTAAATTTGATTGATTTGAGAGCCACGACCAGCAAAAGGTGGCAATATCAAATTCTTTTTGAGGAAATTGACAATATCAAATGCCTATGAGTCTTTATTGCCCACGAGAGGTGTGGCCCGCTTTCTTTTAGTGGGCCTGTTGGGCCACGAATCCGGCGAGTGTAGCCAAAGTTTGTGCATTAGCGTGAGTAGATTGGTACTCGTGAGAGGATGCTTAATGAATGGAATACGCGGGATCATCATGTTCTAAGTCGCCATCTTCCCGGAGACAGCAAGAGACGGGAAGCAAACAAAGCGGTGGCAAACGTCCGATGAACTGGGAGAGCAATGCCGACGCGGGCGAGCTCGGGTAGGGGGTGAGAAGGTAATGGATTGAGTCCTTTCCTTCGCGTAGTCAGCTTTGTTTCTGCTACTATTATTAGTTCAGAAATTATATAGTTTCACGGCGAATTTAGGTTAAATTAAGAGTGCCTTTTTACCCTACCACTAGGCTTGGGGATACAGCAGCACTTACCATCGTGTGTCATATACCTTTTCAAGCAGTTAGAGGATTTTCATTCATGTCATTATTTCACGCGAAGGCATTGGATGTTTACTTGCGGTTTCGCAATTTTCTCTAAATTCGAATTTCGGGGACACTCCTCTATACTGATTGAAAGTATGAGTCTGGATACAGTGGAAAGGGGGCGCGAGTATAGTACACTTGTCATTCCCGCGACCGGCAAGAGTCCTAGACACATTATCAATGCTGGCGGTATGAGCGATTCATTCCATAGCGACAAAATGTGGAAAAGGGGAGAGCGATGCGACATTTCCGGTATTTTCTGAGGTAGCCGTATAGCGTGCAAAAGCTTCCCTACTAATCCTCGCATTACGTGAAGCCCTTGCAAGGAATCCCTCGCGCGCGAGATCGTCCGAGGGTAACTACGTGAAGGATAGCCTGGCGAAGGCCTTCCCCGCGCTGCGTGAGTCTCCAGGCGTGCCTTCCGAGCAAGCCTCTCGGATGCTCCCCGCCGTGTTCACTATCAAGCTTTTACGAGCAATTGCAAGTGGGCCTTGTTCCCGTGGTACGATGGGGGCCACACCACAATCGCGGATTTGGTGTGGTCTCACAAGACTCGAGCCCCTCGGGATGTGCAGCTCTTTGGAGATGTACGAGTCTCACTAAACACTAAGCCTTTAAGCCTAGAGCAAGCGCATATGAGCAAGGTCTAGCTAACCTAAGCGCCATGCCGGCACCTACGCTAAGCACCAAGTGATCTTTAAGCTCTATGCATGTGGAAGCACAAATGAAGTGTAACCACACTCTTCTATCTTCCCTCGGCTCCCTCACTTCTCATTTGGACAGTTGGATAGCAGTATATATAGCCACAAATGAGAATATAGTGCGTTGCCCCGGGCACTAAAGGCGTGAAAGACTTGCGTGCCGGACGCCCGACCGCTCATCGTTGGACGGCGCCATTGAGCGTGCCGGCGGCTCCTCCACGCTAGCCCATGTGTTACTAGCCATTTGAATTTGACCGTTGCTAGGTACGCACTCCGGCGAAATGTCGGGCGTCGTCGTCGCCACAGCGTCGGACGCAACACCTGCGTCGGGCGTGGTCAGAGAGAGTGCGTGCGAGACACCGTCGGGCGATGTGGTGCGGACCAGTCGGGCGCGCACAAGCCGGCGTCGGCGCCGCGTTCTTTCTTCCTTTCACCCTTCTTCGGCTAGGGCGTCCGGATGCTCCGGCGGTATTCTGCGTCGGACACGCACTTCATTCAAGGGTCGGCGTCGCGATTGCTTCAAACTTTGTTTCTTTCGCGCTCTTAAAGCAGGGCTCGGTTCAATCTTCATGCTTGGACTTTTGAGTGGTTTCTTGAGCATCTTATATTTGACTATCTCTAGAAAATTACGTGCCTTGGTCAAGTCATGGTTGCATCGTGAGACTACAAAATAGACACTTACAAACATTGGTCTCATTTGGTCATATTGTTCATCAAACGCAAATCCAAACTAAAATAGATTAGAGGTCTTTTTTCCTTCTGATTAAAATCCTTTTTTTGAGAAATTAATAGAAAAGAAGTTGTTTGAATAGTAGTTGTCGAAGCATTTGATGTTATGCTACTATAATGGAACATGTGTGTGTTGTAATTAAACATCTTAAGTGCTCAAGGCTTTGAAGTATTGTTATAGTGTAATATGTATCTTGATAGTTAGAATCCTTTTGACAATTTCCGATAGAAGTTGTTTTGTATAGTAGTTGGTCGATGCATTTGATATTGTGCTATTATAATGGAACATGTGTTACGTAATTTAAGCTTACAAACAACTTCTTACAACTAGCACAATTAGAATCCTAAGGTTTTTTTCTTTTTTAGCTACAAAAGATGGAAAATTGTACCCTCTTGAATTCTGAGAGGAATATATGTGGGTTAAATATCCCAATATTATGTGGTTGGAGGTTTTAGAACTTCTTACAATAGCACAATTAGAATCCTAGGTTTTTTTTCTTTTTACAAAAGATGGAAAATTGTACCTCTGGGCTTTAGGGAGGAATATATGTGGGTTAAATATCCTAATATTATGTGGTTAGGTTTAGATGAGAACTTTAATGTGTTAAAAAAAAATGTTTCTCTTCTTTGATCCTTTTCCAAACTTTTAGATATATTTGTTCATTTTTCCTTTTGTTTTTGTATTTGAAGTCTATTGAAACAATAAGAAAACTGGCAAAAAACTTCTCGGTCCCATAAATGAAAAGCGAACTTGATCTCAAATCAATTTTTTCAAAAAATTGGATGAAGAAAAGAGACATGAGAGGCGTCGAGGTATGAGTTAGGAGGATGCATAAACAACGTCTTCAACGAGAGTGAACACTCATGTGATCAAGTGAAGCATTATAAGACTCATGTGACAATGAGGAAGAAGTTGCTAAAATAAAAGTGATGAGAAATAGTAGTGCGTCGGTTATACGCTTTGTGCACATGTTGTCACAGTCACCAAGTTTTTAATAATATTTCTCATCTTATTATGTTATATGTTATACTTGTTAAGTCATGCAGAGTGTATATATTTTATATTAATTTGTTATTTTTTGTATTGATTTGTTATTTTATGTTTCTCTCATATGCTTATTAAACAATAAATTTATTTTATTCAATTTGTTAATTACTAGTTTCCTACAACACTTTGTTAGAGGAATTCACACTTTTAGAAATTCACTATACCCTCACGGTGAGAAGAAGGCTAGAAGGTGAAGGTTTTCATTCCAGGGTTCTAGTCCTAGATAGAGAAGGCTTGAGTGGAGGAGAAAGTTGAATAAGAAGTGGGATGCTCCTCTTCCCTACTTATTATTGGGTTCTATTTATATAGAGGGAGATGAGGCAGAGAAAATTTTTCATTTGGTGCCTTAGCCGATTCACAAAATTATAAGTTGGTCCTCAAACTTATTAGAAATTATAGAAGTAAGGTCCTCGGACCTATTAGGCACTAGGTCTACAAGGTCGAGGGTAGCACATACTTTCCACCTACTATCCCCAACAATAGCCTCTGCCTACTGACTAGGCTTTGGGAGCTACGACCATTAAACCTAGTCGCTAAAATAATGGGAAAAGGACTCCTGGCCTATCTGCGCCTCCAAAATAGTAGGTGTCCTCGGTAGGGGCCCTCCGAGGTGGGAAATGTCTTCGTAGCCCAGAGGGTCGGAGGAGGCTGCGATGTGGTGATGAAAGAGTCATCGTATGTGGAAGTTGTTGGGCCCAGCCTGCTTGACGGTTGGTGCAGAGGATACTGCCCGCTTAGTCGAGTGTGGCTTTTAGTCGCTTGAAGCGAGGATTTGTGGTGAGCCGGAGGTAGATGTTCCGGTTGTGAGGTCGCGAGACACTTGGCAAGATAGGCATCGCGAGTTGCTCTGAGAAGGTGGGTGATGACGCATTTGGTCATGCGATGTTGAGGGTGAGACAACTTGGAGTACTGCAGTTCGATAGCTAGAGCGACACAATTGGTTTTCTGTGTTTTATCCCATCTATACGTTTGTCTTCGATAACTATGTCAGGACTATGTTTACATCATAGTATACACACAAATTTGTTTTATACTAAGTAAATATATTGAGTGTGTGTATAGTTGAAGTCACCAAGAAGGTACTACGCTCATTGAGGGCACATGTTGGTTAGGGAGAGACTAAATGGCAGAGGCCCAAAGAGGTAGTCCCCTAGTCTCTCCCTCGAGAGTCCTATTGAAATAAGGACTAGCGGGACTAAATTAGTCCCTAGTCTTCATGTTTGGTAATTTAGGGACTAAAAATTGAGGTCCTAGTCTCATCAGGAGCGTGTCCGGGCCGCTGAGTTTCAGTGAATGTTGTTTGAGCACCATATTTTGTCTATGTGAAAGAGCACTGTTTTGCTTTGCGCACTGTAGTGGTAAGCTTGGTTACTTATTTTTCCTTCCACTTCACAGGGATTAAGCAAAATCATATGTAGCTTGAAAGCTTATCTTTCCCTATGATGAAATAATGGAATAAATGATGGCGAATATCATCCGGAGACAAATAGCACTTGTCGCGAAAACCAATAGCACTTTTTCGTGATTCATGTTCGTTGATATGTCGTAACCATGATTTGATTTTTGTTTTTGTTTTGTTGGCATCACGGAAAACAAGGACTGTTATAACTTTTTGTGGTAACTTACTTTTGTGTAACTGCCTCTATTACTTGTGGTTTAAGAGCTGATTATGGGACGAGGAGAATTGGCTCTCTAGGCGCGTAGCGATGCTCGGCTTGATGTATTGTGATGTTTTCTAAAAAGGCTACATAGCTTTTAACAGATGAAGTTGTTGTATAGTTTGTTGCAGAGGCCAATCGTAATGTCCTACGTGTGTGCTAGTTTTGCATCACTGGGCACCGTGCTCGTTAACAGTGTTGTAGTCTTGTAAGAAAAGCAGACTGATTAGTGATTGAGTGACGGAAGCAAACCGCCGACGGCGACGCGGGCGCGTGGCGGTTGTCCTGGCCTGGGGATGCGGCAACAACAACACGCGTGGGATGGCCCATCGTCGATCAATGCGCAGACATGCGATGCGCAGGAAAAGCGCACCCCAAATTCGCTGCCAGCGCATCGGCTCGTGTGCGCCGCTCTGTAATCCAAGCGCTGCTGCTGCTGCTCTCACTCTCACGTGTCACGTGAGGTGTCACAACACAAACACAGTGCCTTCTCTTTACTAACCTTTTATTTTACTGGGCTGTTGTGAAGATTTAATAGACAGTAACGGCGTAGTAAAGCGTGTAGTGCAAAAGCAGGATCAGAGACAAGATCGTGATTTTTACCCCTGAGATATGAAATGTAATCGTCAAAGTTCTACTATTTTCATATTGAGAATTATCGGAGACTACTTCACAATAGGTTTGATGAGGTCATCAGGATTCTTCAAGAATAATGTAAGCTAACCATACGATCTGACTTCTACAAGTTGGACAGGAGGGAGTGCTAGCTACTACAAAAATTAGGCAACATTGCATAAGTAAAAGTCATCTTCTTCACAATAAAAATAATTTAGGTAAACTGTCATCTTTATCGTCTAGTCTCTGCGTCTGGCTTACGTGCCCGTTTCTGTGTAGCTTTCTATTAAAATATTTCTACCTCTAATAAGCAGCTAGAAAAATTCAAAGAAGTCATATGTGGCTTTCTACCTCACTCTTTTTATATTTTATTACGTCTCTTTTCTCTCTTCTTGCACTTAGTACATATTGCTGTTTTATTATGTGCCTCAAACTTGGTAGAGATTCACTCAAGAAACCCGACAAGGATTGCCTCCACTCTCTCGTGCCAAAGAGCAGCTTTTAAAACTAAATTACCGTAATAGAGCCTTTTTGCTCGGTGTTGACGACCTGTGATTGTATATGGGCTTGAGTGAAAGGTGCCCATGTCGGTTGTCCCGTAATCAGCGGGGTGATGAGGGTTTAAGTTTTCCCTACCACGCAACCGCGACAACACCTCATCATCAAGTCTTGGCTGTCGGTGCTAATTCTCTCTCGTTGTGTGCCTTGGCACGTACGCACTGCAGACCGGCAAGTACAGTGCAGACAGTCACAGTCACTGTGTGCCTGGTCCTTGCTAATCTGCTCTGCTTGGCAGACACACGTCGTAGTAGCGCCAGCCAGATGCAGACCTTTTTAATTATTTTCCCAGGTATACTTAAATTGGTCCAAGAAAAAAAAAAAACAATTATGGTCTTCTAGTTCAAATTTGATTATCTTACATTTGACTACACTTAAAAGAGAAATGATATCATCGTATGACTCAAAAATATTAGTTGTAGATTTAGTTCAACTGATTAGTAATTTAGTGTTATTTGATTATTTTTTGACAACAGTGTTATTTGAGTTGACACTTACAATACTCTTCTTTCTTTTCATTCACATGTTGAGAATAGTAGAGGAGAGAGTATTATCTATATCTTCAGCCTGTAGAAAAGCTCTAAATTACAAAGAGACTCTCTCAGACATCACCACAACTATGACAATGTAAACGAAGCTGTTGTTGCAATCTATTCACTTGCAGCAGAAGCGCGCTAGAAGTACAAGATGCCTTCGCAAAGTCGGCATAGGTAAACGTCGGTGTCAATAAGCTTTACACTTTATACACTGTTTGATTAATTACCTAATAATAATTAGTTGACTAATAACCTATTATTGATTTTAGTCTAGCTAGTTGGGATAGTTGCTTGGCCCAAAGGTCTAGTTAACAATTTACTTAAATCTGCTTCTACCTATATGCTAACCTATTTACCTGCCTATATATGTAGGTCTAGTCATGTAATAATAATTGGGAAGATCTCCACGAGCCATATCTATCTTATAGATAGGTAGTAGGAGCACATCACCCAATGGACTACCTTTTAGGACTAGCTAGGATCTGAGTTTGGCTATTACGTAAAATCCTCTCCTCCCTCTTCCTGGCTCCCATTGGGCCGCAACAAATGTGGGCACTATTTTTCTCTCCCCCATGTCCTCCTCACGGTCTGCATTCTCACGCCCGCTGCAGCCTCATGCCCTTCCTCACTATCTCCGCTGCCTGGCTGCGGCTGTATACCCAACACGGTGTGGCCCTTCCTCGCCAGCTGGCTCAACATGGTTGGTCCCCTCGACATGTATGCCTGACCTCCTAGCGGCACTCCCGGTGCATCCCCGTGGCGGCAACACCCATCCACGCGGCCCAAGCTCCCCGATGCTCAGACACCTCCGCCCGCACCGACCGGACTCCGAGGACCCAGGGCGAAGCCTGCTGCTTAGGCGGTCGCGGAGCCGCCCGCCGCCCGCGCCTCTGCGGATGGCTCTCGTCTCCCTACAAACGGTGACCTCCTCCACACCCGACACTCGCACTTCCCGCACTCACAGCTATCCCAATCGACATCCTGGCCACGCTGACGCGCCACCTCCACCCTCGCACGACGGCGCAGCCTGCACCGCACCTTCACAACAAGCGGCTGCACCTTACCTCGATGCCTTCCCTCCGCCCACTCCTCCACGGGTGAGGACTTCAATCGATGGGGAAAGAAGACAGTCTAGAGATAATGTTACATGTGGGACCCACATGTCACTGTCGCTAGGATAGATTTGAGTAGCCTATTTTAGGTAGTAATCGCACGAAGTTGAAGACACAAAAATAAATTTAGGTAGTAGAAACAGGTGGTGACTACCCCATGTAGATGTTACTGAGATAGTCATTACTGAGGTTATAGTGCTGAAGATGCCTTAAAAAGCAATGTAAATGCTCTAGGGCTCAAACATTATTCCTAAAAAGATCCATTGCGTGACCGGGCCCAGCGATCCCAAGCGATTACATCTCTTTCCTCATAGGTTCCAGTGCGTGCACTTTAACCCAACCCTCTCTCTCGATGCTATTGATACTCCAAACAACTCTACTTTAATTAAGCTTCTTGGTAGCTAAAGAGTTATTAAGCTCAACACTCTAAAGAAGAGCAAAACTATTCATTGTCGTTGGTCTATCTGGATAATTTGTCCCAGTTAGCTAAAAATTATTTCTGAGCGACGTAGAGGGAGTATAAAATTAGATACTCATTATCAGATAATAACCGCTACTGTGATCCGAACAGTAAACTTAAAGTCCAGAAAAGTTAATAGTGGTATGTCTTTCTACGTGGCTGAGTAAGCTGCAGTGTTGGGCCGTCAATTGAAGCCGCTAACGCTGCCGGCCGGCAAGTCGATCGCGACTTGAGCTACCGTCGATCCATCCAGCGCTGTTTGCCTTGGCGGCTGCTTCTCTCCCCCTTCCTGCGTGTTCGGTCCTCCTTCTCAGGTGTGCCCTAACGCACCCGAGAGAGATAGAAACAACAAGCTGACGATTTTCTTCCGAAGCAGATGCTAAACATTCTGTGATTGTGTAATGTGGTGCATTATGCATAAGCTCGATCAATCAAATGGCGTGGCATTCGATCGCCAAATCCTGCACCTATCTTTATCTGCTAAACTTCACGCAAAAATAAAATATTCTCATCTCCTAGGAAAATCATGCTACATAACATTTTATACAACCGGGACATTAAAAATTGTCAATTACGCGGTTTGCTCGTGCAGAACAACCAAACATTAAACACTGGTGAATCTATAGGCTACTCCAAGCGACAAATGTAAACCTTATTTTGTAGTAGAAAGTAGTCCAAAAGGGATTTTATTTTACTACTCTGGTTTCTAGTTCAGAAAAGAGTTTTAGTTCTTGACAAAAAAATATATAAATTAAACTTAATCTAACTTATAATTTATTATTATTATTTATAAGTTGACAATTATTCTACATTACCTTCATGTTGAGACATGGAAAGGGAGCGAGTGTATATCTTGTATTATCACCAATAGTAAATGATGACAATGAATGGAAGCTGCTATTCTTAATCTAGCTTTTCTTCCCTGTCAGCAAGCGCTAGCTAGGCATTGCAAAATAGGCATGGTAAACGTCGGTGTCAAACTGCTTAAACTTTAGTTGTGGCAAAATTCACACAATACAAGTGATTTGTCAAATGGAGCACGAACGTGTCGACGATGGAGACGAGACGTCATCCAAACTTTCCAGCCTGTTTCTGCATTGCCGCTATAAAAACTATAAAACATCATGTGCTTTTTATATGACGCATCACATCATCGATCACCAACAAATGGTATTCGCCAATGCCCTGCTCCATTCTTTTTTAGTGACAAATGTATGCAGAGGGTAAATAGCATGGACCTCAAAAGCTTAGTTGTCTACTTGTACTCTTTTGCAAACTTATAATGCACAAGGCAGATTCATTTCGATATTAGCTAGTAGTATGTATAGATTTAATCATATATTGACAATATACGATTTATACATGGCAATGCATCTTAGACTAACTTTAAAATATGTGGCATTTCATTTATAGTATAAAAATGTTACCATTTTTTTTTTGAAGAAAAGTATAAAAATGTTACCATTGTTAAACATAACCACTACAATCTAAATGTGTAGATGTAGTCTACCGTTTGTTTGAGTTTATCAGCGATTTATCGCATAATTAAATTTTTTCTCCCACAACAAATCAGCATCCGACTTATCGCTCCATAATCCATCCACTAAAAAGGGTGATTTATGAAAAGAAATAAAAAATCTAGTAGAAGAGAAAGCCTAAAACCATGGACGAGTCCGTCACAAGAACCCAAATCCGGATATTGTGTGAGGGACAAAGGAGCCTTTTCTCCAAAGGGCATGAGCATGGCAATCGTCGTCGTCCATTTCGGCCATCCGGACGACCTTCAGGCTAGTACACATGGCGGAGCAGCGGAAGCTTAGCGACGACGGCCGCCGGCGATGGATGGATCCGAGGACGAGGACCGATTGGGCCAGCGCGTGACTCGAGGCAAAATCTGGAGGCTTCCCTTGCTTTCCTTCCACTCCTCAACCCATCCCGCGACGTACGGTGGTGACTCCGGGAGGACCCCACCCTCATTACACCACCATCGACAACCACCGGCCGCTCCCGATCCCTGGCAAGCAAGCAGTCAGTCTCCCTCTCTCTCCTCTCCTGCTCCCTGGTAGGTCTCGCGAGCCGCGCGCCCGTCGTCCCTCCCTTCCCTTCCCTCCCTCCCTCCCCGCGATTCTGACTGCGCCGCGGCCGTGCGCGCTCGAGTTTCTTTGGATTCGTTCGGCGTGGGTGGAGCACTCGTCGTCGCGTCGCCATGGGAGGGCGCTGCTGGCTGTCGTGTGTGACCTGCCCGCGTACGCTGCGCTGCTGCAACTCTGCACAGGTAGGTGACCCTCTTATGGCCTCCTCTCCGCCGCTCTTGTGCGCCTGCTCGTTCGCTGGCGGTGCCGGGCGGTGGCGCGGGATGGGGATTCGTGATTGCTTCGAGGGAAATTTCTGCGATCTTCGGGGCGGAATTTGACGATTTCCCATCTTCGTGGTCGCGTGGGAAAATAAAGCTTCTTGGTTCTGATCGAGTCCCGGCGTGGTGTTCTGGAAGCGAGCTCTTCCCAGTTCCTCTTTCCTTAGCTGATAGGGATCATCCATCAATCCACCGAGGGAGTGGCTTCTCTCCCAACTGCTCTCCGCCTCGCCAGTCCGCGAGTTCGTTCGCGTGGATGTCGGCGGCTCTCCTCTCCTTTCGTCAGCGCGTGCGCGCAGAGGTGCGCCGGCTCGCTTGTTCTCTTCCCTTTGTCGGACACTCTCGGAACCGGATAAGCTCGGCGTAAGACCGTACCTACTACCTAGCCTTGTTCTACCGCGTGTCCTCTCTCCCAACCTCGTCGTTTCAGCCAACTGTCCAGCAAATTTCGAGCAATTCCTCCGCGTTTCTGTTTTGTGTTTGGTCACCTAAACACATCCATCACGTGCCAAATCGAGATGTTCTTGCTTGTTTGATTGCTTGTGTTTCTTCATTATTTTTAATTTATAATTTGCCCTTTATTTCTTAAAGCCAATTAACTGCCACCGTCGAGTTTAGTGTAACGAAAAGAGTAGTAGCGGATGGATGGATGGATGGATGGATGAATTAGTTTTACTTCTTTCTTGCGCGCATTGTGGGTTGGTCACCTCGCCTATTTTGGGTGGTGTGTAACGAAAAAGAACAGAGAGGATTAGTTGGCTTTCTGATTTGAGGATGAGTTTTCGTGGGGTGCGCATTTTGGGTTGGTATCGCCCCATTGTGTAACGAAACAAGATTGGTTGGCTTTCTCAATTGAGTCTGGAGTGAGTATCATCGCCTGAAATGGCTTTCTGATTTTTAGTGTAGTTTTTGAGGCAAGAAATGGCAGCAGCCTCTTTCAATTTCTGCCACAAGTAAAAAAGAAGGCGGCACACATCACCCAATGGAGACGCTTGTTGCGATCAGTAGCTTGTTTCATCAACTTTCAATGCTCCATGTTTCGCCTAGCTGAACATTTTTTTTCTTAGTAATAAATTAAATAAGTAAATGTAAAAAGCAAGCAAGCGGAGAACAAGGGGAGAGACGCCGCCTTGCCATGGGGAAGCAACGGCGATGCTTTGTTTGCTTGCAAAGCATCGTGTGGAATCCGGAGAAGAGAACGAGGGTACGGCCGTTGCTTGTGGCGTTCAATCAGGATAAAAGGGTTGCCAACTTTGCGCTGCTTCCTCCTGCGTTCCTGCTTAATTTAGGGCAGCCTGTTTTTTTCCTTGTGCAGCCACTGCCCACCCTCTTTAGCAAGCGAGCCTCCTCTCTATTTTGCAGAGCGCTGCTAACACAGCGCTCCTGCGTGTTACATGTGTGGGTTTCTTTGTCATGGTTAGCGTTCGGGCAGTTTTGGTTTGGCAATCCGGTAGACAAGCCTGAAACTGTTTCTGTTTGATCTATCTATTTCTGTGGCTGCATCTGTCCCCTGATTTAGACTTCAATAATTAACTGATGAAAACCAATTTCTGCCAAACTCCTTCCTCTGCAGGGCTAGTATTCCAGAGGTGATTTTCCTCCGGGAGGGCAAATCTGGTTCGTGATCCCTAGTACCAGAGAGGGCTGCACAGTTTTGCCTATCGATGTGTTATTAGGAGCCACACTCAAGATTTTGCAGTTCCGCTGAGTCTAAGTGTGTGAATGATCGGATTCCTCCTGATTGACCTGAGAGAGGGCAATGCCACTGCAGTGAGCAACCATAGCACGGCATGATGCCGGTTTTACAGTGGGACAAGCAAGAACAGCGCCCCCTCGAACGGATGTCTGGGGGATGACAGGAACAGCAATATGGATTGCTCCTCCTGCTTCTCGATGCGTTGCCGTCGCTAGGAAGCCGCTGACGACAGGAAGTCTGAGGGAGGAGAAGCTGGGCCTCTGGACAGCTCAGGAGGGGAGAAGACCAAGAAGAAGCGGTCCAAAGCCGCGGGCCGCCAAGGCCGCTGACACCAATACCCCGCTGGATGTTTTCGACCAGAAGCTCCTCAACGAGCTGAGTGAGCTTGGCGGTGTTGAAACGGGCAAGGATTGATGGTAATGAAGGCTTTGAAGAAGATGAAGAATGCCAAACAAGGGACCTCGGTGGCAATTCCCAGCCCACTGATCATTACCATTATCTTCTTTGCATCAAGCCATACTCTGGCAAGGTATATAGATATGTTCACTATTATTGATAGTGATCCGCCGTGTCTGTATGGAACAACAAAAAAGTTTTTTGCCCCATGAATAAAACATTGACTCACCCCAAATTCAAAATGCCAAATTCAAGCCTTCTGGTTGCTATATTGATAGCGCCTTGCCATTTTTTTTTTTCATTTTTTGCATTCACTTTTACAGCTGATGTTTTGTCAAAACTTAATAAACTTAGTTGCACAAATCTTGATAATGTCAGTTATTTGATTTGAGTCACCCCCACATGTTATGAGACTTGTGCAAATCCTTGTGTCGCAACTTTTGTCCCAAAAGCTCCAGAACATGGCCCTGTTGATTGAATATAACTTAACCAGCTGTTTTGATTAGTCAGACCATGTAATACTTAGGGGCTTACTCATCATGAAACATTTACTCAAACGCTGTGCATCTGGATTTTGCAGGTTTCTTCTCAGGACATGGGTCGGCAGTAAGTTTTCCATGGATCACCCGAATCATCGACAGGGGGCAATACAGCAGTCTAATCTCAATCAGGTTCTACAAGAAGAACCATTCTAATGTGAGACCGCCCAGCAGCAGACCACTGCAGCTCCTGAGTAAGTGAACTTTGCCAAGCAGCATTTGCATTATAATACCTGGAACTGCTTGTTGCATATAGTCTGAAAACGTTACACTCCATGCTTCACCCTGAAGCTGATCCCAGTGGTTCCTTACAACCTTTTGCAGTAATGTAGAGACCGCTTCCGCTTTGAGGCTCGAACCGGAACCAAGCGAAGGCTAGCTCGGTGATCGGAGATGGTGGTGGCCACCACCATACACCCGAAAAGCTCGCCACATTTTGAAGCCTCACCTTGACGACCCGGCTTTGTAACCCTTCCAGAGACCATCAGCGGCGCTTCCCCACACCCAACCGCCCTGGCTGCTGTAAAAATGAACGAATGGAGTCCTGAAGTGTGTTGTGCGCCTGGGTCGTACTACGCGAACCAGTGAATCTGTTGGCCGTCGTGCCACACCGAGGCCAGCTATTGATGGCTCTAGTGAAGAGAGCAACGCAACGCAAGCAAGCTGTCTGTATGTGGCTTCTGGATCTGATTACACAACAATAAAAGGTTTGCGGGCAATAATGAGAGAGCTGATTTGATCCACTGAGTTCTGTGCTGTACTCGTTACTGCATGCACTTGTTAATTGTTATTACTGATTACTGGAAATCGTGTGGCGCGCCTCCTTTCTTGGCTGTGTGTGACATACTTGTGGCCGGCTTGTTTGTTCAGACTTTGATTGTTACTACTGAGGGTGTGTGTGGTAGCGCTGGGTGTTTTCTGGTTCTGGCCGGCTGGTAGTTCATAAGTGATATGCCAGAGAATGAAAGTTTCTCTGCTCTAGAGTTTTGAGCTAGATTCACGGACAGGCAATGCAGGGCACATCTACATCTGATGAAATTTTTTGTCAGCTAAGAATCCAGGCTGTTGAGTGGGATCCAGGATGCATACAGCAAACACAGGCTGTTGTAGATCTGCAGAGAGTCTGTAGCAATAGCATCGATGTTAGTTGCAGGTTCTCGTCCAGATACGATTCAGATGAGAGCCGTAGGTTTGGTTCTTCTTGTGATCTTGTTCCAACCTTAAGTTGGGTTCCACATGGTTGGCGTCGCTTGGTGACCGACAAGTGCATGCGATGCACACACGGCCGCGTGAACGGCCGGCGCCGGCGCCGGCACGACGCGTCGGCGACACGGCACGGTTGTGAGATGCTACCTAGTTGACCCCTGCTGCTGCACACAGCACAGGTTGCGTACACGTGGCATTACAGGCACTAGATCTCCGCCCGCTGCCTTGACTTGTACTCAACATACAGTAACATGCAAGTCTGCCTCTTCAGAGTTTCGGTAGACTTTGAGCTAGGTTCACAGGCGCCTCTGCATCTGAGAAATCCTCGGCTCAAAACCCAGACTTGCTCGTCAGAATCCAGAGTTTCAGAGTTTCAGACTTTGGAGCGGGCGAGCACGACATGAAAAATTCTCAGCTCCGTAGAATCCAGGAGATGAATACTGCATATGATACAGTACACACAGGCTGTAGATCTGCACAGAGTTTGTACGTACTAGCATCGATGTTGCAGGCCGGTTCTCGACCACATACGATTCTGATCAGATCCACAGGTTCTGTGATCTCTTTGTATTTTCAGTGTCGTCACACTCACAGTAATAAGTTACCAGCACATGGTTGTGGTTGGGCGTTGCTTTGCGTGAACCGGCCAGGCGTCGGCGACACGCTGGTGGCAGCGAGTTGGCACTAGGATTCCTCCGTTTGACTTGTACTGAGGACAACATCATGATGCACCTGCATTGCATTGCTTTCCTAGGCGGACAGCACGACGACTCTGGTGAAACGCGTCTTGGCCTCGCTGTCATGCCACTGAGCGAGTTGACTTGAACGAGCTCAACTGAACAGAACCCTACCTACCTCCTCTCTGTCTGGTGCTCCTTCTGTCCTACTAAGATGGTCGTTCTTGCTTTTTGAGTACTGCGTCTGACCATTCATTCATTTTATTTAAATTATTTAGCAAATCATAACATAAACAAATTGTAACTAAAAATATTCCAATAATAAAAACAAGTTATAAAAATAAATAAAACTTGTAAAAAATCAAATAAGACCAATGGTCAAATAAATGGCACGGATTCCAAATGACAGTCCCAATGGAATGGACAGAGTAATTTAAAAATATACCAATGTTTGTCTAGGGTCAATACATTGGTGATTGTTACTCCTATTTATTTAGTTATGTATTGATTTATTTATTTCAAATAGGATTATATTAGATGGCTTCGCTGTTAGTTGTACTGTAATCACGTGGAGTGACATGTGAGTGTGGTGTGGCCGCGAAGTGGTAGGTGGACGCACAGGTTCACTTTATGCACACTGCGCTTCGAAGAAAAAAAAAAAAGGCATGTTGTTACTTTTTGCCAGATTTTTGTTTCTTTTTCGATTGTGTAGACTTTGAGGAGAGCTTTCTTTTGTAATGTGTATTCAGTGTTGCTGCCAAGCAGTTATAAAAAGAAAAGAAAAGGGCCTACTTTTCCTACTCCAACTTTTGCGGCGTGGGGCTTTTCATCGCTAGCAACTTCAAAACCCGACGTGCATCACCTCCCTTGACTTTTTAAAACCGCTCATTTTATGTCCCAAAGAATTGTTTTGAAGACGGTTTTATGTATGAAGGGCACCATAGTCTTTTCGTGTCATGGTGTGAGGAACTTCATAGAATAAGCTCACGGATGTAAAAAAGGCCAACAAGACAACAAATTTTTTGTTTTGAGGCCAAATAAAACAACTTGAAAAAAAAAAGGCAAGATAAGCAAGCGGAAATTTTTTCCGAGGCCAAATAAGCAATTATTTGATATAAGATAATAAAATATAATATTATCTCAACTAACAATAACAACTAATGTAGTATGATAAATATCTATCTATGCCTACTAATAAAAGAGAGAAAATTTTCGCCATTCAACCAAAGGGTTTTGTCCACCCTCCCGCCCCTCCATCGGACCGGACGCTTGCTGAACAAAAAGGCATCTGCATATACACAGACGCTTGCGTAACAAAAAGCCATCGCACATACATAGGATGCATGCCGCCTGAAGCCAGACGCGACAAAGACCCGATGTGTGCCCATGGCACCTGAAGTGCCCGCCACGGACCTCAACCCTCGGCCCAAATTTTCGGAGCACGAAAATTGGCCCAGCCCTCAAGTCATTCTCGAGTCCATGTCCGCTACAACCCTATCGCAGGCGAAAAGCTAAAAGACCCGTAAGAAAAGACTAGGACGTATCAAGAGAAAAATAGATAGAATCCAAATCCAATTCAAACCCGCAGTCAGCCCCTGAACCAATATAAAAATCAAACATTGCATAAACCAAACCAAATATCCCGTCGATCGACCAGTGCGCCGTCACTGTGTCCGCCGTAGGTGCACAGCCTCCAGGTCGAAGTCCCGGGTTTCTCCCCGGCTGCGAAGCTCTCACCCACCCAGGTGTCGACGTCCGCCGATTCCGCCATCGCTAGGCCAGTGACAACACCCCCTGACGGATCCTCCGCTACTGCCGCGCGAAGACGCCGGCGGTACCCGGTCGTCCTCCGAAACACTGCGCGACGAATGTGCTTCAAAAACGACGTGGTGAGGGCGTCAAGGCGGGCATTAGTGCGCACCGATGAGCTGACGATGCCCGCCTATCATGCCGTCGGTGCAGCGACATGGAGTCTCCGCCCGTCGGTCCCGTCTGGTTCCTGCTCATCACGCGTTTCCGGACAACGCGCTTTTCACCGTTCACTACGTCCATCCGCTTGCACACGGCCAAGCTGCAGGTCTTCGACTGGCGATGCGGCTGCGCTGATGAGGTGCGTATCGAGAGAAAGCATTGGGCGCCTCTGGCGTCATATGGTGGAGATCGCCGCGCGACGGATGCAAAAACATATGAAGTGGAATTGAGTTTCTTCCTCGGTGGAACGCCGTGACAGCCTCTCATCAGTGACATTCTACAGAGTCTTATGCCAGGAGTGCGGCCACGAAGTCGGGAATATGTGGAGAGGTGCCTACGATTTACTGCGGCCCATGAATAACAACAAGTTTTATAGAAAAAATGCTAAACTGAAAATTACACAAATTTCTCACTAAGAATATCATCGAACATCTGATGGTCAAGGGCGTGGTCTGAAAAAAACAGTAAATTAATGAAACCAGGGCTGCCATGTGGAGAAAGAAAGAGAGATCTTTTGTCGTATGCATCCGTGGACAAACCAGTCCGAATAATATACGAATTTATGGTACTAACAAATCTCTCAGTATGGTCGTCGAAGCACGATATTAATTGTTCATCCAAAAACTAAAAAGTTTTTAAATAAATTTATTGTAAAAATGACATATATAAATATACATAGCAAACTAAATAACTTCGATATTCACCTGCATTAACGCATGGGACACATTTGCTAGTATGCACCTACTAATAAAAGCTGCAAAATTTCGGCTGCTCACCCTCAGCCTTTCGTCCAGCCTTTAATTGTATTAAGTCTGATTGTATTAGTTTAGTCTTCGGATCGTATTGAGTCCCCAACCCGGCACGTAACACATGCAGATAGGGCAGCCATGGGGGTGCGTGAGTCCAATAGAGTTGGATCGAGTCGGATCAGAGCTGCGTCCCCTATATTCCATCGAAGGACCCTTTAATTTTGTCGACGCAAAAAGATTTCGTTCTCATCACGCACGGGTAGCCACTGATCGAACTCGATCTGGTAGCTACCAAAGATGTGCATAAAGCCCAGCCCTGGCCAGGCCCGGCACGTACTCCAGTCCGCCCCGCCCGGAAGCGCGCACCGCGGCTCGGCCGCCCGGAAGCCCGGTGGGCCGCCCGGGGTTTTACCCAAGGCACGCTGGGCCCTGGGCCGCCCGGTTTTTGGGGCCCCCCAACGCCCGTGAAACGGCGGCGGTCGGGCGATGGCGCTTGTTCTAAGATCCGCCGTAATTTACCTATCACACATGAGGTAAAGCGTGCTTGGTTCGGCCCATCCCGCCTCCTCCCGCTGAGGTAGGTCGCCGGTATTGGCCCGCCGCTGCCGGTTCCTGCTCGCTGGTCGCTGCCTCGCTGTCCGATCCGTGACTTCGCTTCGCCGCGCTCCAGCCGCCGTGTCCTCGTGCTCTGCTCTTGTTGCGCTCGCGCTGGCCCGGATCTCGCTTCTTGTCTCGCTGCTGCCGTCGGGCTGCCAGCTGCCGCTCTAGCTTGTTCTCGGGCCGCCCTTCCAGCTACTGGCTCCTCGCACGTAGCGTGCAGGAACCCGCCAATCGCTGCGCCGCACTCCGCAGGAGCGAACTCGCAAAATGCAGAGGATGAAAGAGACGCTGGGCATGTACGCGGGCAAGCACGCACGCATGATGACGGCGGACGCCTACGATGACCACATCAAATCGAGCAGCCCTCAGTAGAGCTGGGCAGCATCCCGCACTCTACCCGTGGATCGGCTTACATTGGAACGAGATGTGATTACGATGTCCTCGCCAGCGGGTGGCTCGGGTACTCGCTCTCTACCCCTTCGCATGATGCTAAAGAACACCTACTATCGCGGGAAAACGATCTTACCGCTTCTAGGCAAAGGCTGTGTCTAGGGTTAGCAAAGCCGTACCGTGTCTCGCGGCATTCTTTTGGATGAAGTGATGACTCGAGAGTTTAGATGGGGATGGATGTAAGGTAATTGCCGCTTTGCGCGGCGTGCAAAATCTCGGGTTGTCCGGTCCTACCATGTACTGGAACGGCCACGTGATCAGGGCATAACAAATCATGCAATTCTAAAATTGATCAAGCTAATTTGGTACAAACCAGACTGGTTTCGCAAACCTCGGCGGATCTCTTTTAGTGAAATTGAGTACACAGCAAATGTTGCTATGATGGAAACCCTGCAGCATTGATTTCAGCTAGGTTGGATTTGCCTATTTCATTGGCCGACGAAGACCGGCTAGATGAGTACATATCTGAACGCGCACAATCCTAGATACGTGCGGCGAAGTGCTAGATGGTCCACCTCCCAAAGGACCCCAACAAGCTTTTAATGAACAAAAATGCAAGCATGTTAAGAATGCTACCAGCTGGCTGGTGTGTCTTCTCGTCCTTGTTTGACATCTCGATATGCGGTCCGCAATGCTATGGAAGCATTTATGTTGTAGTGGCTGCTGCCTCACTACGCCCTCGATTGGAGAAAGATCGAGGGAAAACTGCGTGTATTGGCTTTCAAACGCCACGGGAGGCCACCGCTGGTGCTAACATTGCAGAAAACGACTATATTGATTGTCTTAGAGATTGCCCTGCAAGCATAAGTGTAGTATCAAATGCTACTCCCAGATAATGCATCCTCAGCACGTCATACCTGTCGCTATGCTTCAATTTTGACACGCCTATGATGGTACACCGGTTTTGATGTTTCCCAGCATTAGATCCCTACATGCCAGCAAGACTATGCTCGCGCATCGAAATCGTGTTTGCCAGCGCAAGTTCTTAACTCTGGCTTGTGAAATCTGGCTTGAAAAGCACAGCATCCGTGCTTGAGTAAGTTCTTAGAAACTCGCATATTGTTTTTAAATTGCTCTCCAATCGATCACGATTGCACGCCTCAAAAAGTCGTGTCAAGCGCAAGGAGATGACACTCTGTGAAAGTTTACTTGGACATGGATGTTAGATGGAAACTCCTGCCATCTTATGCTTGCGATCGCCATTTGTCTGCCGCCATATGTGTTTAGCATGCTTACACCGGGACTTTAAACTATTGGCTACTTCAACTTCATAAGCGCTACGGTCAACATTGGCACCAAGCTAATAAGGTTTTTAAGTTCCTCGACAGCTTTCGATGAGTCAACATGTGTCCTTTCTCGTGTTTATTACCCCACTAGTCCTTTAGCTATGGCACCACTCTTGATTGAGATTGCAAATGTGCATTTCCAGCGAGAATGAAAAAGATAGTCGCCACTTTCTCTGATGTTATCAAGCCCTATGAAGGCTAAATTTTTAAGTAACCGAAGACCGCACTCGGCCAGTACTCTTTGCATTTTCCGTTTTGGATCCAAGAGCTAAAACTAGAGTGCTTCATGCGCAGTCACCTGAATCGGGATGGAACCTGCCAGCAAACTAGTTATATAGTAGCTACTAAGTGATGAAGTTAAACTCGAATTGCATAGCAACCGGTGATGACAAGTATGACAAAAAGTTTGGTGCGTTTCTACGCACCAAGGACCACACCATCCATCCGGACTCCACGGTGCAAGAGGAACATGTGCATGGGGCGTAATTTTTGAGTGTAAACTCCTCCTTTCCGGGTAATGCAGATGCGTGCTCCTCGGCCATCTTCGTCCTCTCGTATCTCCGAATCCTAGTACTCACCTGGATGTCTGGTATACGTTTGCATAAATAGCTTGATGATACTTGATATTCTAAACTCGCGGTGCATGAGCATGAGCAAACCAACCTATCCGCCAGTCTTCTTTCTCTGGCGGCGCCGTAAAGCATTGAGCTACGTTGCTCGCCTCAACCACCTCCTTCTGAGTCTTGTTTTAGTTTGTCTCAAAGTGCAGATAATCGAGGAACGCCGCGGTACGCTATGCGCGCGCAGACCGCTGAGCAACGCCGTCTTGGTCAAGGACCGGAGCTCAGGGCGGTGAAAGGGCACAACATGGTTGCAGAGGACAAGGGCTTAAAGGCTCGTCACCATGAGAACAACTTTGATGATGATGTATGCGGCCCCGGGATGAAAGAGTTGGTTCCACCTAATGCAGTGCAATTGCTGCTTGACCGATCTACTGGCGTGACTCTGGCCGCGTCGTCTTGACTCCATATATTTGTGCTTGGTGCAGGCCCTGGAGATGGAAATCCTACTTTAATGCTTGTCACTTGATCACGGTAGCCGGTGATGGAAAGATCGCTGTTTCGCAGCACCGCACTCTCGTAAGTCACTTGTGCTCTTTGTTAATGCGTCGTGGAGTTGAGAACTTGAGACCGCTTGTAGGACCGGCTATTCTTGTAAGTCTCATTATGTAGTCCTCGATTGAATGCCGGTGGCCGGACATGTAGACGTGCGGCTTGCTCTGGCGTGAATCCTTGTTTCTTCCTATTATGTAGTCTTGCCGCCGTCGCTAGCCCGGCCGAGCGTCGTGGAGAGCCGTGCGAAAAGCTCCCGTGAGTTGAGAGCGCACTGCTGAAGAGCCGCTGGTACTCTTCTCGTTGAGAGTTGGAGAGCCCGAAACGTAGTGTAAGAGTTCTGCTGCGCGTTTTGTAATAACTCAAACACGCTTGATCTTATTTTATGGTCGAACATGAAACTTGAGACGTGAAGCCGTGATTCTTTTCCTCTTCGCCCGGGTTTTATCTCACGCAGGTGTGAGTTTTAATTACCCGTAGAAGGCGATTTTAGAGGCGCATTGCACTCTCGGCTCAAGTTTCTTTACCTTTAAATGTTTAAGTCACTCTTCGCTGTCTCGTAATCTCGAGGTGAATGTGATCAGCCGTGATTTTAGAATGCTCACGTACCTTTTTAAAAATCTATATATCAATTTCTCGACTAGGACATACTATTTTGCTCTAATGTTAATGTGATTTTCAAATTCTATATCAAATTTCGACCAAATAGATTGTTTGCTGTCAGTAAGCTCGGGCTTCCGCCTACCGGGTGTAACACCGGCCGCGATGTATATTTGGGCCGGGTCTGACGATCGGGTTACGTCAAGTCGCCTCAAATGCCGCATTCGCGGCGTCGGTATATACGGGTGCGTGCGCACGCCCGCGGTCTGCGGGCCCTGATAGGCTCGTGCCTCAACGAGCCGCAGTGTTTGAGCCGCGGCTCGCCCTACGTCGCCGGCCGCCCTCGATGCACATATCCTTTAGCCATGGCCACAAGTTGCTGGTAGCCGCCCTACGCGACATAGATGTATACGCCAGTACGTAGTGGTTAATTATCTTTAGATGAGCGTAATGTAGAACCAAAGTTATAAATCGTGATGTTCTCAGCAAGAACGCACGGACATGTCTTGCTAGTTTATAATAAAGTGAATAAAAAGCAAGAAATACAAACTAAGTCACAAAGTGATACGGTGGTGTAGTACGGTGTAAGATGAAATTTTGCATTATTTTAATGCAATTAAGCAAATTGCAGCGCTATTAGATGGAATAAAATAATTCAGTCAAGACTTGTTCAAACAAGTATTTTACTTTGTGCTTAATATTTCAAAGCCTCACACAAAATTAGCTACTATTAGAGGTGGCTAAGTATATTTTTGGCCCATGATTATTTATGGGCATATACACGTACAAGCAAAGCCATCATGTTCCAGTTGGCCTAAATAAAATACATAATTTATTAAAACGGCCAGCTAGTTTGCATGTATGGCCGGGCTAGCGCAAAATATATACATACGTATATATGCCGTACGTGGTAGAGGATGCTACAAGCAAAGCCACCATGCTCAATCGGTTGGAATCTCAGGAGGAAGACCTCTGCCGGTTGGTCTGTACTGTGGTTATGTTGCCACCGGAGCTAATGCTATTCTGCTGGGGATCGTTATCTACCATGTGTTGCCGGTTTGGCTGCAGGGGTTCTACGCTCATGGTCTGACCCTATATATCGCTGGGAGGCCGAGGCACATTACGCGGCATATTGATCAGATCATCGTGCAAGGGCATGCATAAGCCAAAGCCCCGCAATACAGCTGCCCCTCTCGCCGAACCCACCTGCCAACGCCTGCCGTGTGCAGGGGCCATCGCCGGCAGCAAAAGCTCGCCAAGCCGCATAAGCCAAAGCCCCGCAATACAGCTGCCCCCTCTCGTCGGAACCCACTCGCCAACGCCTGCCGTGCAGTAGGCCATCGCCGGCAGCAAAGCTCGCAAGCCGCCCGCACTGTCGTGGTATTCAGGCACCATCAGCAATCATCTTCACCGTCGACGAGATGCCCACACCTGTGGTGAGCTATTTATTATATTTATATATTTAGATCTAGATGTCGCCGTTTCCTGCATGGTGTGGCTATTTATTATATTGTTTATATATTTAGATTCAGATGTCGTTTGTTTCCCGCATGGTGTAGGTACAGATGCAGAGATGTTTTGGTCAATATCCCCGTAGGATGGGCAGTACACCGGCGGTCAAAGTGAGGTACGGGCAGCACGCACGGCAGCTCAACAAATCGGCGGCCATCTTCAAGATGATGTTCTAGCCACGATGACATTGGCCCCTAACCATCTACGATGACGACGCCTCGAAGAGCAAGTGGCAGCAAGATCGCCAAGATCAGTAATGACCAGCAAGATGCCGGCAAAGTAGATGCAGCCCGAGTATTTGGCGTGCCCGGGGCAGCAGCCCGGTATAAAGGAGGCAGATCGGTTTCGCGCGATTTGATAAGCTCGTGAACTGTGGTCCTCACCAAACATACCACCTCCAGCCATCTTCATCTCGCCCGGCGTCCAGTGGCGAGCGCGGTATAAGCAACAGCAGCCCGGGTCAGTGGCACATTGACGGGCCACGACGATGAGCATCTCGAACTCCGCCAGCGGCACATGGACGGCCAGCATCTTCAACCAGTGCGGCGCAAGCAGGCCGATGTGCATAAGCATGCCGCTGATGGCGCCCCACGACATCAATATATATACCCGGCAGCCATGGCATCCCGGCGAGAGCACTGCGGCAGCAAGATCAGCACAAGCAAAGATATAGACAGCAGCCCAACTATTTGAGCACGTGTTCAGTAGCAGCCCGGCGGGAGGCAGATCAGCTTCTGGGCAAAGATCGATAAGCAGTACGTGACCAAGATAATAGCAGCCCGACGGCGATTAACATCATCAGTGGTCCGGTGGCTTGATGATTGTCAACGTTGACCCGGCGGCCGGCAGCTCGACGACGACGTACATTCATCAGCATGCAACGTTCCGGCGGCTCTTGACGACGACGTACATTCTCTGCATACAACGTGCAATACGCAGTGAGGCAATTGTGGTGGCAGTCCCAGCATTGGTGCAACTCTACGTATGATCCATGATTAGCAGTGATATGGCCCCATCATCAATTATTTTGGCGGCCCATGATTCAATGTGTGAAGCTTTCCAATGCTAATCGTGAGTTGAAGCAAAGCCTCCCGTGCGAATCCTTCCTGGATGGATTTGGACCCTCGAGAATATTCTATTTTCCGGTAATGAAAGAGTGTCGAGAAATACAACTCTTTTTTTGTAATATAATCCAAGTTTGTGCCTACCTTTTACACAACCTAGCTACGTAATAGACAACCACTTCAAAATACAACTCTTGTAGTATAATCCGAGTTTGTATCAACGTGGACCTACAGGACTTGCATACATATATGGTCTTCCAATGCTTTTACGCATCCACAATACGCGAGCAATTGAGGTCGAACAATCGATGACGACTAAGTCGACAAAGGAGAAGCTGGGGGGTCGACTCTGACGATGAAGCTGCTGATCTCGTGGCGTCGACAATGACTGTGGTGGACGCCGCCGCCTTGGACTGCGGCGTCTGCAACCTCCCGCTCAAGCCCCCCATCTTCCAGCCCCCATCTTCCGTACTCCCTCCATTTTAAATTGTAGTTCACTTCAGGCTTTTCTAGATACATTGATTTTGTATTGCTGGGGGACTGACGATGAAGTTACACTATGTCTACAGATATATAATAAAATCAATGTATCTAGAAAAGCCAAAGTCGAACTACTGATGAAACGGATCCGAAAGATATATATTAATGTCCAAAACAACATAAATTTACAGATTTGTGGGATAAAGGATAAACCTAACGTGCATGTTGATTGCCGTGTTGACTTAGCTGAACGTGCCTACATCCGCTAGGATGACACCGGAGCAGTCATCGCCGGGCGCACGGTACATCTGCTCCGGCGATGGGTGTAGCTTCATCGGCTCGGCGGTAGCGCTGCTGGATCACGTAGCCGGCGTCCATGCCAACAAGGTGGTCATGCAGCACTTCTGGACGGAGGAACTAACCAGGTTGATGGAAAGGCTGAAGTGACGATATCGTCGCGTTCTCTATTGTTCTAAACAATAAAAATAAAAATTTAAAAAGCTTGACGTACGTGTTGTACGTCTGGGTGAAGTTTAAGGCGGCAGTTGTTGAAGCTGGCTGCCCCAGCATTTTTGTCGAGAATCATGCCAATTATGCATTGGTCTTTAGTTAGACCTACGCACTTGCCGCGCGTGCTGGTGTTGTCACGATTGGAGGTTATTACCTCGTGTACGATTGATTGGTGGGACAATGTGGTACTAAACAAACGGAAAAGGATAGATAGCCTTCTGTTTGGGATGAAAGTAACAGGCCCAATATTGCAGTGTTACTCCCTCAATTAGGGCCTGCACTGAAACCATGGCCCAAATCGAATAGCATTATCTTCGAACGCGCTTCTACAATCCACGGCCCCTTCCGCATTCGATTCGAACGCGCTTCACCTGCGCGCCATGTGTTCGATCAAATGCCGCCTCCTCCTCCTCCGGCGCCTTCTCGGCCCCCGCACCCCTCCTTCTCCACGGCGGCGGCGGCGGCGAGCCCAAGCCTCCCACGGAAGAAGAACCATGCGGGGATCCTCCTCACGGGGCGGGCCGCCTCCCGCGCCGGAGGACACCGGCGACGCGGCGAGAGCTGCCCACGACCACGAGGCGGCCGTCAGGCGGCTGGCCGCGGCGGGCGACGTGGACGGCGTGCAGCTGGCGCTGCAGGAGATGCGGCTGAGGGGCGTCCCGTGCACCGAGGGCGCGCTCGTCGCCGCCGTCGGCGCCTTCGCCCGCGCGGGCGCGCCCGACCGCGCGCTCAAGACGTTCTACCGCGCGGTGCACGACCTGGGCTGCGCGCGCCCCACCGAGCCGAGGCTCTACAACCACCTCATCGACGCGCTGCTGCGGGAGAACATGGTGGGTGCCGTCGTGCTGGTGTACGACAACATGAGGAAAGATGGCGTCCAGCCCAACGTGTTCACCTACAACCTGCTTGTTAAGGCGCTGTGTCAGAACCACCGGGTCGGGGCCGCGCGCAAGATGCTCGACGAAATGGCCAGGAAGGGGTGTCCCCTGACGACGTGACCTACGGCACCATCGTCTCCGCACTGTGTAAGCTTGGCAGGGTGGACGAGGCCACTGAGGTGCTGGCTGCGGCGCCGCCTGTGGCCGCCTCCTACAATGCCGTCGTTCTAGCTCTCTGCGGAGAGTTCAGGATGCAGGAGGCGTTTGCAGTTGTTGAAGATATGGTGGGGAGGGGATTGCAGCCTAATGTCATCACGTACACTACTATAGTCGACGCATTCTGTAAGGCTGGGGAGCTGAGTATGGCGTGTGCCGTTCTGGCAAGGATGGTGATCACAGGATGCACTCCAAATGTTGCAACATTCACTGCATTGGTCAAAGGACTATTCGATGATGGAAGGGTTCATGATGCGCTAGACATGTGGAAATGGATGGTGGCTGAAGGATGGGCACCGTCGACGGTTTTCATACAATGTTCTGATCCGTGGCCTTTGCAGCCTTGGTGACCTCAAGGGAGCATCATCTGTACTCAACGACATGGAGCAACATGGCTGCTTTCCTAATACGAGGACCTACTCCACTCTTATTGATGGTTTCTCCAAAGCCGGGGACCTAGATGGTGCCATATCAATATGGAATGACATGACAAGATCTGGCTGCAAGCCAAACGTTGTTGTTTACACAAACATGGTGGATGTGTTTTGCAAGAAGCTGATGTTTAATCAGGCAGAGAGTCTTATTGATAAGATGCTACTAGAAAACTGTCCTCCCAACACAGTGACATTCAACACGCTGATCAGAAGTCTATGCAACTGCAGAAGAGTTGGGAGGGCTCTTGAGGTGTCCCACGAGATGAAAAGGCATGGTTGCCCGCCAAATGGTAGAACCTATAATGAGTTGCTCCATGGTCTCTTTAGGGAGGGAAACTATGGAGACGCTCTTCAAATGCTCATCGAGATGCAAAACCATGGTATTGAGTTGAGTTTAGTGACATACAACACTGTAGTAAGTGGTCTATGTCAAATGAGAATGAGCAGAGAAGCCATGGTTTTTGTGGGGAGGATGATAGTTCGAGGAATTCAACCAGATGCATTCACTTTCACTGCGATAATTCATGCTTATTGCAAGGAAGGGGAAGTCAGAATGGCCGCTTGGATGTTAGGTGCAATGAATGTAGTAAATTGCCGCCGTAACACATTAGTGTACACTATACTAATGGCAGAGCTTTGCAATCAAGATAAGCTTGTAGATGCCATGGTGTACCTACTAAAGATGTTATATGAAGGTATATATCCAAATAAAGTGACATGGAACGTTTTGGTCCGTGGAGTTTTTAGAAACCTTGGCTGCATTGGACCAAGTGACTTCATCCAACATATTACCATGGACTTACCAGATGGGACCTGAGGTTCAATATTGTGGTTCTTTGGCTTCCCAATGAAGGCAAAGTTGACAAGCAACAGAATCTCTCAGATCGTTGTTGCTGCATTAAGTAATTTATCTGTAAGGTATGTTATATTCTGTAATGTTAGCATTCCTTTGTCATCAGTGATCAGATGAGTCCAGGTCATCCAGCTGGCCTTGGGTTCTCATTTTAGGAGGTATCAGTCAAAGCTGTAGACTCTGCTTCATCTTTCCTTGGGTTTGCACTGTTAATTATTAATATTGCCTGAGAATATTTTTTTTTGGAAAATTTCACAAATAGTGTTTAATGTTTTCCATTGCTATGTTCTCTGCTGATGTCATTAGGACCTGACCTTACACTCTTACTAGTGAACTGTCTGGAACACTTTTTTTTTTTTTTTTCTAAAATATAATTACTACTGGATCTGCACCCTCCTTTTGTTTGTTTACATACAGAATTAACGATGCAGAGAAAAATGCTTTTGGATACATTGCTTTCGTATAAATCTGACCATTAGCCAGATGACTAGGAAGGTGACACCTATCACTCACACGGGCTATAAGGTTTGGCTTGAGGTTGATGCTAAGTGCCTAGGCAGTAGGCACTCAGCTAGTAGGCTACACTTTTGAACAGTGGGGGGTGAACGGATCAATGTTTTGAAAACACAAAACAGGAGCGATGCTCGTTCAGTTTGCCATCTTGTTGGTGATGACCTTCACTCATTAGAACTAGTTGAAATTTGAGAATCATCTGATTACTAATAGACAAATCAAAGGGTCAATATACATTTTATTGCTTACATATAGCCCTGAGTGCTTGCTTCTCAACATTAAATGCGAATTTTACAACGGTGTTTTCCTTTTCAGCTTTGATCAAATAGGGCACATCTCTTCACTTAGATTTGGCAGCATTCTTCTGTGCCTCCAGCTTTTTGTATACTGTGTCAATCTCAGACTGCATGCAAAAGATACTGGATTAGAACTACTGAAAAGCAGCAAGAAACACCAATAAATCAGTGACTGACTGATCAGTTTTTTTTTTAAAAGGCCTCCCTCACCTGGTAATAGTTCTGCATATTCTTTCTTCTCTTCTTCAATGTTGCAGTCACCAAATCCCTTTCAATGTCAAAAGGTACAGGATCCAACACTATGCCTTTGATGTACTCAAAACCTCGAAGCTGATTTATGACATGCAATGAGGGTTACCATATTTATAGAACTATAGATCTGATACAAAATGAAAGTTTGAAAAACAAGGAGTCTACAAAACTAACATATTTCCTCTTTCAATACTACATTATGATACTTTGTGCAGGTTTTTGTTTGTCTGAGTGAATAGATGACCATACCTTGTTCTTCTGTGCAACAGCTGCCAGCTCTTTCAGGATGTACTCTTTAAGTCCTTCAAGTTTGCAGATTTCAGCAAAAAGAACCCTTATAGCCATTGGACTCTGCCCACTTCATTGTGTTTTCTTCGTGTGGATTGACTACTGCAACTAAACTTGATCTGAAACTGTCCCCATATACCCAGATCTAGAAAAGGGACAGAAATGATAATATTAGATGTTGACCAATATTCTCTCTTAATTCAGCCATATGCTATGGCCGTTGAATTGTGAATTGTTTACTTACATCTTCAACAAGTGGAGGAAGCCATACACTTTCTCCAGGTACTCAACCGCAACATACTCCCCTTGTGACAACTTGAATATATTCTTTTTTTCGGTCAATTACCTTCAGGATTCCGTCTGGGGTCATCTCTCCAATGTCACCTGAAAATAAGTGTGTTTGAGTATTTATTGTGGAATCTTATCAAATTTTTAATTTCATTAAATTGAGTATTCACCTGTATGAAAACCATCCATCAACTATTACTTCGTTTGTGATTTCTGGACTTTTGTAGTACCCAGCAAAAAATTTCCCTCGGATGCAGATTTCACCACGTGAAGGGACACCAAGTGGATCATAGCCCATCTCGGGTACTTCTTCCAGTCGTATTTCAGTGTAGGTGGCAGGTACGCCAGCACTTCCAACCAGGGCCATGTCATCAATGTAGCAGACAGTGCTTGGTCCCAGTGTTTCTGTTAAACCTGAGCAAAGTCACAGAATCCACCCTTATGCTGGTTTCTTTTGAATTGTCTGATTGGGATTACAAGTCAGGCACTTGTTAGAATTAAACTGGATATATAGATTTCTGATTTACACCATTTTGTTCCATTTTAGTACTTTAATATTTTTCTCATTTGTCTTTCTTTTGATGCTACATAATTAATTTGGAACTGTAGAAAGTGTTTGTATGCATTACCATAGCCTTGGATAAAGTATGCACAGGTGGTCACTCTCATGAACTCTTCAATCTCGTTACTTAATGGAGCCCCTCCTGAAATTAATAGGCGAAGACGACCTCCAAGCCTTGCCTTGACCTAAATCAAACACAGAACAAGTGCCGGTATAGAAATTGTAAGTGCAGCTTCTACTGATATTTTTCTTTCTGTGGAAGTAATTTGGCTGTATACATTTCTTTTGTTCTCAGGTGGATATTTAGGTCTAAGAAGCATGTAACCTTGCGGAAAGCCAGCATGTCTGCAAAAGGTGAAGCAGTTTTGTGTGAGTAGCCTGCTTTCATGCTTGCCAGTTTGCTGAATTTCAAAAACTACAGTAAGATATAGTTGATTTGCAGCTAGAAGGAACTCAGGATGCAGACAACTTACCGATTGTATAAAGCATTAAAAATTACCCTTCTTAGTGGTCTGAGTTCCGAAATGGCCTTTAAGATACCTAGAGCCATTCATAAGGGGCTGTCTGAGTTAACAAAATTTGAGTTTAGTTGATAGAGATATTCTAGTTTCAATACCTTCATAAATTCTTTCGTACACTCGGGGCACCCCAACCAGTAAAGTTGGCTTTAGCTCCACAATATCGTCCCTCAAGGCATTCAAATCCTGATAAGAAAGTAAACATTTGATTGTGATGTAATGATTAAAGAATGATTGCTTGTATGATTAGAAAGGATAATGTAGTGGATTTTCTCACTCCATGATAATAGCCAATTGAGGCCCCTTTGTGAATGAAATACTCTTCGATCATGCGGTCAAGGATGTGAGCAAGTGGGAGAAATGATAGAAAGACATCATCTGTTGTCATCTGATTACATGAAGGCACCAAGTTACTATTAAGTCTTGCATAAAACAGAACTATACTCAGAGCATTGTATTTTAAGGGTAGGAGGTGACCTTATCATCAAACTGATCCATAAAGAGGTTCACCCCTTTTACATACATGGCATGGCTTTCATGGGTCAGCATCACACCTTTGGGCTGTCCACTGGTTCCACTTGTATACATGATAGTGCATAAGTCATTTGTTTGTGGAGGGCAAGGTTTATGAGGATTATCCTTTCCCTGAAATCCATTTACAAAGCTGATGCTCAGTCAACATATATATGTCAAAACATCAGTTCATTACAAATATAACCACCATAAACATTGCTACAAAATCGACTCTGAATAGATTTGTCTAGATGTTTCAGTAGGTTAAACTGTAAACGTCCATCAATTAATGTGTTTAGTACTTACCACTTTTAAGAAATCATTCCAGTTGTACATTTTCATCCCAATATGATCTGCTTCTTTGATTTGTTCACTTGTTGCCGAAGTGAATGCCACCAATGCTATAACCATGCGTTGGATAATGATGTCTGAAAACATAGTCTTTTTAAACTACAAATGGACCCTAAAAACATTACTTACCTTTTACTCTCTTAGCAGACTTGCAATTTGGGGATAGTATCTGCAAATGAGAAGCTCTCATGTAATGTCAGAACTTAAGATGAAAGATCCTAAAGGTAGCAACATGGATAATTCATTTTAATCACACCTCTTTTTTTTTTCTTGTCCTGTATGAAGACAACATCAATCTCAGCATGATCAATGATGTAGTCAACAGCTCCTGCACCTGTATGATATGGAAAGTTATTGATTCTGAATTTCTAATGCATTACATTTGGTTTCTTATTAAAAGCATATGTTCCAATATTTTTATTATTTGGTCTGAAACATTCTTGGTGTGGGCCTGCTATTTAATGCTCTCCTATACTTGCCTAAAGTATCATACAGTGGGACACAGATCAGACTATAGCCATTGCAAGCCTGCAAAATTAATTGTGGATTAGCACAGTTTATTCAGAAAATATCTGATGGGGAAAGTTAAAATTCATACAAGTCACTGACAGTTTACCTCCATTGCCACTATCCATTGAGGACAGTTTGCTCCATAGATTCCGATCCGGGCACCCTGGTATAGTATAGGCCAAACAAAGAAGCATCATTTTGTCTGATCCATTTGAATGTTCTAGGATCTCTACAAAATATCAAGAGGCCAGTTCGCAAATAATGGAAAAAAGGGGTGTATTTTACATAGCTGGAGTGGAAATTTAGCTTAAGTTGATGCTCTTACTGGCTGCACTCCCAGCTCCTGTAAAGCAGAGCCAGCTTGTAGCACCTCATCATAGATCTCCTTGTATGATTTCCACAAGTAGGGCCCTGGCTAGAAAATGAAAACATAGAAATTTCTACCAGTTATACAGATGAAAACTATAATTAAGAAAGACCTGATATAGAATATGTACGATGCTATCGTTTATGCAATTTATTTATATGTGCATACCACTCCATCTTTAAACGGACGCCATCCAAGCATCCGGTTGTTGGGATACTTGCCTGCTGCTACCCTGCATAAGTGCATATAAACGTATCGATGTTTACTAAGATTTTCTGAGCACTGTACATAGTTTATGTGTGTGCACTACAAATTTTGTAATAAAAAACCTAAAGAACAATAAAAAAGAATAGACATGTGAGCTTGGTTGTTGTTTCAGCTGTGTGTTACCTGAACACATCCCATGATGTTTTCATGTCAGGCTCAAGTTCTGGGAATCCATCCTTGGCCAGCACGCTCCGGAACACTGGCCCTACCGCTAGCTGGCCATCCTTTCCAGGCTTCCCGTCCTCCACTTTAATCGTGAAGATGTTCTTCGGATTTGCCTCCATCTCTCAGGGTGGGACTGACCAAAGTCCTAAACATCCAGAACTCAAAGGTTAGCTTCTCTGAGAAAGTTTCACTCTGTGGCTCCCTTCAATTGCTCCATTGATTATTATACCATAAAATTCTGTGAGCTGAAAGTTCGTTATGTGCCAAGAAAAAGAGAAAAAAACTACTAAGCAAGGAGTTGAATAGTGAGGGGGAGAAAGCTTCCAGGGTCAGAGCTTACACTTCTTCTAGAACCCTTCATGAAATTTTGTGATTATAAAATGGTATCCTTGTACCTTGTGTGCGTGTGCCCGTGTGTGTGGTCACTGAAAACTGAACAGGCAGTCGAAGAGCATTGCTGACTTGCAACCCGGAAGCAGGAGAGGTTAAGAGCTTAAGTTAGAGAGAGAGAGAGAGAGAGAGAGAGCTTACAGAGAAGGGAGCTTCGTGGAGGCAGCGCTCTTGGGCCGAAGTGAAAGGGAGCTCGCTCTGGCGCCCTGTCGATGGTAGGAAGAAGAGAGGCCTCTTTCTTTCCTATATATGCTGAGATGAGGGAGGTGCCATGGCGAAGTGAAGCTGTGTTGGAACGGAGGTAGGGGCCCACGCTAACTAACGGAGCGCTGCTAACCCCAGGTTTAGAGAGAGAAACTGCCAAAGATTAAGCTTTGGTGTGCTGAGCGCGTGAAGAATCGATCTTTCTTCTTACGGGGAGATAGGTACGTGCGTGACGCCGTCACCAAGCGCGCGAGCAGAGTAGAGAGAGAGTCAGACGTGAGATGAAGACAGAGTGAGAGAGAGAGGAAGAGAGGGTAGTTGGCCCAGGAATAACTACTGCATCTCTTGCCAGTTGGCGTGAGACATGCGTGTTTTCACAACTCTACCACCGAGGCCTGTTTAGTTGAAAAGTTCTTTTTTTAGTCATACGACTTTAAAAATAAATCTCTAAGAGGTATTTTTAGAGACTTTTAAAAAAAAATCTTAAAAGAAGTCACTCCCTGACTAAAAGGTTTTTTAATCCCAATAACGAAAAGTCCCTAAAATCAAACAGAGGATTAGAGTCCACATGTTAAAAGCATGTTTTGTCATACTCATCCCAGTTATCCACTCTTTTATTTTTTCTTCTGAAATTCATGATCGGCTCTCTAGGTTTACTGCCGTTGTTTGTTGATTGTTTGGGATTGGGCAGTTGAATTGAATCATACAGTAGCTTTCCATGGTAACTATCAGCCATCAGGTATCAAACAGCCTGCCCCGGTTCCAGGGAAACCGAAGGCGGTGAGATCAGAGCACAGAAGCCTACAAAATCTAATTTTAAAAATACAGCATGGCATTAGTTTTTCAGAAAGAGATCAAAAGTGAAGGGTCGTACACAGATTCAGAAGCTTGTTTTCTCTGAGTAGTTATATACTTCCATGAGATGTATTTGTCGCCTAGCAACTTTAATAATCTATTTTGGCCTTTTCTACAAAGGTTTCCGGATATGACTGAGAAAATTCTCAAACCCCAATAAATGTTTGAGAGGATTTTTTTAACTAATTGGTTTGCACGATGGCTGTCCAACCACCTTACTACGTACTCTCATTCATGGGTTTTACATAGCTCCCTAATTACGAATGTTCATAACAAATCCATGTAATTATATGCCTGCTACTGGTGATATGATCGACGTGCTTCTGTGGTTGGAAGGTAACTTTACTAGTACATTGCATGGGCTTTATTGGGTATCCTGCTTTTCTCTATAGTTTGCCGTTAGCTTTCTTTTTCTTATTTATAATCTTCAATTCTTCATCTGTGTTCTCTCTCTGGTTTGTAGTTTGGCGTTAATACAAATTGAATTAAGTTGATCTGACATTGGTGCTAGCATCTGACAGAGATGAGAGATCCTGTCGATCTCGAGTAACAAAGATGGTTGAGCCGCTGTGAGCGTCTCAAACATGGTGGATAAATAACTCTGCCGATGCAACTATCGCGCCGGCTTTCGATTTTTATATATATAAGTATATAAGCTGGATATGGCGAAAAGGAACTTTTCACGCTGGCCTATTAAATACTAGTGTATTTGTAAGACTTTTTTTTTTAGTCTTAGGGTATTTGTAAGACTTATGACCCAAGTGTGGATCAACCAATTGCCAAATTGATTCGTCTAATATTTGACTGAATCGTTTTTCTTTTTTTTTTTTCCCCTTCTTCCAGTTAAGATTCTGAATTAAAATTTGGAAACTGATATATATGGTAAATGGCTACATCCACCCAAGAAAGGGCCTGCATCAAAATCAAGAAAACAGTTGAGGTTTAACTGAGCAACTGAATTGTCTGGTGAGCAATTTCTCTCTCTATATATATATCTCCTTTTTTTTTGTACTTGTGAGCAATTTAGTTATAATTATCTCGTTGCGGTTGGCCTTTGAGCATCTTACCGGCACATACTGCGTAAACTAAGTTTTTACTCTTCTATCTTAATTGAACGGTAGAGCTCTTATTTATTTTTGTATTAAAAACCAATCATCTAGAAAAGAAATAAATTGAAGATTGTGTGGGTGGGATGGGTTGGCACTCTTTCACCTACGTTTGGATGCCATATACCGATATACATAGAGGTCCACGTACGTCGACTCCATTACACCGCAATCAAGGCCATACGTGTATGTTTATTTTTACAACATAGAAATATATGTTGTGAGCTTGCACCTAGCTACTCGTACTGCGAGCTCCCAACAACCCATGACGTGCGTGCAAGACGATATTTCCAATCTGGCAATGAATGATCGATAGTAAATCAGCCGTACTGTAGATTGAGTGACCGCTCCTGTTTGTCGTTCCGTCTTGGCGACTGCAAAATACCAACACCTGTGACTACGTTTTCTTTTAAAAAAAGAAAAAATCAAAACTTTAAAAGTTTTGATCAACTTGTCAATTCATGTGTCTATTGTAGCGTGAAAGTTGTATCAATAACTTCATATTGTTTCAAAGTTCTCTTTAATGTGTTGTTGACTTCGTTGCAGTTTACTTTACTTTCCGGTGGCAAGCAACACCTCCGGCTCTTTTTAAAAAAACTAACACCTCTGGCTTACAAATAGTACAAATCAATTGCGGATGCAAAAATCCGTCCTAGTACTTGAGCTGTATAGTGACCTAGTTAACGTGCCATCAATTTTTTATAAATAAAACCATCGATTATCTAAAAAAATACAAAAACATCGATTATTTTTAAAACCGATGGGCACGAACAACCGAATAAATGCTAGCACATGAACGATGAGTACGTCCAATTGCCCACCCTGTCCAACATGAATAAAACCCTAGTTAGCCCCATAAAAGTGTACAGTATATACTATTGTTTTGTACCATGCAAGATGCATCAATGTCACTGTTTCACCAATAAATGGCCATGGATTATTGCGATGGTGCTGCTACTGCAAGCCTGCAATCTAATTCAGTACAGTATGAATGTTTGCTTATAATATGATAATCATTTCATTCATATATATATGTTTTAAAAAGCTGCCTTCTTTCTCAAAAGAGTATATTTGGTTTTTCTTCGTGGGAGCTTGTCATGCCACGTGGCGAATGTAGCCCATCACCCCATCACAAAATCAGGATCAGTTTCCATGCGTGGCTTATTAGATTTTCCTAAGTAGCAGTAGCATATATTATTTTGTTAAAGGATTATACAAATTTTATTAGGGTCGACGGAGGCTAACAAACCCCATAAGGGCTCATTTGGATCATTCAATTTCTAGAGGGGATTGAGGGTTAATTTAGTTCAATATACACTCAGTACCCTTCAATTCTGAAGGGAACAGTTGAATCCAAACAAGTCCTTTATGTGTGATGTTGCCTCATGCATCTCCCAATCTCTCAACTAAATATCAAATGTTTGGATCCATTATTGCAGTGCTGCAATCCTCGATCAGCTGAATATAAGGAGAGGAGGTTGCAATCACCCATGAGCTAGCTGAATACTCCATTTGTGTCATTATGGTATTCATGCTTGTTAAAAAGTTTAACTAGATTTGTAAAAAATATTAAGAATATTTAAATCTCCAAATATGTTTATTGTGAAAATAAATTCAACAATCTTTCTAATTATACTAATTATGTACCATAAATTTATATCTAATTTATTTGACTTTTTTGGGAAAGTGAGGTCGATAGTCACTGAAGGGTTCGGATTTGCCACTCGTTTGAATGAAACGGACATGTGATCAATATAGCATCACAGGGTGAACAGTTAGCAAGTGGAGCGTTACCTTAATAAGAAGGAGATGATGTTTTCATTAACGTTATAATCTAGTACTACTTAATTCTGCGACTAGCTATTGCATGGATTGTCACTACAAGTTGCAAGCTGCAACAGCAAGCGTACCCGTAGTTGCTGATCTAAATTAAACTCCGTATAAGTTTAAGCAAGTTTATACAAAGGAATATTAATATTTTAAGAGGTTGTGTTAAATTCAACCCATACTACGAGAGAAATTAATGTGGATTAGCAGATGGCTCACCTCTAGAAATTGATTCTATTCTATTGGAGATAAGAGTAAATTTTTACCTAGAAATTAATTTTTTTAGGGGTAGAGGGAGTATCATCAGCTTAATACTCCCTCAGGGATGGTATTAGAAGTCGTTTAGGACAGCGACACGATCTCCAAAACACAACTTTGACCTCTTATTATTATAAAAATATTTATGGAGATGTGATATATGTATACTTTTATCAAAGTATTTTTTAATACAAATCTACTCATATATTTTTTATATTTACAAACTCAATAACTTAAAAGTTATTGATGATTTATATTCGATGTTTGACTCAAACCTTGTCCAACGACTTCTAAGGCCAGTCTCAATGGAAGTTTCATGAGTGTTTCATGCACATTAAATGCAGCGGCACATCGGTAAAATTTTACTTTTGCATGAAACCTCTAGGAGAGAGAAGGAAAGAGTTTCACCATGGTGAAACCTTTGGCAGCCTTTTCACATGCGTTGGAAACTGTGTGAAACCCCATTGAGAAACAAATAGAGTTTCACCATGCAACTATGTAATTAAACCATGCAATGAGAGAGAGAGGTTGTGGGACCCTTGAGCCTATGAAACTGTGCAATAAAACTGTGCATTGAGGGGAGACGTCTATTTCATATCAAAATTTCACATCTTGAAAACCGGGAGGTGAAACTCTCCATTGAGACTGGCCTAGTACCAGTCCGGAGGGAGTATATCAGCAAATAATTTCATTAAACTGCACACCTACCAGTACAAGATAGAGTTCGGCTGTGGTGCACAAGATAACGGTGCTGGTTCCTGGCAGGATCATTAAACGGCACACCTACCAGTACCAGTAGCAGTAGCAGCCCCTGAATTCTGTGGGTCCATTATTCCAATACCATTGCTGGAAGGAAAGAGGAGGATGTCCATGTCCAAGAGCAAGAGGATGAAGTGATGGAGAGGAATAGCAGATTGTCATGCAGAATTGCAGATGCAGAGTGGTTGGGGGCAGATGGACGGCCTTTACTCCCTCCTTTACTGTGGCTGGTGCGTCTCCTACACTCCTTTTCTTACTCATCACTCCAGTCTTGTTAAAAAAACATGTCATTCGAGATTTTGAATGAACTAGGTCAAATTTTCAACATTTATATTTTTAAATAGATATATTGTAAAAAATATATTCTATAGCTAAGCCAATTAGAAACTTTTGCAATGTCGTTAGTGTTAAGATCACACGCAATTTGTGTATATATATCAATTTGCCCGCTATGTACAATAGAGAGGCATATCGAGTTGGTCATCACCTGTTATTTGCACTAATTAAAGACATAAATGTTTTTATAGCATTTTAATTTTTTCCAGGAGCGATTCTAAAATTTGTTTCTAAGGGATATCAATGTATTCTCTTCTTTAAAAAAATAGATTAAATGGCCGTTTAAATGAACAGTATATATATAAAGGACAGCAGAGCAGTTTTTGGAACTGTTGGCGATTCATATCCTCACAGCGGACATATATACCTTTCTGTCTGCTAGATATGCATATCAAATAAAAGTTCACCTAATTCAACAATATCTGGAGACCCAACTTAATGTATTAAATGGCATGTAGTGTCCTAGTCCCCACCACTGGACAATGCAAGATGCAATTGGTTTTTCTTTTTCTAAGTAAATGGATGGGCTAAACTTGTTATTATATATAGTAGTAAAATGCATGCATGGTAAGATGTTGGGAGCATGAGATTTCACAGCGCGTGAATCACAAGGCTTGTTTGGATTGACCTATAGGAGTGACAGCTATGACTAGTGGACTAACAGTTAAAATATATGTCTAGAGACTGGAAAATTAGTCAACTAGTTATTAGTCTTGTGATCTAAACATGTCCAGTGGATGCTAGAGTCAATACTCAATGGAATTGCACCAGCCGGGACCTGACAACTACGTACTCTGAAGTGATTTTGATATCTGCGAACACATGGTTGATTTAGGTCACATGTGTTTAGTTTTGTGATTGAGTGATTGTCAACGTTCAACATTTTAATTCTATTTTCCTTTATTCTTTATGCCCGGCTATGTTCACCGGCACACGTGGAGTGTGTCGAAGGCGTATCTCTTGGTTCGTGTTATGCGGGTGTAGAGCTTCGGAGATGGTAGCCGGCGGTGAGGTGAAGGGGCCAAGGAGGGCGTGCCGGGCCGACGGACGCGGAGGTGAAGGACGGGACGTGAGGCTTGGACCGAGGGACCGGATCGCCCGGGTGGCTAGCCATGGTGGCTGACATCTGGGACATCGGCGAATGCAAGAGGGCGTGTCGGGACACCGTCGTCGGGTCAAGACGGCGTGCGTGCGAGGCGAGAGCGGGGAGCTCGGATGACTTGGCGACTTCGGGCGGTCAAGACGGGCGGCGATGACACGTGTCGAGGAGGTTTGGTGGTTTGTCTTCAAAACCATCGGCGCTGGTTTCGTGGTTTGGGCCTCAAAACCACGCAGTGCGGGTTTGATGGTTTGGGCCTCAAAACCATCGGCGGGGTTTCACGGGTTTGGGCCTTAAAACCCGGGCGTTCCGGTGGACGAAAGGGCGGCACGTGGCGGCATCCGGGAGATTGCGTGGAGCAAGGCTGCAGATGAGGAGGCGCGGTGGTCGTCGGATCAAATTATCCCGAAGTCGGACTAAATTAGCCTTAGGGTTATCGGTTCGGCCCATATGTATCTAGGGGGTAGTTTGGGAAAGAGGGATTTCAGACTATATGTGGAGGATGACAGACCTCCTCCCTCTTTGCCTCTTTCATTTTCATTTTTAGCTCTAGGTTTTCATCTTCCTAGCACATGTGAGAGAGAGGCCAAATACGAAAAATTCGTGGCTATTTTTTTGAGATTTTTGAAGGGGAAGGGCAGCCCCAATCGCTTTTGTGCCCTCAGGGATTCGTCACTTTTGTGCGTGATTTTTGTTTTGCCCCGCAGCTGTGTTCTTGTTCTGTTGCCCCCTCTCCTTTTTGCTCGAATTTCTTCGATTCACGAAGCTACGAGTTTAAATTGAGCTTTGATACGCTAGGAGTAGCTTTCTATCACCATCGTGAATTGTTGTGTGAAATCGAGAGCACGTGGTTTTGTTTCTTGCAAGTTCCTTGAATTTTTGGATCGGGGGCTTTGTTCTTCTCGGTTCTGCATCGCTACGTACTGTGATTTTTCTCCCTTGGAGGTCGAAGCGCTGGCCGCCGCACGGAGGAGGTGTCGTGCGTGCTCGATAGAGCGGCGCTAAGTACTCGGTACTTTCGCCATAGCTCTCGGTGCGTTCTTCGTTGTTCCTTCGCCCGGTAGCGGTAGCGGTACTGTTGTGTCTCGTTCGTTGCTTGCGAGGTGCCCTCCGATTTCGGATCGAGGCAAGGAGCCGCTTGAATCTAAACGTGCACTCATCACAGCTGCAGCTCGCAGCGCCGGTGGCTTCACCAATTGAATGCCAGCGAGGTTCGGGTTGTGTGCGTGCATTAACTTTTCATTTGCTAATCTTTCGCCTTGTCACCATCAAGCCCACGATGAATCAAATATTACGTTTGTCTAGCGGCTAGTGTTTTGACTTGAGCGATGATGATTCCTTGAAAGAAATTTGTAGGATTGTATTTCAATTGGTAAATCCATTTTCTTGTCCTCCGTGAATTCCAAAAGCAATCTTTGATTATCATCTTGGATTATTCAATTACTTCTTTTACTAGTAGTAGCTCTCGTAGCTTTCTCTCAAAATTTGGATGCTTGAATGCACTTATCGGTTCACTCCATGAATTGGTATTTTTAGCAATCAATTTCTAGCTGTAGCGAGGATGTTCCTCGATGCCCGAGCTTTGATATGTTTTATTTAGCTTGGAGTCCTAGTTCACGTTTTGCAAAGATGCGACTTCACGTTCATCGGCTAAAGGCTTGATTTATCTCGTTCATGTTCTCGGTTCCTCGTGTTTGTTCGGTGGTGACGCTTCGGGCAAGTGCGTACCTTGTCCTTCGGTGTTTTGACAAAGCATGCCTAGCTTCGTTCTTAGCCTCGTGAGTGTGAGCTGTCATTTGATTTTGTTAATCGAGTTTGAGTTAGTGGAGTAGCGGGTTGTTAGCACATGATTGACTTGGACATTTTATCGAGTTGACGTTTTAAGCTACAGAACATTCTTGCTTACTCATAGCTTGAGTGTTGAGCGTGAAGTTGTTGCCTTGGTTTTTCTTTCTTGCCAATTTAATTCACGGCTTATTCTTTCGAGCTCCGATTTGAGATCCGATTTTTGCATTCGACTCTTTGAGCCAAACACTTCGGGGCGTTTGATATCTTGCTACCGGATTAGCACGCGTATCACTCGTTTCTTTGTGAGTTCGATTTTGAGGTTGGGGGTTGAGCCGATGACCCAAGATTGAAAAAGGAAAATCGAGGCTCCCATTCACCCCCCCTCACGGTCGCCGTTTCGGTCCTTCAATTGGTATCGGAGCGGTTAAGGATCATATCCACCTTAATCGGTCCGTGATCCGCAGAAGGCGACATGGAGAGGTTCGGTCACTATGGTGGCAAGCCTCCGGAGTTCGATGGCACCAACTATCCCTATTGGAAGATTAAGATGCAAGCACACCTTATGGGGATGGATTGGAGAGTGTGGGAGATTGTCGAGGATGAGAACTACCAAGTGCTAGCCGCTCGAGTGGGTGAGGAACAAATAGCCCAACACAATGCCAACAACCGAGCGAGGAGCGTTTTGTTCTCTAGCCTCAAAGACACTGAGTTTGAGAGAGTTGCCACTTGTGAGACCGCTCGTGAGGTGTGGAGGACACTTGAGAGTTACCACGAGGGAACCCCACAAGTCAAGGCCCGCCTATATGAGACCTACAAGAGAGAGTACAACAACTTGATCCAACTTGATGGCGAGTCCATCGATTCTCTCTTTGCTAGGTTTCAGACGATCTGCAACAAGCTTCGGGCGAACAAGCCGTCGGAGAGGCTTGACGACCACGAGAAGGCGATGCGGCTCTTGTACGCTCTGGATCGGAAGGTGTGGGATGTGAAGGTGTCCGCGATCATGGAGTCCGCCAACTACGACACCCTCACACCCGACGAGCTCTACAGCAAGCTCAAGTCCTCCGAGATCGAGGCTCAGATCCAGGCGAAGCTTAAGAACCCATCTGCGCCAAATGTTGCTCTCGTCTCAGGTAAGGGTAGTTCAAGCTTTTCTACTAACCCTTCACGGATCTCGTTTGCCTTGTCTTCTTTGGTGTCCGTGATGAGAGGAGCAGATAGAGAGCCTTGGGGATGATGAGTGGCTCTAGTCATCGGCCGATTCTCGCGGTTTCACAACAACCGTTTGAACCGTCGGCGAGGTGGTGCTTCCAAGGGCGGATGCTTCGAGTGCGGAGATCCAGACCACTTCGTCGCCGCGTGCCCCAAGAAGAACAAGGACAAGTACTCGGCGAGAAGTACTACTTCAACAAGCACGACTCCAACAAGCGCGAGTACATCGCCGGCAAGTACAAGTACAAGAAAGGCTTCGACAAGGAGGCGATCAAGAAGAAGTACCTCAAGCGTGCCAAGGAGCACAAGCACGCCTTCCTCGCCTCCCTCGGCGACCTCGACAACGACTCTTGGACGGAAATCTTCCTCCGGCGACGAGGAGCCCGAGCGCAAGGTCGAGGATAAGCTGAATGGACTTTGCTTCTTCGCCGACTCAAGCCGGGGGTTTCGCACCATGGCCCTCGACGGAGCGGTGACCGACACAAAATCAAGCCACACAACAACGACTCTTCTTCTCTTGAGGTACCTCCTACAATCGAATCTCTCTCGATGAGGTTGACTCTTTGGGCGATGCGCTTGTGTGTCGGGAGAAGTTGCTCAAGCGGCAGCTAGAGAGAGAAAGGAGTACAAGGAGAAGTGGGAAATGGCTATGGTTGAGATAGAGTTGCTTAGGAAGCCCGTGTGGATGTGTCGATGAGACGGAGTGTGATGCTTGTGCCGTGCATATGTCTAGCATCATGTCTTTGCAATCCAAGTATTCTCGCTTTGCTAGATGAGCACGTTGATCCGAAGGCTAAGCCTATGTTGTTGAGTGCGTGCAAGTCTTGTCCGGATTTTGCGATCCGAGTTGGCAGAGAAGGCCGCCAAGCTTGTCGTGCTTGAGAAGGCCAACTCGGATAGCACCGTCTTTGAAGTGTGCTAAGTGTGAAGCTTTGGAGTTGGAGCTCATGTCTTGTAGGCATGACAAGGGGAGAGTTGAAGAGGAGAACAAGTACCTTCGCTCCGTCCCCGAAGTTGGGTGTCTAGTGGAGAGCCACGGCTTGGCATGATGATGAGTCGGTTCAAGAGGGGGGACCGACACATCGGGGTTAGGCTTCGCTATAGGTGGGAAGGGTGAAGTTATCTATGGAAAGGTTGGTCAAGGTAGTGGTTTGAGCTCGAGTGAGAAACCAACAAACACTCCCAAATGGACCAAGATCACCCCACCCGAGCCTACCAAGCCCATTGTGAAAGATGGTATTCTCCAAGAGCCCACAAAGACTCCACCTCCCAAACAAGTGTGGCTTCCCAAACCAAACCACCTCAAGAACCCACTTGACACTTTGCCCAAGATCCCTCGAGGAAACCCTTCCTAAAGCCAAGGCCACAACAAGAGTGAACCATCCACCCAAGAGAGTGAACCAACAACCACCTAAGAGAGAGGTGAGGTATCACTGTGGGTATTGTCAGAGAGATGGTCACTTGGTTGAGTTTTGCTTTAGGAGGAAGAGGGATGCTAGGCGTCAAGTTGAGTTTGAGAACCGCGACATGTATCACCCACCATTTGGTATGTATGAGAGGGGTGTGCGGTCGGTTCGGAGGCGCTTTGCTAGGCGGAAGGTAGGAGGCCTCGAGGACTAGGCCACGGTTTGTGAGATCCTTTGGTGGTCGTGCTCGGCGAGTGGATGTTGATCCTCGCTTTGGGAGTTTTGAGCTTGACGGGGAGGAGTGCACCACGCTTTGTTGTGCGTGGTGAGCACTTTGGTAAGAAGGGTCGTGGGATGTTTGCTTTGCCTAACGCCTATCTTGGGCAAGATGGTCAACACTGGTATACTTCCATGTTTACTAACCCCAGTGTTGTGCCATTTGCTCATCCCATGTTTTTCCAATGATGTAGGTGATCAAGTCTTGGGTTCCCAAGTTTATACTTGTTAACCCTTTGGGATCCAAGACTTGGATTTCTTTGTCCTCTCATGTGTAGGTATGAGGACATGGGGTAGAGAACACGTGCTTGATGGAACTTGATTCTTTGTCGTGGTGTGATCAAGACTTGATGGTTGTCTACACCATTTTGATGGCCTCCAAGAGGTATGTGCCTTATTGTGACACCTACACACGCCTGTGAGCTATCATATACACTCATGCCTTGTACATTCATGATTTCCCTACTTGTGGTATGAGATAGTTGTTCATTTGCTCACTTGTATTTTTTTATGCACATTTTGGTTGCTTGTGTATATACCATGGTAGGCTAGCCATCTTATTCATGATAGCTTTGTGTTATCTTGTGTATTATATGCCATGCTAGCCTTTGTGCCTTTTTTTGTTTCCTAGTTTTGTTTTGCTAGGTGTCTTTGGTTGAGGGGAGTTGGGAATTTGCTATCCTTTTTTTTGAGGGTAATTTTGTAGTTGATGTACAGTTGTAGTGTTAGGTTTGTTTTGCTTTGTGCATCATCTTGTATCATATTGCATTCATCATGTACACTATTGCACTTTGAGCTTCTTATTTATATTGATCACAATGAGACTATGCTCGTTTAGTGTAACAATTATATGTTGGTGCTTATAGCTTGTGCTCTTTCTCGCTTAATTGATATACGTTATGAGCAAAGCTGTTTTTCATATGAACTTGCTTAACAACGATGAATCTTGTAAAATGTTCACCATTGAGATAGTTCCTAGCATGTTTAAGTTGTTGAGATCCTTTGTGCTTATCATGTATATGCTAGGTGACTATGTCTCATTCATCGAGTTATACACTTGCTTAGATGACCACATGCTTTTATCTGCTAAAATCTAAAATCTAAGCCGAGTGTATGGAAAAAGATCGAGATGGGTCCATACCGCCCCACATCCAAGTCTTGGGGACCTTTGCTCATTGCACTTGAGTTGAACCTGAGCTTGGTAGTGTTTGACCCAGACCATTGTCTTAAGCTTCGATTGCTCACACGCATAGGCTTGACATGGTTGATTAGTAAGGCCGACGGTTGTGGATAACCACTCGCAACATGCTTTCTCCAATGCTTGTAAATCGCCGCAACTCCGATAACTTTAAAATTTGACAAGTGTTGGCTTTGTCTTTTGCATGATGTATAAACTTTGCTTGTGGTAGTTCACTTGATATACATGTGTAGCACTTGTTAGATTTCGACTTACTTGTGCTATGTGCTATTCTTTGTGGTGGACACCTTCTCTAAATTGCTTAAAACTGAATCAAAGTGCTTTCAAGCCATATTTCATATCTCTTGATCGGGTTTGAGCATCGTGTTAAGCACTAGATTTTGTTGCCATGACACTACCTAGAGCATCTTCTCATTTGGATTGCTATAAACTTGAAGCTCTCGATTGCATTTTTCGTGCATTTCATAGCTTGATTAGTGCATTTGCCAACAAGGGGAGAAAGATACAAAGACAGTGGATCGCATTTTTCGGGGGGAGTAGCACTTTGAGCTAGATGTGTTGAGCCTTTGCCTCTGTCTTGAGGGTCTAGCTGTTTGTGTGTGAAAGTATTTGGTTTGGAGCTAGCTAGTGGTGTTGAGCCCGTTTCTACCTCTTCTTGAGGACTAGCTGTTTATTTAGCTTGGTTGTGTCGAGCCTTTTGCCCATGTCTTTGGGAACCAAGTTTTGCTCCACGTTTGCTATCCGGTGATTGTGTCTAGCTTGTGTTCACATGGATGTGCTATCTTCTACCTTCTTACGTCTTTTGTGTTGAATGTTGACAATGCACTCATCAAGGGGAGATTGCGAACACATGGTTGATTTAGGTCACATGTGTTTAGTTTTGTGATTGAGTGATTGTCAACGTTCAACATTTTAATTCTATTTTCCTTTATTCTTTATGCTTCGGCTATGTTTACCGGCACACGTGGAGTGTGTCGAAAGGCGTATCTCTTGGTTCGTGTTGTGCAGGTGTAGAGCTCGGAGATGGTAGCCGACGGTGAGGTGAAGGGGCCAAGGAGGACGTGCGGGCCGACGGACCGCGGAGGTGAAGGACGGACGTGAGGCTTGGACCGAGGGACCGGATCGCGTAGGGTGGCTAGCCATGGTGGGCGACATCCGGGACATCGGCGAATGCAAGAGGGCGTGTCGGGGACGGTGTCGATCGGGTCAAGACGGGGCGTGCGTGGCGGCAGCGGGAGCTCGGATGACTTGACGACTTCGGGCGGTCAAGGCGGCGATGACACGTGTCGAGGAGGTTTGGTGGTTTGTCCTCAAAACCATCGGGCGCGGGTTTCGTGGTTTGGGCCTCAAAACCACGGGTGCGGGTTTGATGGTTTGGGCCTCAAAACCATCGGCGGGTTTTCACGGGTTTGGGCCTTAAAACCGGGGCGTTCGGTGGGACGGAAGGGCGGCACGTGGCGGCATCCGGGAGATTGCGTGGAGCAAGGCTGCAGATGAGGAGGCGCGGTGGTCGTCGGATCAAATTATCGAGTCGGACTAAATTAGCCTTAGGGTTATCGGTTCGGCCCATATGTATCTAGGGGTAGTTTGGGAAAGAGGGATTTCGGACTATATGTGGAGGATGACAGCCTCCTCCCCTCTTTGCCTCTTTCATTTTCATTTTTAGCTCTAGGTTTTCATCTTCCTAGCACATGTGAGAGAGAGGCCAAATACACGAAAAATTCGTGGCTATTTTTTTGAGATTTTTTGAAGGGGAAGGGCAGCCCCAATCTGCCTGTGCCCTCCAGGGATTCGTCACTTTTAATGCGTGATTTTTGTTTTTGCCCCCAGCTGTGTTCTTGTTCTGTTGCCCCCCCTCTCCTTTTTTTGCTCGAATTTCTTCGATTCACGAAGCTCTGATTTAAATTGAGCTTTGATCTGCTGGGAGTAGCTTTCTATCACCATCGTGAATTGTTGTGTGAAATCACGAGAGCACGTGGTTTTGTTTCTTGCAAGTTCCTTGAATTTTTGGATCTGGGGCTGCTGTTCTTCTCGGTTCTGCATCAGCTCTGTGCCTGTGATTTTTCTCCCTTGGAGGCTGAGCGCTACCGGCGCCGCACGGAGGTGTCGTGGCGTGCTCGAGAGAGCGGCGCTAAGTACTCATTTGCTCGCCATAGCTCCCTGTCTGTTCTTCGTTGTTCCTTCGTCCAGGTAGCAGGTAGCGGTACTCTGTTGTGTCTCTGTTCGTTGCTTGCAGGTGCCCTCCAGTTTCAGATCGAGGCAAGGAGCCGCTTGAATCTAAACGTGCACTCATCACAGCTGCAGCTCGCAGGCGCCAGTGGCTTCACCAATTGACAGCAGCAGGTTCAGGTTGTGTCTGTGCATTAACTTTTCATTTGCTAATCTTCGGCCTTGTCACCATCAAGCCCACAGTGAATCAAATATTCTGTTTCTGTCTAGCAGCTAGTGTTTTGACTTGAGCCTGATGATGATTCCTTGAAAGAAATTTGTAGGATTGTATTTCAATTGGTAAATCCATTTTCTTGTCCTCCGTGAATTCCAAAAGCAATCTTTGATTATCATCTTGGATTATTCAATTACTTCTTTTACTAGTAGTAGCTCTCGTAGCTTTCTCTCAAGCTGGATGCTTGAATGCACTTATCGGTTCACTCCATGAATTGGTATTTTTAGCAATCAATTTCTAGCTGTAGCAGGATGTTCCTCGATGCCACGAGCTTTGATATGTTTTATTTAGCTTGGAGTCCTAGTTCACGTTTTGCAAAGATGCAGCTTCCTGTTCATCAGCTAAAGGCTTGATTTATCTCGTTCATGTTCTCAGTTCCCTGTGTTTGTTCGGTGACAGCTTCAGGCAAGTGCAGTACCTTGTCCTTCCGGTGTTTTTGACCAGCATGCCTAGCTTCTGTTCTTAGCCTCGTGAGTGTGAGCTGTCATTTGATTTTGTTAATCGAGTTTGAGTTAGTGGAGTAGCAGGTTCAGTAGCACATGATTGACTTGGACATTTTACTGAGTTGACGTTTTAAGCTACAGGAACATTCTTGCTTACTCATAGCTTGAGTGTTGAGCGTGAAGTTGTTGCCTTGGTTTTTCTTTCTTGCCAATTTAATTCACGGCTTATTCTTTCGAGCTCCGATTTGAGATCCGATTTTTTTGCATTCGACTCTTTGAGCCAAACACCCGGCGTTTGATATCTTGCTACCAGTTAGCAGCGTATCACTCGTTTCTTTGTGAGTTCGATTTTGAGGTTGGGGGTTGAGCCGATGACCCAAGATTGAAAAGGAAAATCGAGGCTCCCATTCACCCCCCCTCTGGTCGCCGTTTCGGTCCTTCAATATCGATCTTTCGATCTTCGTCACACGGAGCAACTGTCTTTCTGTCTGGGACTGTGGGACATATTATCAAAGAAGATAACCTGATGGACCATTTATATGGTGAAAAAAGATTTAGTGGGGACGAATTTTACCAAGCCAAATTTTAGCTACGTACCAACCAAATTATGGCCAAAATTGGTTAAGATAACCAAAATTTGTCTAGGCGCCAAACTAGGTCCTTGGACCAATGCTTTGTGACCTCTTCACATGTTAAACCTTGCATATGTCACCCATTAATTCATATCGATTAACCGGATGAAGATGTCACTCGATCGATCGATCATAGATGTTGTAGTGCACGCAAGTATTTTACGTTTGGTGATCCGCACATGCTAAATTCACCTACTACGACATTCTATGATCGGAGATATAGATGTTGTGCACGCAAGCATTTTAGACCCAATTTTAGCAGAGCGCCGTACGTTGCTGTACTCCGTATATATACAATATGTAATGATTACTGACGAGATCGAACATGTGTGTGTCAGCTGCGCTGGCGTCACAAACTCACAGGACATGGGCAGGATCGAGAATGTTTTGATGGACCAGCTTGAACGTACACGCCTCACCCATGCGAGCATGTTTGATGATCTGTATTCTGTGATGGCCAAATAGTCATTTTGGTCCTCAACTAGCTAGCAATACGGAGGCTTAGTACGTAACATCCTCCAACTTTAAGTGGCTGTTTTTCAATCCTCAAATTTTACATTTTTAATTAAAATTTTACCATAGAACTATTAAACTTTTAGATTATTAGATTCTGATTAGATACGTGGCGAACGAACTGCGCATTGAGACGATATCATCGCCAGTATAGTCCCAAAATAAGTTTGAGTGACCATGCAGAATCAGGAAGGGAAATGCATCCGATGTGTGTTGAGCCATACGCTAATGAAATGGACCATGCACACCTAAATACGTCATGACACTGTACTGTACGTGTCTGGCAGCCACGTGACGCTACTTAATTGATAAGCTAACACAGAGTGTGGGAAATTAAAACCGATGATGCTCGGATTAGGACGAGATGAGAGGAGAAATAAAGCTGATGCATCGTTGTTGCCATTGTACAAGTGGTGCACGATGCTAGGTACTTTAAAGGCTACTTTGGGAGCCCGATTCCCTGTGTTTTCCACCGGGGAAAATGCACGAGGCAAGAGGTCGGGAGAGTTTCCCTGGTTCGCAACACTTGACGCTCCCGTCTCCCCTGACCCCTGTTCCCAAACCGCAGCGGGGAAACGCTCGTGAAGGGAATGACTCACGGTAAATGAACCCCCACCCACCACCACTCCCCACCAAAAAAAAAAAAAAAAAAAAAGAAAGGTCAGATGTTTACTTCCTCGGGATAATGTCTCCACTAACTTCCACAGTACTCCTTCCGTTTCTAAAAAGAGTGTCGTTTTTAGACTTTTCAGACATCTTGTTCGACCATACATCTTATTTTTTTAAAAAACAACATCCATTTTGTTATGATATATTTATCATTAGAGATGCTTAATAATGATTTATTTGTTTTAATTTAAATAAAATTTTAATAAGACGAAACAGTCAAAAACAATGTAAGTCTAAAACGAACCTTGGACCAGGGGGGGGGCACGTATGTAGCTCTAAGAGCAAGTACAATAGAGAGGTTTGAGCCGGCGACATCCAATAGAGAAGAGAGAGAAAGAAGAGAGAGAGGGAGCTGGCGATTTGCAAGTCGCCCGGCGGTGTTTGGCGAAAGGGCTCGTGGGGTCGCTGCTATCGGGCCCCACGTGAACCAAACGCTAGCAAAGCGGCGATTCGGCAGGCGGAAGAGGGCGTAGACGCCGCCGGCGGGCGAATCCATTATACTTGCTCTAAGGGCACCTCCAGTGTTCAGCGAACCGTTCGGTTCGGTGAGAAGTAGAGTTCGATCACGCCGCCAGTGTGAGCATCGCTTTGTAGGGCCCCGCATACAATTAAAAAATTCCTCTTCCTTGGATTCCCGTCTCCTCCCGCGATGAGACGGAAGTCTCCGTGTCTTCCTGGCCGCCTCCCGCTCCCGTCGCCCCCTCCCTTCCTCCTGCCCTCCCACCTCCTCTCAATCCCAAAATCATCCAATTAATCTAGAAATTAGTCTTGGAGACGAACAGATCAGCTCAATCCCCTACAGATCCATACAAAAAAATAGAATTTGGTGGGAGCTGGAAGCGCCGTCACTGCCCGCCTAGGGACGGCTGGTCGGGTCCTGTTTTGCATCGGGCGGCGGTGAGGCCCTTCGGAGGGGGACGACGCTGCGGCGGACGCTGGCGGCAGTGAGGCCCTTCGGAGGGGACGACGCGTTGGTGACGCGTGCGGGGACGCGGGCGTCGGCGCCGGCACGGACTGCAGCGGCATAGGAGACGATGGCCGTGGAGATGTTCATGGTGAGACTGCTTGAAGGGTCGCTGACTACCTACAAGATGGAGGCTGCGGAGATGTGCTTCGAGAGGCTTCTTGAGCAGGTCCTGACTTGCACGTCCTCAGGCTGCGCGCAGCAACATCCTCTCCTTGTGTTCCTAGAACGTAAGTTGCCGACACTGCTTTTATTTTTTAACAGAAAAACAATTCCCTTCTTATCTCAACAACATACACATGAAACTGAAGCAACACTACAAGGTTCACCTACAGGACTAACTAGGAGCTCAATTACATTCCAGAAAACATGTAGATGATTAGATAGTACAATATTTATAGTACATAAAAAACAGAACTAATGCATACATAATTAGTGCGCTGGTTGGTTGGCTCCAAATTTTTCCCAGATGTGCTCAGTCAAATCATGCTTAAGTCGACGATGCATATCTTTGCTCCGAATAGCCACACCTGTCTCAAGAACCCTATCAAATCCATGAATTGGCCCTTGACCATATGCATTCAATGGTACAGGAGTGCTCCCTTGCTCATAGTTATAGTCATGGCGACCTTGATAAGTCTCTCTCTCATCCTCAACGATCATGTTATGCAGTATAATGCAAGCATACATGATCTCACCAAGAGTCCTTGCTTGCCACATACGCGCTGGGGTACGTAAAATGGCAAAACGAGATTGCAACACACCAAATGCACATTCAATATCTTTTCTTCCTGATTCTTGATGTAGAGCAAATAATTGGTGCTTCTCACATTGAGGAACTTTATATGATTTGACAAATGCCGCCCACTCAGGATATATGCCATCAGCTAGATAGTAACCCATGTTATATTCATTGCCATTGACTGTAAACTGAACCTCCGGAGCTATTCCTTGTCTTTGTTCTGTGAACAATGGCGATCGGTTTAAAACATTGATATCATTATTTGACCCAGCCACCCCGAAAAATGCATGCCATATCCACAAGTCATGTGAGGCAACAGCTTCAAGCATGACGGTTGGCACACCATGATCACCTCGGGTGTACTGTCCTTTCCATGCTACTGGACAGTTTTTCCACTCCCAGTGCATGCAGTCAATACTTCCCAACATACCAGGGAACCCACGAGCCTCTCCTACATGAAGCAACCTCTGAATGTCTTCAGCAGTGGGCCTTCTAAGATAGGTTGGCCCAAAACATTCAATAATACCTTTGCAAAAATTCTCCAAAGTCTCAATGGCAGTGCTTTCAGCAATTTGTAAATTTTCATCAAACATATCGCCAGCTAGTTCCATATGCCAACATTCGCAAAGCTGCGGTGCATTTCGGGATAGGTGAAAAGCCAACCTTACCGAATGCATCCCGCCTTTGCCGGAATACTGGAGACCAATCACTAAGTCTTTGCACAATATGCTCAAATAGATGCTTCCTCATCCTATATCTTCGGCGAAACTGGAGATCAGTATACATTGGGTTTTCTGAAAAATAGTAAGCCATCAATCGATTTTCAGCATCTTCACGGTTTCTTCTAATGTACCTTCGAGAAAACCTTTGTTGTTGATGTCTCTCTTGCTCTTCAATTTGAGGAGACCGCTCTTCCATCCGACTATCGGTTGGATCATTGATGTACTCCCAAATCATGTCAAATGGGATAACATTGTAGTTGGAAACCTGAGAACTGTCATGCTGGGAGTTTGAATGATTTGAGGACATGTTTGCGGTCCGATTGGGGAAGAGTGGGATGGTTGGGGGAGTAGAATGAATGGGAGGGACTGGTTGGGGGAAGAGTGGGATGGCAACTGATGGTGGCCTGGTGGAGTAGAGTGAATGCGAGGAACTGGTTGAGAGAAGAGTGGGATGTCCTCTTTTGTAGAGCAGTTCCCAACACTAGATTCCCAACAACTAGTTTCCAACAGCTAGTTTCCAACACCTAGTAGTTTCCCAACGACTAGATTCTCAACAAGCAAGTTTCCAAAACAGCTAGTTTCCCAACGTTACTTTCCAACAAAGAACTTTTCTTGAGCTAATTTCCCCAAAAAAATTTTGTTTGCGGATACATTCAATACGTGTGAGTTTGGTACCAACGTTTACACATTAAATGAAGGTGAGGTAGCCAAATTTACGATGCATTAACATTACATAACATTACATATTTCGATGCATTAACATTACATAACACACATAGGACTTCTAGCCTACATTACAACAAATAGGAATTGTAGCCTACATTACAACACATGATAGCAATTCTAGCCTTCATGATTAGCACAATACATCTTGCCGAACAAACCTATGCCCCTCTACCATATATGTCATCGGCTAAGAATTGTAACATTTTCTTTAAACTTGCTTTTCTGGTCCTCTTTGTATGATGAGGTGTCAATCATCAACAGTTCCTTGTACTCCTTGATTTTATTCACCTTCACCTTCTCTTGCTTCGGTTGTAGCACATTGAGCCGGTGCTTGAGCATGTTCTCTTTATTTTGCAGCCATGTTATCTATTCTTTTTTTTTTTCAACTTGGAGCCCATTGAAGCGTGCAACATTTTCATCCGATAACCAGTTCTTCCCCGCCTTTACCCTTTCCCTTCCGCTGCTCTTTCGGCGCTTTACGCCCTTGTGGTCGACGCGGCGTTCGGTTGCCTCATCGGTGTCTTGATTTGAAGAAGAAGTGTAAGCTCCCGAGGCGCATTACACCTTGGTTCTCTTGTTCCTAATGTCGTCGAGCCACATCTCGATTAAACCATTTGGGTTCTTCCTTCACCACTTTCCACCAATACTCAAATGGGAATGGCTTATCGGTGTCCTTCACTCTTTTGTATTCTGCATGAACCATGTCCATTAGTTGGTCATCGACGCCACTTTCATAGGTGTTGCTTATGTCTGTCCAACATCCATGGAACCTTGTGACAAGCGCATTGACTGTATTATAATGGTTCTTGCATTGTGTAGCTGTTCTTTGCCTATCCTTAGGAGCATTCTTGTTGTATTCAGCAGCGACTTCCTTCCAGTAACGAGCTCCTGCCTTTGAATTGCCTTCAATTGGGTCATTTGAGTTGTTGATCCAAGCACTTAGCAATCGCAGGTTGTCTTTTTGAGACCAATACATGCGCCCACCTTTTTTTTCCTCATCTGAACCAGCATCACTCCATTCTTCATTTACCACTGCATCTTTGTTTGCATTCTCTACAGGAGGTATTGGAGAGCTTACCGGTGAAGCTGAGCCCTCACATCCAGAACCATTACCACCACCAACTCCAAACATTGATGCTGAAACAACTGGTGATGAAGGACCACCGGCCATATCTGCACCATGGAAATTAGCATGGAAAGGAAAGCCATGCTGATACCCTGAACTTGGGAGCTGCTGGAAACTTTGAGGACCTCCAAATGGATGGAAATTTTGTGGGTAGAAGGGAGTTTGAAAGTTGGGACTAAACTGATATGGTGGAAAGTTCATGGAAAAAGGGGGCTGTAGACGTTGGTTGTTTGTGTTCTGCTGATCTGAACCTGCCATTGCAGAGTTCATCATATTTGTGAAACTCGGTGTAGATGAGTTCTCCATATTTCAAGGCTGTAGTTTAATGATCAGTGTGTAAATTGGATGATCCAGAATTCTTGTATATATAGAAGGAAGCAAGCCTGCCTGGGCCAACGGCTCCTTGGCCAACGGCCATGTGCCCTGTAGACTGCATTATTTTATTGAACAGGAAAGGAATCCAGCAACCGCTCGCAACGGCCATGTGCTGCCAGTATTTTTTTAATCGGCATGGTTCGGCTCTTGGGCAAAGTTCGCTCCCACTTTCTGACACCCACGGTTCGCTACCTCTAGTGTGCACGGTTCGCCCATGGTTCGATTCCAGCCAACACTGGAGGTGCTCTAAGTAGGAAACTTGGGGGTGTTTAGTTAGTGAAATATATTGGGTTGTGATCTTTCAGAACACTTTTTCGTTTGTATTTAATAATTATTATTCTATCGTGGACTAACTTGTTTACTACGTTTAATGACCTAACTAGCTGTGACAGATTGAGGAGTCCGTGTAACAACAGTGTGGTTGCATTAAGTGGACGACGTACGGATCCATGCATCCATGTGCATTGTACGTGTCAGGCAGCACACTCAGCCAGTGCCTAGTGCTACACCACCACCACCCCGGCCGTCTCTCTGTGGTCGCCATTAACTTCTTCTGCGTCTGAAGCCGTGCATGCAGGCCGGAGACCGTACGTGCATGCATGTCAAAAAGCCTACTAGCACCCTAGCTCGTGCAACGACATGTCACAAGTTTACTGACATTACCAAGTACAAGTTGCATGCTGGTGAGTTGGAGTACGTGGCTGGCACCAGAACATGCAGATGGGCCAGGGGAATTTAAATCCCTCATCAAATGTGAGCCATCGGTGAGTTGTTTCCCGAATCAAGAGTCCCAACGAATTCAAGATGGCGGTTGATCTCCGGCGCGCCTTGAACCAGTTTGCATTGGTGCTGAGAGCATGCACCTCACATGGCTGCATGTATATCGATCCCTGACCAGTGTTATACGAGTTGTTTTGTCATGAATTTATGATGATATATACGTGACAATATATTATATATATGGTACTCCAACAAAACAGTGTGTGGAGCCTGTATGTACATGTGATGCAAACTAACGTAGTAGTACTACAGTACGTGTCACAACCGTAGACGACCGTACCTTTGTTTCTTCTGGCGTCTCCTAGTCCTCCTACGTACGTCATCTACCCCTATGTATGTACTAGAAATAAACGAAGGAACAAAGTTAGACAAGGAAGGGCTGAGAAACGAAAGTTGCTTCACACGCGTACGAGAAAATGTACACTCCCTAGTTCTAGTCCTAGGCTCCTAGCTACATGCAGGCCGCCCGGGGACCATTGCATTGCATTGCATTGCAGTTGCTCTCTCGGTTGGCAGAGGGAGAGGGATGGATGGTTTGGAGACGACGACGATGACGACGGAGACGCATGCAAACGACGCAGCAGCACGTCTGGGTGCTCTGGCAGGTAATAAGCAGTTGCAGCACGACAAATGCAGCTAGCAATGCGTCCATGTGAATATTATTAATGAAATTTATGATATTGTTGGCTCGGTTTCCGCTAGCTGCTCCATCAGTTGCCTGTACGTCCGTCCGTCCGTCCGTCGATCAATATGATCCATCATGAAAGTCGATACCGATACCACTGAAAGGCGTTGCTAGTACTGCTGTCTGCTGCAACTGTAGTGCTTCTTCTTGCTGCTGTCTTTCTCTCGTTTAGACCACGACTGTACTCCCTCCCTCCGTCTCTAAAGATTATCACCGCTCTTTCCGAGACATAAATGCCGGTAATTATATATTAAAATATAAAAATATTTATGCTAAGTAATTAGCATCATCGGAAAGATCTTTAAATCTAGTTTTTAACAAATTTATTTGAAAATTTCAATGTTACAAGTATTTTTTTTATAAATTGAGTCAAACTTATGACACGCATCCCATCACGACATTCTTATCCAAACCCACAATAACATACGTCTTGTCATGGAAAAAAAAGTCCTCGAAATTTTTTTTTTTTTTTTGAGATTACACAGTACAACGCAGACACTCAACACGCACGCACACTCACCCCTATGAACACACGTGACGAAACCCTACTCCTATGAGCACCTTGAAGGACTGAGCCGGCAAATCTTGAAGTTCGAAGTCACCACGGTGCCTCGTTATCGACGGGACGCCGCCTACCACTTAACGCACAGGGAGGAAAATCCCGAAATAAATCCGGGATAAAGTGTCGCGACTCGGGATTTGAACCGCGGGTGGGAGCCCCCAACCAATGACCTTGCCATTGCACCGTGAGCCCCTTTGACAAAAGTCCTCGAATTTTAGTATGCGCCATTTATTTTCCTAGGATTATTTTTCGGAGATCCCTAAGGTACGGTGGATCCGTGGATGCACAAATAAATACTCTAACCGTGCTACCTAGCTAGCTAGCTACATTAACGAACTTCTCTACTCATTCATTTGATTGATAGAATTTCTCGGTGAGCACTGTTGTTGGACCTGTTCCGTCCTGTGGGTTGTTGTTGTACGTTGCCCCATGCATTCAAGTGCTTTTAGTTCAAATTGTGTCCTCATGACATCTCTAGTAGTGTTCCAAGAAAAAAAGACATCTCTAGTAGTAATTTATGATCTACGTACTCCCATCTTTCTAAATTATGATTTATTTGATTATTTCAACCAGCCTGTTCGCTTGCTCGTATATATAGCGTTTATCAGTCAGCCATACGATGTTTTTCTCATAATAAATCAGCATTAGCCAAAATTAGCCAGATACGATCCAACGAATAAGGTGAACTTACTTGATAGTTAAAACAAAACGATCCAACGAATAAGGTGAACTTTCTTGATAGTTAAAACAATTCAAATACAATAATACAATAGTTAGTTAGGGAACGGGACAAATATATGTATAGTCGTCGACCAGTGCTGCTGAAGCTGGAAATGAAGGCGATCGATCAGGGAGGGAAGGATGCGTTGCGAGCGACTCTCCAACCGCCACACCAGCCGGAAAGATCGATCCAAAGCTAGCTGACAGACGGCGACGTACACGCATGTACTCACTCACCCGCTCACACACACAGCTCGCTCTCCACAACAAGCTAAGCACTCTTTCAGCAGGAAACGGTTCTGGATCTCGAGCTCTCATGCATCAATGTCGTCTGGTCGAAACGACGCTGATCAACGCATGCAAATTGGATGAGCCATTATAGCCTCTTAATGCAAGCTAGCATATAGGTGTTGCGCACAAAACATATCAATTAGTGGACGCTTTTGGCGTGACGACGCCTGCTGTTAACGCCAACAGCTAGCCTGCTGTGTGCCTACAATAACACAATTAAGATGCCACTGTAGCTAGCCTGCACTGAATTAGTAATGCACTTCTCTGTGATTATAACCTACCACAGTAACACCACTAGACTGGCGGTGGTGTCTTGCAGTTTCATGCACCGATCCCAGCACTACACATGGATGCATAAAGCTGCCAGCCCATTCCTTGAAAACCATCACATGTGGTGGTGTTGCAAAGGGCATTACTACAGTACGCATAGCATTACTCGACCATGTTCTGATCTGCACAGCTAGCCCACATTGAATTCGATTCACCGTTCTAATTAAAAGGCAGAGCACTGAGTGAGGGATCAGCAGTGCTCCGGTCCATCCATATATCAAAATCAACGGCGGCCGGCCGTCCTCTTGAATAAATTGCAGCATCGATCAGGCGTACGTGTGGCAGAGGACGAAATCAACATTCAACGCCCGCCGGCCATCTATTAGACATCCATCTCGATCGACAAAGCATCGATCGGTTAAGAGAGCATGTTTCCATCCGTTTCCAGGACCAGATTTCAGGTTGATAACATCGATCAACTCCGCTTGGAATGGAATTAAGGCACTGAACAAACGATCCCCATCCAGCAAGCACTACGTCACTACCATCACTGTCCCTGATTAGGATCGAACCATTCTTTGCACTCGCTGAAAAAGCCCCATCAGAGTTACGTTTAATTTCAGAAAACATCCTTCCTGCCTCCCTCTGTTCTGGTCGTCTGTCGGCCTGGTGTATGGACGCCTCCTGTGTACGTTTTCTGGGCCGTTTTCTGAGCTGTTTTAGGGCTATTTCTGAACGGTTTTATGCCGTTTTCTGAGCTTCTTTTCTGATGAAATAATTCTGATGGGGGAGCAGCTGAAAAATCGCTTCTAAAGTGAGTCTCCTCAACTCTTCAGCAAAATCCAGTTACACCGCTCCAGACAAGCTAGGAATGAGAATCACGGTTACACGGCTAGGAGTGGAGCGCTCTGCTACAACTGGCCCTAGGAGGCTAGGAGCGCTCGCACTCCCAGCTCGAATTCTCGGTGAGAATCACATCTAGAGAGCCAAACGCTAAGACAACTAAATTCTACTAGTAGACATCTGATAATAATACTTGTGCGAAAGAAACAAAGATGCCCGCATCATCATGAACTGTTCACTTGTCATTAACACTGCAGTTCCCAGCTTACGGTTCTTCACCCTTAACACTGGCAAAATGCGCTTACTAGTTCCTAGTACAAGACAATGGGATCAACCATTGGCAAGCGTTCAGACCCACATCTTGATGATGGTGTGGCAACTTTGCAGCAACAGCACAATGATCATCATGCAACTTGCTGACCTTCCGGCACAGGGCACCTTCACGCACAGGACGGCAAAACGTGGTAAGTTAGTGAGGACACGCTTCAACTTTGGGTATCACCCCAAGCTCGCTCCTATTCTAAAGTTATCGCGTGGTTCTTCTGCCTTCACATGTCCAGTGCCTGAAAAGGGTTGTCAGTTCGCCAATTAGCTTGCGTGTTACAAAAAAGTCTGTAATGCATGCAACTAAGCTCGAGAACAAACATACATAAGGCCACTTATGCATAGATGGTTAGCAGTATCACAAGTTCATTACTGGTGGCGATTTACTAGGAATAGCAATCAAAGATGTAATGTGCTAATGCAGGGATAAGCTTAAGCGCACCGGGAAGACCGCATCCACCTTCCACCCATCCAGTCACAGTGCAACCTCAGCTGTGCATACTCGAATTCATTCTCTTCCTTCCAAGGCCTGAAGTAGACCATGCACCTCCCCTCGCCGAGGACTTTGGATACCACACCAACCCACCACCCGTCGTTGCAGAAGGCATCGACCTCATCAAGTAGCTTGAATCCATCAGTGACAGGGATATCTGGAGGACAAGGTCTGATGTGTCGCGCTTCTACAGTTTCTTTCAAAGGTTTTGAATCGTCATCGTCCTTTAGTGCAGCGTACTCCACGAGGTACTTACTGCCGACAGGTTTAACAACAGTCGCCTCGAACCAGGCTCCACGAAAACCTTCATCATCACTGCAGACTTCAACCTTGAGACCTTGTGTAAATTTTAACTTGGCCACATTCTGAAAAAAGACAACGAAATGGCAAAAAAAACTGGTTAGTTAGGGCGTAACAGCTGTGTGAATCATAAGCTTGTAACAAATCTTGTAGTTGCAGAGCATACATGAAAGCAGATCCTTTCTAGATAACCCAACCTAAGAGGAACATCCAAATATAACTTCGATCAACACTTAGGACACAATTGCAGAACAAACATAGTGTAAGTATTCTTTCAACACATTCTGAAAAGAAGGCATAGAAAATAAATTGGCAAGGCACATAAGTAAGCAATAACATAATACGCAGCAGCTAATCATTATCGTTGTGACTTCTGAGCTTGCAACCTATCTTGTAGTTTTCAACATATGCAGGGAAACATATATATATATAGTCTAAATTCGCCAACCCAAGATGGCAAGATGAACACCGTAAAGATAACATTGAGTTTTGCTGCTATTTGAATCATCAACAGTTATTGATCACAAGTTTAAATTCAAACACAATAATGTCCATAAGCAGTTCGTGTTGCTGTCCTGAATATGCCTAACAAAAACTTCTCATTTTCTTTCTATTCTGACAGACTGACAATAAGCGACATCAATGTTGGCAGCTACCTATGTCGATTAAACAGCAGCTGAGTGTCGCCAGTAAGGTGATTTAGGAAGTAGTGCAGGTATTCTAAGCAGTTAAATCTACAAGGGCTACCTTTTTAAAAGTAAAGGCTATATAAAAAAAATGGTAGAGATCAGCTGACATTGACATAGGGTGGAAAATTTCTGCAGTATGTTCTTCAGTTAGGAGTACAGTTAACAATTGGCATCACAAAATTTGATGCCTTCAGATGCCACTTAGATGCCATCAGACTAGCAGATTGAAGAGCAAGGAATCTAAACATCGTGGAAGGTTAAAAGGCTAAAGCTATTTGCTATTCTTACAAAGGTAAGAGAAGAACGTGCATGCTGACAGTCTTTCCACAGTAGGGTAAAGGCATGCCAGACTAATATAAGTGAGAGTTTGTAGGCTGCTTATGAAAGGTATATTTGGAATCATAATTCATGATAGCAACAAGCGACAAATAGATTGCAGACAAGGTGCTTCTCATTATCCATAAACCAAGAAAACTTGGAACAATGTATCAACTCTGAACCAAAATGCTTGAGTAATGAAAGACTTTTGGTGTAAAAGCAATTTTCCCATGCAAATAAAAAGAATGCAGAGATTTCGTTCTTAGCTCACTGAAAGTTCCTGGTAGCCTTGATACAAGGACCACATGAAACATGCATCCAGGGCAAAAGTTCAGGGTGATCACATGTAAGAAAATGATAGCAGAGCAGTAAAAGGGGCGATCCTCTCAACATTACATGTTTTCTAGAAATGTCTAATTGAAAAAACTAGATAATGCTTTAGGATAAAACAAAACCAATGTGACAAGCTTCTTGGTGACCATACGGTGATTCGGTGAATGATGTTAAAATCCAAGAACAATATGTTAAGAGATTTACCTTATACAACATTTTCCCAAAATTATGATCACAGGTAAAAAAAGGTCGTCTATATTGAAGGCGCAGCAAAGTTTGGATTATCAGAACTTCAAACTTTTTGGGACTGATGGGCATTGTTCTCCTTTTAATATGTATTATTCAAAAAGCAAGAGAAGTTAACAAAAAGAAGTAGCAACTTAAGCTCTGACTTAAGCAGCGAAGTGATTGTTTTTGGAATGCTAAGGACGCAGACTTGTCAGTCACACACTTTCTGTAGGATTTGACAGAAGAAAGTCATACAAAGAAAAACAAAAAGGCACTCAATATTTTCTTGCAACACTAATACTAAAGAGAGTTATAAAAAGCAGACATTCTAATTCTATCTTCAGTCATTCTAATTGCAGAAATCAAGATACTTCACTAGTATTGTCAAGTAATGAAGCTTAAGTGTTCAATTGTTATACCACTGAAGCAGATAGCATGCTAACAATGTATAGTGGCGTGCAATGTGCAAGAACTAAAAAAATAGCCCGACAAGCACTAGCTGACTGACCATGTAAAATCTGACGAAATATATTTTAAAATCTTAACAAATTCAAGTTTAAAGGAAACTGTACAACTGCAACTGAAACTTCAAGATTGTAACACAGAACAGAATTTGTATAACAAATCATGCAAAATTTACATGCACCAATAGTGCAAATACCATTACCAATGACTATTTAAAAGCATTTTAACACACTGAAGTCAATATCTCAAAATATATTAACAAAAAAAGGAGAAAATTCAGTAGTCCTATTTTTAATTTATTACAATAAGAGCAGAGCAATACCAGAAGTGTGCACAGAAAGTGCATAAAACTCAAGTTTAGCAGATATTTGAAAGAAATATGGATTGTAGGGAGATTTATACAGACCTTTGATACTTGTTCCCATTGATCATCAACCCAGTCATATCGAAGCCTCAGAGATTTCTGGTTCACCTCAACTTCCGTCCCTAAATGCGCCGACTTAAATGTGTACTTGAATTTTGGATGAACACCAGTGATCACCCCAAGCCACCAGCGATCACCTTGGAATGCTTCAACCTCATCATTGATGCAGAAACTAATATCTGATGCTTGTGGTGGGCAAGGCCTCACATGCTTCACATCAACAATCTCCTCAGACAATGCAGTAGAATAACAATTTGAAACAGTGTAGTCGACCAATAGGTTGTTCTTCCAGATAGTCTTTGCAACAACAGCAGGTGACCAAGCAACAATAGAATTGTCTTCCAACTTGGAAACTTCGATTTGCATTCCTTTTGCATATGGCATTGTCTTGGGTATCTCCTAGAAGGCAACAAGCAATGATTAGCACTGAATGGACAGACCAAACGTGGGGAAGAAACATCATGCAGATAACAAATTACAGAAAAATCTACAAGAACTACTCTACCATGATCAGCACAATTGAGGGAAAACCTACAAATGTTCAAGCACATAGATTTATGTTAGCAATCAAAGAAGGATAATAAGTTACCAAAAATGTTCGAACTTCAACAACACAAGGCAGTATAACACAAAACTTATTATCACTTAACATATCTACCATTTATATTTTTGAAGAATATAAATCTTTGACAAAGTTTTATGTTAGCAACTCCTTGTGAAATAGAAACTCCTTCAAAGATTTAAATTTTTAAACACAAAACTTTTGAAGTATTATTAGATAGAGGGCTCGTTGCTTCTTCAGTAGTTTTGAGCATGCCAACTTATTTGAGGCCTAGTAACTACTCCCTCTATCACAAATTATAGTTCACTATGGCATATAGTTTGATACTGCATTTATTTGAACTCATAGATGATGTTAATATATTACTTCTAGAAAACTTTGTCAAAGTTAGAGAAGTTTGACTTGAACAAATCCAAAGTACAGCATAATTTGGAATGGAGGGAATGTAAATAAAAAAGGTACAGATAACTAAAATCCGCCTATGAATATCAAGGGGGTCAAATGATTTCATGATTCACATTAACAAGAACTTCAGCATGACCACATCTGATTGCTTGTCAAAGTAGCTTGACCTAGTAACTCAAGTGCTCAACTTAATCCGTTGACAGGCAATTTTTCAGCCAGTGGGAACACAAGCACACTAAACTCACAAGGTCCATATCCCCTAGCATATTGAACTGTTCTGATACCTGTATTACTCGAGCTAAAATAGATAAATGCACCCATCAGATACAACAATGGTTAGCACAAGAATCCTCATTCTCCTCACTCTCCACCCAGCAAGCATGGGAAATCATAATACCAGTCACCCTGACACCATTCAATAAAATGTGCTTGCCATTTCTAACCCCAACACCACAAAATCACCTAGAATGAAAGAAAAGGAAAGAACTTTTTATGGACTATTATAAGCCTAATAGAAAATCAGGAAATCCACCCATCAGATGCAATAGCATTTAGCAATTCGAGAATGCACATTCTTCTCGTTCTCCACCTAGCAAGCATGGGAAATCATAATCCCACATTCGCCCTGGCACCATTAACAAAATGTGCACGCCATTTCTAACCCTAACACCACAAAATCGCCTAGAATGAAGGAAAGGCAGGAACTTTTTGATGGATTATTATTATAAGCTTATTAACCGATTAAGGAAATCCAGAATCAAATAGACAAAAAAAAAAACTGGAAAACCCCTTGTTAGTGTTGCTACCATGCTATCGGGGAGCGCCACTCGCCGGCGACCCACTCAAGATGGGGGCGAAGATCAGCGACGTCGAACTCCATGATCTCCCTGGTCTCCGGGAAGCACACCCCTGACCTTGCCTAGCGCGCCGGCACGGCCGAGTGCGACCCCGAGCCACCAGGCATCGTCGATGAGCGCGTCGACGGACGCGTGCTCCTTGGGCGGGGCCCCCGAGGCGGGCGCGTGCGGCGGGGGCGAGGGCGGAGGCTCCGCGCCGGGAGAGCCTCCCGGAGCCGGCGGTCGGAGTCCTCGGACTCGAGGAGAGAGTCGTACTCGACGGTGTAGCCGCCGCGGGGCTTGGCGCTGGGCCCCACGACGACGGCGGCGAAGTGCGACCCGCGCAGGCCGGGCTCGTCGGGGACCACCTCCACGAGGTCCCCGGGTTGAAACTGAACCCCTGGGCGTCTGCGGCGACGATGCGCGTCCGGGGGTCCGCGGCGGCCGCATCGTGGCTAGCAGCAGTGGGGAGGGGGCTGGCTGGTGGCGGTTCCACCGGAGCGGTGCGGTAGCGGTACTGGAGTGGACTGCTCGGAGCAGAGGAGAAGACGACAGCGACCAACAGGATACTGAACTTGACTGCTTTGCTTCGTTGGACCGAGGAGAGGCCAAGAGAAGACATCTGCCGTTCGATAGCCACGTGGACCGGCAGATCACTCCTCGGCTCCTCGCTTAGCGATCCTCACAAACACACAAAAATCCTCCCCAAGAGCAATTTCAAGGGGTTTTCTAGATATCTTCGGGCTAGTTTGCATCATTTCCCTTCGAAATTTGTGGGGGGAGTTGGACTAAATTGTCCTTTAATCTTTTCCTTCGGAATTTGTGGGGGGAGTTGAACTAAATTGTCCTTTAATCTCCTCCGATATCTAATGCTATTAAAGAGGTTGGCATTGAATTGAATACAATACCAAATCAGCGTATTGGAAATAGCTTACAATGCCAAAGCTATTGTTTGATGTACAGAGACTTTGACTCGTCTTCTCTCCTCATCTCCACCAAACTAGAACAAAGCGTCAAGGGAGCTTGATGCCAACCATGGGGGAGCTTGGCCCGTCCACAAATGCGCCTAGACGACCATTCGCCCCTCCACTACCGCTAGTGCCTCCATGACCGCTCGAGTCTGGCGAGGAAGAAGGGGTTGCTGGATGTAGAAGAAGAAACATTTGTCGGCCATCGAGGAGCTCAGTGAGGAGGAAGGAGTCACTGACCATGGAGGAGCTTGAGCCCGGTTAGGGGGAAGAAGGGGCGTCGGATGTAGAGGAAGAAGGGGTCGCCGACCATAGACAAGCTTGAGCCCGGTCAGGTATGCGTGCATGTCCAATTCCCCCCAATACAGAGGGTCAGGGCTTTATATTTGGGGCTTACATTCGCGGAGGTCTAGCAAATCTTTGGAGTGGATCGCTTTCGGAAAGCGGAGGAGAAGACGACGGCGACCAACGGGATATGAACTTGATCGCTTTGCTTCCTTGGAGAGGAGAGGCCAAGAGAAGACATCCGCCGTTGGATCGACACGTGGATGGGCGGATCACTCTTCGATTCCTCGCTTAGTGATCGTCGGCAACCCAAAACACAAAAATTCCTCCTCCGAGCCGTTCCATCAATAGGTTAGTGCATCCGTTTTGTGCATATCAAAATTCCAATAGGTTGTGCATATGTTACGTGAATGAATCAACGCTTATGAGCCATCCATTCGCCGAACAAATCAGCATCGGTCGGAATCGGACACAAACGATCCGACGAATGAACATCTGCCGATGGACCGCCCCACGTTGGGCCGGGTTGAACACTCATCGATTCCTCGCTTAGTGATCGTCAGCAACTCAACACAAAAATCCTCCTCTAGAGCAATTCCAAGAGGTTTTCGAAATCTCTTTATGTATTATGTTTTGGCATTTTATTAGAAAACAAAATGTCTTTTATTTTTCACGTCTAATTGAAAAAAAGTAGGTGAGCGCCCCTTGCTCCCCTGTCTTTTCTTCTTCTTTTTTTCTGTGTGCACTTGCACCTTTGGGACTATTCCTCTCTAGCGTGAAGAGGTGCAAGGCTGAACAACTCTAAAGTGTGCCCTTGCTCCCTGTCATTTTCACGTATACTTAACCCTTGGTAAGTCATGAAATTGACGGAAGGACCGAGAAACTAACCAAAACTCTAAAGTGAGCCAAATAACCAAATTAAGCCAAAACAAAAATATAGGCCAAGAAACTAAAAGGTACTTTTAGTATGACAAAAAATTTTTTTGCTCGACATAAAAATCCTCCCTCTAGGTCTAGGCGGCTAGAGAGGCCCGAGCAATTTCTAGAGGTTTTCTAGATTTATTCGTATATTCTGTTTTGGTGTTTTATTTTAGAAGGAAAAAAAAACATCTACATAGTTTTGATGTCGGCTTTTCTAATTTTTTCTCGTGTTGATGCTAATTTGAGATCCGAATCACATACCGGTAAAGGCTAGAATGACCAAAGGTTGCGTCAATCTAGATATTGATTAGACTGATCTGGAATCCGTCCTTTGCCACAAAAACCTCGGAGCACCTCCCAAGGGGACCTGTTGGGGAGATGCATGCCTAGAGTTGTTTCAGGATGGGCAAGGCCATCGAGAACGCCAACGAATCTTGTGGAGAGTTACAACAAACATCAAGAAATTGGAAAAGTAGGATAAAGGGGTGACATACAGATGTAAAAAAAGATTGGAAGTTGGGATCCTCGATCAACTATAATCCTCTTTTTGTTTTGAGATTACACAAGCATACAACTGTGGATGCCCAATACGCACGCACACTCACCCCTATGAATACACGTAAGCAAACCCTACCCCAAAGAGTACTTTCGAAGGACTGAGCTGGTAGATCTTAAAGTTCACGAAGTCACCACATGCACCTTGTTGTCGACGGGGTCGTCGCCAGGAAAATGCGAGCATCAGTGCCAAGTCGAGTACTTGAACCCTGGTGGGCAGGTTCCACCACAAAGAACCCAACCAACTGGCTATGATCAGTTCGCAACCATGATCCTCTTTTGGTACAAGTGATTTTGTCATCTTTCATGGTGGTTAAAGATGAAGAAAAAAGAAGGCATAAAAAATTGAATTGTAGCTGATTGATGGGAGAAATACTACACCCAAAATCTCTTAAGGGCCATTTTAAAACACCTGATTGAGTACGAAAAACATGAGATTTCGACATGAATACAAATGCAAAATATTATATTACAAAACACATGACAAAAAGAATACAAGAATGATTGTTTGATTAGGCCGTAAGAAAACACATAAATCGAATGAGAGAGATATAGACTATAGAAAATATTTTAAAAGATTAGAGCTCTTGCTGACTTTCCTCCAAAATCTCTATAGGATTATCAATTCCATAGGAATTTCAAAGAGATTCCAGAATCTCTATAGGATTATCAATTCCATATGAATTTCAAAGGAAACTATGGGATTCAAACTTTTTAATTCAAAAGACTCTCATAGAAAATTTTCCTATAGGATTTTAATCCTCTAAATTTTCTATTTTCTTTTCTACAAATCAAAAGGGTCCTTAAGAGAGAAATTCATAATACGGGGCGGAGGGACTTACCATTACATATAAATACAAAAAAAAAGGAATGAAAAGTGAGAAATTCCTCCGATTACTAAACCCTACCACCTAACCTTTCCCACAGCCGCCACCGGCTCCTTCTCTTCCACACCACAGTCCACACCACCCAAAAACCCCACGCCCGAAACCCGTCATCGAGCTCCGGCAGTCGACTTGCCTGCCATGGCCTCGCCGGCGCCGTCGAGCGCCAGCAATCGGCGCCGCTCCCGACCGCCCTCACCGACACCGACGGCCTCCTCGGAGGGATCCACCCCGCATTCCCACCCCGAAAGAGGCGCCGGTCCGGGCGTCCGCCTCCCCTTGCTCGGGTTGGCTGTCTACGACGGCTTCTACCCCGCCTGTGAGCCTCACCCTTCCGCCAAGCTCGCCCTCCCCTACGTTCGCAAGGCCGATTTCGAGTACAATTTCGTGGCGCCGGTTCCGGAGGACGATGCCTGGGGCTGGTTCCCCTGGACGCTCGCGACGGCCGTGTCCTCATCCAGTCCAAGTACTTCCCTGATGACTCCGACGGCGGCGACTTCCCTCGCCCTCGCTTCATGAACTACGCCGTGTGCGATCCCCTGTTCAAGCGATACGTGCTGCTCCCACCTGTACCTGGCGACCTCGCCCTCAACGAGGGGAGCCTTGTTGATTTTGGGCTCTGCCTTGCTCCCTCCCAAGAAGATGAGGCAGATACATCATTCAGGGTGATATGCGTGGCCAAGTACGAAGCCAAGCTGGTGGTTTTCATCTTCTCTTCTGTGACAAGGCAATGGGGAATTGCTTCATCTTCAACCTGGACTTCTCTGGGTGGCACACAAGAGCCTCCTAACTTCCATGGCCTGGAGAAGTTTGACCATGTTGATGGCTGCTTCTACTGGACGGTGCCTTCGGCTGACAAGATTCTCGTGCTAGATGCCCTCAAGATGGAGTTATCTGTTATCAACTATGCTCATCGTGTGGAGGACGGCTTTCGGGCTTGCATTGCAGTTGATAGAGAAGGAACCCCTGGGATGCTCACTGTTGGTGAATACTTGGGGAATCGACAGTTTCGCTTATCTCGCATTGCGAAACAAAGTGACCATGGATCTCCCAATGAACGCCTGTCGGAGAATATTATAGAATTGCCAGACTACCATAATGAGTACGCCACATTAGGTGCAGCTGAGGGATTTATTTTCCTTCGAGGCGTGCCAGAAGATGATGATGATGAAGAGGATCTTGACTGGGAACCTGAAGAAGTAGATTACTATTCGCTGAATGTCAAGACTGGTGAATTTGAGAGCGTCTGCGCGATGGACCCAGACAAGTGTTACGATAGTGTTTGCCCATACTTCCGCTTTTCACCACCATCGGCAAAACCATGTGTTTGAAGTGGTAAGTTTGAGGTCATATATAATGCTTATCATCATGGGGTTCTTTAATTTTGCATATGTTAGCACTGGTTTGCTGTCTAGTTGTTCATGTAAAAGTAAGCTACTTATTTTGGGGCACTCAGTTTAAGCTACTTATTTTGGGGCACTCAGTTTATCTCATCAATGCTGCAATGTAGCTTGGACTAGTGTTACTATTGTGTTTGCCTATACTTCCGCTTTTCACCACGATCGGCAAAACCATGTGTTTCAAGTGGTAAGCTTGAGTTCATAATGCCTATCAATGCAGGGTTGTTTTATAGTATTTATTTTGCCCATGATAACAGTAGTTTGCTGTCTAATTGTTCATGTAGAAGTAAGCTATTTATTTTGGGGCACTCAGTTTACCAATGCTGCAATGTAGCTTGAATGCTGTCACCTGTCTAGCAAGCAATTTGTCGGTGGTATATATTTGCACTTTTAGATGGTCCTCTAGCTATTAATCATCCTGTTATATTTTTAAGGTAGTATTTTGTGGGATAACATGCTCCCAAGTCTTGACAATTAACTAGAGAATGAATATTTTGTATCCAGAAAATGCTTGAAGATAAAAATAAGTTAGACCTGTCATTAATGTCCTGAAGGACCTGAGCCTGGATCTTTAGCTGGGAAACTTTGTTCTTGTAAAGTATAACAGCCAGAAAACTTCTCTGCTTGCTGTTCATTATCTGCCTCTTTTTGCAAGTAAACTACAAATGTAGGAAATTTATCTTAGGTTAGGTCGCATTGCCATTCCATTCCCAAACCCCCAAATGTTCTCTTCCTTTCAGATTATAACGTGTACAACCTTTTTCGACTTCACCCATTTGATTTTGGTCTATCTTTTGTTCCTTCTTTCTTCTATACACCTTATTGCCTATCCTCTGTGAGCACTGCATTTGTCAATTTGATCAATTCAAATGGTTAGTTCTATGTTTGAAGAGGTCGTATCTACATGTATATGTTTCTATCCTTGACCAATTTCAGGTTTTTTTTTTTATCAATCATGCTCATGTTATGCTTATTACTATCTCTGTTTTTCTTTTGTGTCAGTTAGTGGTGACCTGAAAATATGCCATTCCATGGCTCATATTGACCTACCAGTACATTATTTAAATCAATCTTCATCTAACATAGAGCTGAAACCTAGCAAGCTTGCTGACGCTTAGACTGGTATCCTTTTTTTCTTGAACATGCAGGAGAGCTGCACATCTTTATATTAAGAAGAAAAAAGGGGCAAGAGCCCTTACAACACACACCCAAAACACACCCACAGTTCTAAGCTCTTAGCACCTTTAAGTAAAATAGAAAAACGACTTCACCTCCACAGTAAGGTCCTACTGTCTATCTACAGGCCCAAGCGAAGGGAACGAATTTCGCTGAGCCTTTGCAAGACTCCAGTATCGGTGTTCCTCATTTGCGAGCAGTAATGCTTCAGCCAAGTTAGGAGAGGCAACGTAAAAAACACACCGGTTGCGATGGCACCATATTGTCCATGCCCCAAGGATGATAAGTGAGTTGAGTCCTTTTTTGTGTGAACCCTCCATTCTAGCCTCTGTTGTGGCCCACCATTTATCGAAAGATGGTTCGTCTTGTTGTGGTGATATCCTTGCTGATGATACTAGTAAATAGTAACCCCTTAAGATTTTTATTGGAGGGGTTGTCATAACTCATAAGGTTTGGGTTGGGACCCTTACGATGTTTCCTGTAAAACTCGGCAACATAGGTGGAATAGCAGTCATTAGGTGAAACGTAAATTTGTAAAAAAAAACAATTATTATGCATTCACAACTATTGTCTGTAGTTCTAATCAAATTTATCTGCAGGGATGCACCATCGCTTTTGAGAAAGCCCATATCGTGCCGTGCATCTATGTTGGTGAGGGGAAGTGCAACAGGTTCAAAATGGCGCTTCAAGCTCACTGGATGTTCTCGAGCCTTGGGTTAGTACTTAGCAGTTATCAGAAAGTAGTGACTGATGTAGTTTAATTTGGCCGTATAAGTTAATGTAAGCAAGATAGGTTGCTAGCAACCTGACTTTCTCGGACAGCAAAATGTAAGTCCGATGCAACTGATGTTCTGTGCTTGACTTCACTGTTCAATGCTATGACCATGAGATGGGAATGTGCTGGACTATTTGAATGGAGTGTATCGTTGGCACCATTGACCCATTGTGCATGCCATGAACATGAGGTCTGGAATGAGCGTAGTAGGATTGCTGTTCTGTTTGTTTTGCATCTTGAACTACTCTTGTCTTAGGAAGAGAAATTATCAGATATCCTATTTTAAATAGCGAATGATATGCATATAATTCGTGTATAATCTATATCCATATGATTTTAATGATTCTACATCCTACCCACATCTGCACACAAATTGAGTTTTACTGCTTCTGGTCCACTACCAGATAACCAGTTCATCATGATAGACCAACCTGCAAAGGCCTAGTGCACTGACTATTTGCACCGAGGCTGGCAAGGCAGCCGCAGCAAAAGAAAGGATAGGCATCCACATCTGTACCAAAGAAGGGCAGAGCTGGAGCAAACAAGAAGTTGCCTGCAGATGTTGGAGACAAGGGTGGAGTCAATCGGCAAGACATGGTCTAACTAGTGCACTGTATAAGTAAATCTTTTGTGTGTAAATAGGGAACACCAGACCACCACTGGTCTAATTAGCGAACTGTCTCTGTTATCTTTTGTCTGTAAAAATGAAAGAGTAAGCACTAGAGCACTGTTTCATTCATCTTTTGGAAGTCTGAATCTTGTAAGCTTCAAAACATTGAGGCCAATATGCATTGCCATTACTTGTAAGCATGAAATCAGTTCAATCCATACAACATATCATTTGAGAACAATGCAACAAATAGCAACAAAGAAAATGTTTTTCATGACCATCACAATTTCCTTCACAACTACAACTAAATCCCTAATCAGTTGTCCTAAATCATCTCCATTGGAGCTCCTCTGTCCATTGCCTTCCACACCATGTGTGCCTCTGTCAAGAAAGCACCCCAGATTCAGTCGAAAACCGACCTTAATCAAGTCAATGCCCAACATTATGAACAATCAATTCCAAAAGACTTACATTAGTAAGCCAAGCACAGAGGCGTCCTTTAAGTTGGGTCACTGTCGTGGCGTGTCACTGACCAGCGGGCCTTGCCACGGTAGTGATTATCCAATGCGTGGTTGACGATTGGTAACTGAGGATGGTGGTGGCAATGCCTATGGGTTCAGAGAATGGCAGTGTCTACACGTCTGATGAAGCTCACAAGGCCGGCCTTCGGTACATCTAAGACAATAGTAATTTAAACTGAATATAAGTGGTAATATGCTGAATAGAACTAACTAATAAATATACAGTACAGGACTTCCATCTCCAGCCACCTCTGAGACAAGGGACCAATAAGGCAATGAATGAACACCACCTGGCTGCCACGGCTTGCAGCAGAGACAGTTAGGAGGCACCAACTATAAGCATCTCCCTCTCCTGCCGTGCTTACTTGACAAGAGAACACTCTATTTTTTTGACTAAACATTTTTCAGACATAAAAACAAAAGATTTCGCAGTAGATGAAGAAAAGAAATCCAAACAAAATGCATAAGCACGTCAGTATATCATTCAGAGGCTGTATATGTATCTTACTAAGATACATTTAGGAGCAAAGTGAGTACAATCCTGATTCAGCCACAATATTACAGAAGAGCCCAAGGCAACATCAAACTAAGAAGCAAGCTACTGACTTCAGCGATAAATAGTACTACTAGTTATTACCGATACCGGGATCTAGAATACATTTCAGAAGTGCTATTCATTTCCCTCCCGATAAACAGCACAGCAACAAAATCAAGTAAGAGACAATGCACTGAAAACCATGATTCTGTTCTATTCATTTCCCTCCTGATTTAGAGGCCCTTGCACTTGTAATTTGAGCTTCTGAGGCACTTGACGCATGCCAGCAACTCCTGGCCCCTCATTTGTAGAGACCGCAACACCAGCTCCTGGTCCCTTGTCTGTAGAGACCGCAATATCAGCTACTGCCACCTCATCTGAAGAAATGGCAACACCAGCTCCAGGTGCTGCAAAGAAACACAAATGCAAAATATGAGTAATTGATGGGAGCAATGAACATTCAGTCTACAGAAACCACAAAGGAGACATCAAGTTGGCACCAGGAGCAATTGCTGGGAACAATGAACATTCAGTCTACGTACTTCGGCACAATCAGGAAGAAAAAAAAAATAGTTTGCAACAATTTCAGAGGTACAGAATGTTGCTAACTTGCACGCCATAATAGCAGAGACGACAGTCACAATTCAGAACACACTTTATTTGTATAATAGGTAAAAAATAAAATAGATTTTGTACGTAAATGATCAGGGAACGTATGGGGTGGTTGACAACAGGTAAATCTCACTTCACCAAGGACATTCGTCTCTGTAAACTCCATTTCCCACACATTGCTGATCTGTTTGAATCAGCAGAGGCAGTTCCAATATCCACACATGTTGTTTGGACAAGGCACCGAAACACTAGCTCATCTGCATTCTGTTCCTCCCGATGATGCATGGTGAATGTACAAAGGATTCAAAAGTGCTTTGTAGAGATCAAGAACTGCAGGTTCAGCACTGATCTTAAACTCTGTGTGTGGCATGTACGGACATTTGACGGACACTGACAATCTCACACTCTGAGGCAGTCAAATTCAGTTGAACAGTACAACATTCAGAATACACACAAGCAAAGCAAAGACTGGTGATGGGGATGGGGATGGAACCGATTCGCATAGCCTCGCCTCCGCTCCGCTCCGGCCGAGGGTCCACAAGATTTCGCTCCGGCCAAGGTGCCGAGTGGCGAAGCAGGGTAGGAGCGACGGTCGGTCGGAGGCTGCAGAGAGCAGACGCCGCGATGGAGCTGGTCCCGCGCAGTCGATCTTCCGCCTGGCCCCGCGCCGCTCTAGGTCCCCAAGGTCTCTGCTACACGAAGAAAACACCACCATACACACGAGCATTTCGTCGAACACCCACCACGCACCCAGCAACAGCAAAAATGTGCTCCCATTCCATCGAGCACCAGCGCAGTGCGTCTCCCGCAACAAGACACTGCCCTCGCCACTCCCCACCCAGGCGCCGCAGCGCGTCTCCCCGCGTTGACCCGCCCCGCCACCCCAATCCGCTGCCAGGTGGGGCACACCGCAGCCAGGCCCGCACGCCAGCCTCCGCTGCCTAGGGCGACCAGCGCACATCGCACCCCCGCCCCCGCTGCTTGGACCCCACGACAGCCGGCCCCGCAAGTCAGCCTCTGATCTAGGCGAGAGCGCACCCGGTCGCATGTCTCGTCGAGGCCGCCTTCGATTCCCACCGCCGCCACCGGCTCGGCTCCTTCTCTTCCACACCACGCCCAAAAACCCCTCCAAAACCCGTCAACGCCGTTTCGTCCGTCCAGCCCCATCATCGAGCTCCGGCGGTCGCCTTGCCTGCCATGGCCTCGCCGGCGCCGACGAGCGCCAGCCATCGGCGCCGCTCCGGACCGCCCTCACCGACACCGACGGCCTCGTCGGTGGGATCCTCGCCGGCATTCCCACCCCGCAAAAGACGCCGCTCCGGGTCCGGGCGTCCGCCTCCCCTTGCTCGGGTTGGCCTGCTACGACGGCTTCTACCCGGCCAGGGAGCCCCACCCTTCCTTCAAGCGCGCCATCGCCCTCGCTCGCAAGGCTGATTTCCAGTACCATTTCGTGCCGTACGTGCCGGAGGAGGAAGCCTGGGGCTGGTTCCCGCTGGACGCCCGCGACGGCCGTGTGCTCATCCAGTCCAAGTACTTCCCCGATGGGGAGCTGCGCGTTCCGCGAAGGCAGCGACTACGTCCGCCCTCGCTTCATGAACTACGCCGTGTGCGATCCCCTGTTCAAGCGATACGTGCTGCTCCCACCTGTACCTCACGACCTGACCGTCAATTTTGGGATCTGCCTTGCTCCCTCCCAAGAGGATGAGCTGGATACATCGTTCAGGGTGATATGCCTGGTCAAGTACGAAACCAAGCTGGTGGTGTTCGTCTTCTCTTCTGTCACAAGGCAATGGGGAATCGCTACATCTTTAAACTCGACTTCTTTGGGTGCCACAGAAGCGCCTCCTAAATTTCTTGCTCCTAAATTCTATGGTCTGGCGCGCTTCGACTATGTTGATGGCTGCTTCTACTGGACGCTTCCTTTGACGGACAAGATTCTCGTGCTTGATGCCCTCAAGATGGAATTATCTGTTATCAACTATGCTCATCATGTCGAGGACGGCTTTCGGGCTTGCATTGCAGTTGATAGAGAAGGAACCCCTGGGATGCTCACTGTTGCTGAATACTTGGGGAATCGAGAGTTTCGCTTATCTCGCATCGCCAAACAATGTGACCATGGATCTCCCAATGAACGCCTGTCGGAGAACATTATACAGTTGCCTAGCCACCATAGTAAGTACTTCACTTTAGGTGCAGCTGAGGGATTCATTTTCCTTCGAAGCGAGCCGGAAGATGATGAAGAAGAGGATCCTTACTGGGAACCTAAATATTATTCGCTGAATGTCAAGACTGCTGAATTTGAGAAGGTCTGCATGATGTACAGGGATAAGTGTTACGATAGTGTTTGCCCATACTTCCGCTTTTCACCACCATCAGCAAAACCATGTGTTTGAAGTGGTAAGCTTGAGGTCATATATAATGCTTATCATCGCGGGGTTCTTTAATTTTGCATATGTTAGCAGTTGTTTGCTGTCTAGTTGTTCATGTAGAAGTAAGATACTTATTTTGTGGCACTCAGTTTACCAATGCTGCAATGTAGCTTGTATGTTGTCACCTGTCTAGCAAGCAATTTGTCGGTGTTATATGTTTGCACTTTTAGATGGTCCTCTTGCTGTTAATCATCCTGTTATATGTTTAAGGTAGTATTTTTTTTTGGGATAACATGCTCCCAACTTTTGACAATTAACTGGAGAATGAATATTTTGTATCCAGAAAATGCTTGAAGATAAAAATAAGTTAGACTAGTCAGTAATGTCATCAAGGAACTGAGCCTGGATCTTTAGCTGGGAAACTTTGTTCTTGTAAAGTATAACAACCAGAAAACTTCTGCAGTTCTGCTTGCTGTTCATTACAACAACAACAACAACAACAACAACAACAACATAGCCTTTAGTCCCAAGCTAGTTGGGGTAGGCTAGAGATGAAACCCATATGAAGCGATTTACAAAAGAACGTAGAAAGACACAAGACAAAAGGATAAAGATAGGGTAGATAGAAAAGGAAACAAAGTCATGGTTCAGGCACGTTAATAGCTAGCCTCCAAGCGCTCCTATCCAAAGCTAAATCCTTGGAGATATTCCACTCCTTAAGGTCTCGCTTAACCGCCTCGTCCCAAGTCAGTCTAGGTCGGCCTCTACCTCTCTTTACATTATCTACCCGCTCTAGAACTCCACTACGCACCGGCGCCTCGGGAGGCCTCCGTTGAACATGTCCAAACCATCTCAACCGATGTTGAATCAATTTCTCCTCGATAGGGACCACCCGACCCTATCCCGAATATCTTCATTCGAACTCTATCCCTTTTAGTATGCCCGCAAAACCAACGCAACATACGCATCTCGGTCACACTTAGTTTGTTGGACATGTCGCCTTTTTGTAGGCCAACATTCAGCACCATACAACATCGCGGGCGAATCGGCTGTCCTATAGAACTTTTCTTTTAGCTTACGTGGTACCCTCTTGTCACATAGGATGCCGAAGCTTGACGTCACTTTAGCCAACCTCTTTGCGATTCTATGTCTAACATCTTCATCAATGTCGCCATCCTTACGTAGCATAGATCCTAAATACCGAAAAGTATCCTTCTTGGCCACCACTTGTCCATCGAGGGTGACATCCCCATCCTCGTGCCTAGTCGGGCTAAAGTCGCACATCATATACTCGGTCTTGGTCCTACTCAATCCGAACCCTTTCGACTCTAGCGTGTGCCTCCACAGCTCCAACTTCCTATTTACCCTGCTCTACTCTCATCCACTAGCACCACATCATCGGCCAAAGAGCATACACCAAGGGATATCACCTTGTATATCCCTTTGTGACCTCATCCATCACCGTAGTAAATAAATAAGGGCTCGGTCTTGACCCTTGATGTAGTCCTATGTTAATTGGAAAGTCACCGGTATCGCCATGACATGTTCGAACACATGTCGCCGCATCTTTGTACATATCCTTGATGAGGGTAATGTACTTAGTTGGGACTTTGTGTTTTCTAAGGCCCACCACATGACGTTTCTCGGTACTTTGTCATACGCCTTCTCGAGGTCAATAAAGACCATGTGCAAGTCCTTCTTCTCGCTCCCTAAATCTCTCCATCAACTGTCGTACTAAGAAAATCGCCTCTATAGTCGACCCGGGTATGAACCCAAATTGGTTTTGGGTCACACTTGTTAGCCTTAAGAGGCGATGCTCGATAACCCTCTCCCACGGCTTCATCGTATGGCTCATCGGCTTAATCCCGGTAGTTAGTACAACTTTGAACATCTCCCTTATTCTTGAAGATTGGTATTAATATACTTCGCCTCCATTCTTTAGGCATCTTGTTCGACCGAAAAATGAGGTTAAAAAGCTTAGTCACCATACTACCGCTCTCGCTCCCGGACATCTCCACACCTCAATGGGGATGCCATCGGGGCCCATCGCTTTTACCTCCCTTCATCCTCTTCAAAGCCTCTCTGATCTCTGCCTCCTGAATTCTCCTCACAAAGCTTGCTGTTCATTACACGCTTTTTTTTTTTAAGTAAACTAAAACTACAGATGTTGGAAATTATCTTAGGTCGCATTGCCATTCCATTCGCAAACCCCCAAATGATCTCTTTCTTTCAGATTATAACATGTACAACCTTTTATTTTAGTCTATCTTTTGTTCCTTCTTTCTTCTATACACCTTATTGCCTATCTTTTGTGAGCACTGCATTTTTCAATTTGATCAATTCAAATGGTTAGTTTTTTGTTTGAATATCTACTTGTATATGTTTCTGTTCTTTACCAATTTCAGGTTTGTTATCAATCAAGCTCTTGTTATGCTTATTACTATCTTTGTTTTTCTTTGTGTCAGTTAGTGGTGACCTGAAAATATATGCCACTCCATGGCTCATATTGAGCTAACAGGACATTATTTAAATCAATTTTCATCTTACATCGAGCTGAACCTAGCAGGCTCGCTGAAGCTTAGACCGGTATCCTTGTTGATGATACTAGTAAATAGTAACCCCTTGATTTTTTATTGGAGCGGTCATCATAACTTATGAGGTTTGGGTTGGGACCTTATGATGTTTCCTGTAAAACTTGGCAACATAGGTGGAATATCAGGCATTAGGTGAAAACGTGAATTTGGTAAAAAAAATAATAATATGCATTCACAACTGTTGTCTGTAGTTCTAATCAAATTTATCTGCAGGCATGCACCTTCGCTTTTGAGCCCATAATCGTGCCGTGGATCTGTGTTGGTGAGGGAAGTGCAGGAGGTTCAAAATGGCGCTTCAAGCTCAATGGATGTTCTCGAGCCTTGGGTTACTAGTTAGCAGTTATCAGAAAGTAGTGACTGATGTAGTTTAATATGGCCGTATAAGTTAATGTAAGCAAGATAGGTTGCTTGCAACCTGACTTTCTCGGACACTAGTCCTATGCAACTGATGTTCTGTGCTTGACTTCAGTGTTCATGCTATGACCTATGAGATGGTGATGTGCTGGACTATTCGAATGGAGGTACATCGTAGGCACCATTGACCCATTGTGTATGCCATGAACATGAAGTCTGGAATGAGCGTAGTAGAGTTGCTTTTCTGTTTGTTTTGCACCCTGCAAGTTTGCGCTTTAAGTTCCGTTTTAGGCATGTAACAAATCATCATTTGCCAGTAGACTAATGTGCAGTTGTGTGTGGTGTAGCCTAATGGTCAACTCCCTCTACCCTCTAATATGATTTTTGTTTTATAGTTTTTCCTCAGACTTAAGGACCCCCATTGAATTGAATCCATTTTTAAAATTTAACTAGTACTTGTTAGATTGCTGTAAAGCGTGCTGTTTGGACTGAAGAACTGACTGACAAACTTCAATTTCCGTTTGACTCTGCAGTAGAACAGCTCGTCCCAGTCCACTTGTTACAGTTGATGAGTCTGTTAAACAGCAACAAAATTGCAAATTGCTCCCTTCAAATTGTGCACTATTCTGGTGCTTCTTACTTTCTCAAATGCCTATTTCATATATTAGAAACAAGGAAACAATGATGCAGATTTCATTGGGTCAGGTTTAGATCGAGAAGCAGCGAGTTTTCCAAAGTTTTTTTCTTCATCTTTAACCACCATGAAAGATGACAAAATAGATTCTTCTTAAAATAACTTTGGAAAAGTTAATAAAAGTTTTGATTTAGAACAAAGCAAAAGCAAAGCATAATTTGGAATGTAGTGGGTGAAAATAAACAAGTATGGATCAAATGCTTCATGGTTCAAATTAACTAGAAAAACTTCATTCCAGCACCTGATTGAAGAACATTCAGCTCATCCAAGTAGCTTGACCTCGTAACTCAACTTAATATGCTGATTGGCAATTTTCCAGCCAGTGGGACCACAAGCACACTAAACTCACAAGGTCCATATCCCTAGTATCTTTTTTTTTTTTGGGACATATCCCCTTGCATCCTGAACAGCTCTAACACCTGTATTACTCAAACTAAAACAAATAAATCCATCCATCAGATACAACGACAATAGCTAGCCATTCAAGAATCCACATTCTTCGAATGCCCTAGAAACAGCGACGCACTTGTTCTTCGAATGCCCTATAAGTCTATAACAAAGTCAGTATGGCAGTTGGTGGCTTCGTGGGCATCCTGTGCCTCTTTGGTTTCAGACCGTTGGCAAGAGCAAGCAGACTTGGAACAATGGTTCAGCCAGGCAAAAGGAAAAAGCAAGAAGCAGCACTCGATTCTGATCTTAAGCCTGTGGACTATCTAGAATGCTCGGAATGCAGCCATTTTCAGAGATGATAAAAGGACTAAGGAAACCATCTTCAGAGAAATAAAGGATATACGGCACAACTTTGGTCCTTGCCAGGCTGCATAGCTCTTAGATCTCTTTTTGTTATTCCTTTTATTAGTGAGTAATCAGCTTAGTTAGTTTGGCCCGACAGCAGCCTAGGCTGGCCCGTGGGATTAGCGCTTCTCGCGCAAAACTGATGTATGCTCCTTTCTTATTATCAATATATATGCCAACATTGTCGGGTCTTTCAAAAAAAAAAAAAAAAAAAAAAAAAAAAGAATCCACATTCTTCTCATTCTCCACCTAGCAAGCATGGGAAATCATGTATCTGCATGAGGTAGATGATTATTTTAAATGTCTTCTCCGACCACAACCCGAGTGTCACCAATGAGGTTATTTGGAAAGTAGTGCATGTATTCTCAGCGGTACAAAATACAAGGGCTACCTTTTTAAAAGAAAAGGCTATAAAAAATTATGGTAGATAGGAGCTGGCATTTTGATATAGGTTGGAAAAAACTTCTGTGGTCTTATAACAGTATATTGTTAACAATTGTCATCACAAAACTTGATGTCTTCAGGTGCCACTTAGATGGCATCAGACTAGCAGATTTAAGTGCAAGGAATCTACACATCGTAGAAAGGTTAAAAGACTTGCAATTTGCAATTCTTACTAAGGTTATTGAAAAACATGCATCCTGACATTTTTTCCCACAGTAGGGTAAAGGGCATGCTAAAGTATTATAAGTGGCATATTGAAACCATAATTCGTGATAGCAATCAGCAACAAATAGATTGCAGACAATGTACTAACCATTATCCATCAAGGCAACAATCAAGAACACTTGGAACAATGTAGTAGAAGCAAGCGTGGGAGTTGACCATTAGCTACACCACACACAACTGCACATTAGTCTAGTGCCAAATGACGATTTGTTACATGCCCAAAGCGGAACTTAAAGCGCAAACTTGCAGGCCGCAAAACAAACAAAAAAGCAACTCTACACACGCTCATTCCAGACTTCATGTTCATGGCATACACAATGGGTCAATGGTGCCTACGATACACAACATTCGAATAGTCCAGCACATTCCCATCTCATAGGTCATAGCATTGAACACTGAAGTCAAGCACAGAACATCAGTTGCATAGGACTTGCATTTTACAGTCTGAGAAAGTGAGGTTGCTAGCAACCTATCTTGCTTACATTAACTTGCGGCCATATTAAACTACATCAGTCACTACTTTCTGATAACTGCTAAGTACTAACCCAAGGCTCGAGAACATCCAGTGAGCTCGAAGCGCCATTTTGAACCTCCTGCACTTCACCTCACCAACACAGATGCACGGCACGATTACGGGCTCAAAAGCGAAGATGCACCCCTGCAGATAAATTTGATTAGAACTACAGGCAACAGCTGTAAATGCTTAATATATTTGTTTTACCTAATTCACGTTTTCACCTAATGCTTTGCCAAGTTTTACAGGAAACATCGTAAGGGTCCCAACCCAAACCTTAAGGGGATATTTAAAGAGAAGATTGGCTGTGGAGAAAACCGTCGGCCGGGGCATCCACGTCGTCCCGAAATCTGTGATTGGTCCGTTTTTTTTTGCAAAACAGTCCCCTCTGTTTGTGCGAAATCATGTTCCGGCCCGCTCAGGCCCTCCTCTACAAGTAACTATGCTTGGATTTCTTTCATACAGACCCTGTACTATGTGCCTTTTGCAAAAAACACCCCGCCGGCCCTACCAAATATATACGATCTCTCCTCTCTTTCTCGCAAAAAAAAAAAACAGAACCGCCTCGCCTCTTCCCTCCGTCGCTCCTCGTGGCGTGCGCCGCGCTTTCGCCCACGCCGCGCCAGGCCCGGCCGGCGGCGGTGGCGCATTTCGCGTCCGTTCGCCGGATCAACCCGGGCCCGCGCGGCGGCGGCGCGCCGCTCGAACGATACGGTCTGGCGTCCAGCGCGGCGCTTTGCGTGGGGGCGGCCCACGGCCTCAGACGAGCTCGACGGCGGCGGCGAGCGCGAGGCGCTGCCCGTTCTCCTCCTCTGCGGTGCTGCGACGCTGGTGCGAGGTGTGGCATGGTGGCGCGGCGAGGCGGCAAGGCGGCGGTCTTCCTCGTGGCAAAGGTCCATGCCGGCGATTTGGAAGATCCGGTGCCTCCATGGTCGGATCCATCCGCCCTCCCGTCGGATCAAAGACGCGAGGCCTGCATCTCACGAAGTGCGGGGAGAGCTCGCATCCGCACGCGGTGGCACGGGCGCCGGTGTGGCCCCGGGCCCGCGCTCCCTTTGGCCGGCGGTGCGGGACGAGCGCGCTCCTAGCCCCGCGTCGCGGAGCGGTGCGCCCGGGCGGTGGTGCGGCGGTGTGGGTGGGCGCAGGCTCCGGCGTCGTGGCGCGACCCGGGTGCTCGGCGTGTGCGGGGCCGCGGTTCCTTTCCCTCTCCGTCCCGATGCGGATAGGGCGGCGGCGGCCGGCGTGGCCCGCGCGGGCGACGGCGGCGGCGGCCCGCCTCCTCCGTCTCCTCCCTCGCGTGGCCCCGCAACTTCCGCCCCCGCCCGGCCTCCCCTTCCTCTCCCCTCCCTCCGGCGCCAAGCACGGCGACCGCCCGGTCGACCCCCACTCCCGGCGTGGTCTCCCTCACGCGGGCATGCTCCGGCGGCGGCCGCAGTCTCAGGGAGAGCGCCCACCTCTCCTAGCTTCCTCCCTCTCGCTGCTCCTTGCCGGGTTCAAGGCCTCCACGACTGGATCCAAGGCGTCCATGGCTAGATCCATTCATTCCCCACCGGATCTTGCCTGGTTGCGTCATCTCGCAGCACCTTGATGCTCAGCTCGTCATCCACGTGTGAGTCCTCGGCCACCCCTCATCTTCTGTGCCTCTCGTGCTGTCAATCTGCTCGATTCCATGTGCAATGTCCCGACATGACCATGATGGATTTCAAAAGCAGGCACAACGAGAATGTTGAGGACGACGAGCTCAACCAGGTACGCCTCTGATTTTTTTTACTAAAGGAGTTTGGCCACGGAGGCCAGCGCCTCTTTTTTTTTTCTTACATCTAAAGTTATTTTGCCTTCAAATCTGTTCTACAGGTTATTAGCTACTGATACACACTGAGATTTGCTTGGTTAAAAGCCGTCATGTTTGTTCAATCCGATTTAGCCAGGTAGCAGACCACTCAAATGTTGGAAATTTTGCCTTCATATTTGCTTGATCCATTTTTTTTCTGTTGCTGTTTGCTATAAATGCAGGATACAGTACTGGAATTGGAATTTCAGGGCATCAAAGACAATTTACTATGCTCCAGATGAGAGCATGGTATTTAGAGTAGTTGCTGATTGCTGAAAGCTGACTTGGAGAGTGGATTGGTGACTATTGTTTGCTGGCTAGATTTAGAAGTGTGACTGTGTGAGACCAGGGGAAGCAGCTTTCCAAGTTTATTTGGGTGTATTGAATCATCGTCACAAGTGGCTTGAGGATGTGTTTACATGCATATTATAGACAGGTAATCAGGTTCCTGCTATTCTTCATAAGTTACTTGCCTGTAGTTGCTACCCCTTAGAACTCGGAGTAGAGAACAGAAATCTAAAGGAAAAATGGGGAGTCATCTTAGCCCTGGGTCATAAGGCTTTGACCCGCAAAAGAGTAAGTGGACTGGAAATTTTTGTTTTTCCCTATGTGAGCTATCTGATTTGCAGCCCTCTGCTTAGTACAAATAGTAGGACCCCCAGCTCAGCCTCTCTTATTGTTGCTCATTACATGAAAATATCAAGATGCCTGTTTATGTTATGGTTCGAGTTCCTTCGAGCCATACGATTAGCATGGATGCTATTAGGTTAGCTTCTATGGTTTGTTTGTAAGTACCTGTGTTCTGAAGGATAGCCATGCAAGGACTATAACTCTACTAAAGTGTTTCGTTCTGCGTCTGTAAACTTTTCGTACTAACAATATAGCCATTGCAAACGCAAGAATGGAAAGTGCCATGTCCTGAACTAAAGCTTCCAGTTAGTAAATAATATGCTCTCCTATTTAGTTCCATTGCAAGCGCAGGAATTCAAATTTGCTTTGCCTGATTTCATACGGATTGAAAAATATATAGACCATACTGCAGTTCATATATTTGCTTCGCGATGGAATTCCACCCTGTTTTGTATTTTGACATCATTTGTACGTAGGCTTCCAAAGCATGCTGCTTTTCCTGTCTGCTGGACAACGGTAGCATATATGCGTGTCTACTGGACATTGCCGGCGTGCCTGCCGATGCAGTGTGCCATGGCCTTGTCACTGGGAAGGTAGCTAACCAATATAGTATACCAACCTATGAGATTGTGATACTCTATTGATTTTGATTTTTTTTAGTTCTAGCACAGGAAAGGATGGAGGCAAGCTGGCAGGAGCATTGCTCAAATACAAGTAGGCACCCCGCACAGCTGTAGCAGTATTAAACTATTTTGATTTCCATTCTTTCTTTCCTCCCTTTTCTTGGCTTCCCTTCTTTCTTCGATTTGTGTTTGTGGCTTACCAGGATTTGTTGGAATAGTCATGTTTGCCTAAATAGGACCATATTTGATATCGTATTTGGCTTCTGCTCTACCATAGCATAACACAGGACCTACATGATAATAGCTGCTCCTGTTGAAAGAAGGTACAAAGTATTGTTTTGATTGACAACAGTTAGCTTTAGTATTGTTTGATTTGTTTCTATAAGAAAAGAAAAGAAAAATGAAACTTTGGTTATCGTACTGAAGCATACCTGAATAAACTGTACCCTGTAACATATGCATCATGCAAAACTGTAAATGTTGTAAATTTCTGTTGAAAATGTTACAGAGGTTGGCTAGATTCAGCAGGTACTGGTGGAAAAATGCAAATTTGGTGGAGCAGGCTGCTGAGGAATCAGGAGAAGCCATAGCTCTGCCCTGAGGGATTCAGATCTTGTCTCCATAACAGCTGGGATGGAAGGGGGTACTGGATCCAGTGCTGCTCCCGTTATTGCCCAGATATCAAAGGGAGCTGATTATCTTACCGTGTTGTAGCAGATATGCAGTTTATAGTCACCTGTCTACAGAGCTCATTGAATAGGACAATAGGACTGGCCTGTGAAATGACTGAATGTATATACAATGAACTATAGCTACAACTATCTCATGTCACCACGTCGCTGAACAATCTTTCTATTCATATTCAGATTTTTGTGTCCAGGTGCTACGTCATGAAGAACAATGGACTGTCAATGTTGGCTTATTGTGAACAAGTGCCTACTGTTTTAACGCTCTGTTCCATATATTATATACTATCTGAGGATACAGCGCTGGTCAGTCAGTTGCTTCGGCGTTGCAGTACCATATCTTTTCTTCGTTAGTGTTGTTCCATGGCACTATCTTTTGCTTCCGCAAAAGGACTCTGATGGCTAGATATCTTTATCAGTCTATCAATTACTCCAGCATTATGATTGCATATGTTTTTAGGTCCGTTCTGTTTCAGTGATCGTAGGCAGAACCGGCCACGCCCCCGCGCGCATGGGGGCGCTAAAAAAAAACACTAGTTTTTACTAGTATCATCAACAAGGATACCAGTCTAAGCTTCAGCAAGCCTAATAGGTTCAGCTGGATGTAAGATGAAGATTGATTTAAATAATGTACTGTTAGATCAATATGAGCCATGGAGTGGCATATTTTCAGGTCACCACTAACTGACACAAAGAAAAATAGAGATAGTAATAAGCATAACATGAGCATGATTGATAAAAAAACTGAAATTGGTAAAGGATAGAAACATATAGTAGATGACCTCTTCAAACAAAAGAACTAACCATTTGAATTGATCAAGTTGACAAATGTAATGCTCACAAAAAGATAGGCAATAAGGTGTATTGAAGAAAGAAGGAACAAAAAGATAGACCAAAATAAAATGGGTTAAGTCAAAAAAAAAAGCTGTACATGTTATAATCTGAAAGGAAGAGATCATTTGGGGGTTTGGGAATGGAATGGCAATGTGACCTAAGATACATTTCCAACATTTGTAGTTTAATTACAAAAGAGGCAGGTAATTCATTGAAGTTTTCTGGTATACTTTACAAGAACAAAGTTTCCCAGCTAAAGATCCAGGATCAAGTCCTTCAGGACATTAACGACAGGTCTAACTTATTTTTATGTTCAAGCATTTTCTGGATACAAAATATTCATGCTACAATTAATTGTCAAAACTTGGGAGCATGTTATCCTAAAAATACTACCTTAACAGGATGATTAACAGCTAGTGGACCATCTAAAAGTGCAAACACATACCACAGACAAATTGCTTGCTAGACAGGTGACAGCATACAAGCAACATTGCAGCATTGATAAACTGAGTGCCCCAAAATAAGTAGTTTACTTCTACATGAACAATTAGACAGCAAACTACTGTTAACATAGGCAAAATAAATACTACTAAAAGAACCCTGCATTGATAAGCATTATGACCTCATGCTTACCACTTCAAACACATGGTTTTGCCGATCGTGGTGAAAAAGCGGAAGTATGGGCAAACACTATAGTAACACTAGTCCAAGCTACATCGCAGCATTGATGAGATAAATTGAGTGCGCCCAAAATAAGTAGCTTAATTCTACATGAACAACTAGACAGCAAACAACTGCTAACATATGCAAAATTAAAGAATACCGCGATGATAAGAATTATATATGACATCGATCTTACCACTTCAAACACATGGTTTTGCCGATGGTGGTGAAAAGCGGAAGTATGGGCAAACACTATTGTAACACTTTGTCTGGGTCCATCGACAAGACACTCTCAAATTCACCAGTCTTGACATTCAGCGAATAGTACTCTATTTCTGCAGGTTCCCAGTAAGGATCCTCTTCATCATCATCATCTTCTGGCACGCCTCGAAGGAAAAAAGAATCCCTCAGCTGCACCTAAAGTGACGTACTCATTATGGTAGTCTGGCAATTGTATAATATTCTCCGACAGGCGTTCATTGGGAGATCCATGGTCACTTTGTTTGGCGATACGAGACAAGCGAAACTGTCGATTCCCCAAGTATTCACCAACAGTGAGCATCCCAGGGGTTCCTTGTCTATCAACTGCAATGCAAGCCCGAAAGCCGGCGTCCACACGGTGAGCATAGCTGATAACAGATAACTCCATCTTGAGTGCATCAAGCACGAGAATCTTGTCCGCCGAAGGCACCGTCCAGTAGAAGCAGCCATCAACATGGTCAAAGCTCTCCAGGCCATAGCAGTTTGGAGGCTCTTCTGTGCCACCACCCAAAGCAGTCCAGGTTGACGATGTAGCGATTCCCCATTGCCTTGTCACAGAAGAGAAGACGAACACGACCAGCTTGGCTTCGTACTTCGCCACGCATATCACCCTGAATGATGTATCTGCCTCATCTTCTTGGGAGGGAGCAAGACAGAGCCCAAAATTAACAAGGGTCCCCTCGTTGACGGTCAGGTCGTCAGGTATCCGTGGGAGCAGCACGTATCGCTTGAACAGGGGATCACACACGGCGTAGTTCATGAAGCGAGGGCGGGGAAGTCGCTGCCGTCGGAGTCGTCATCGGGGAAGTCGCCGCCGTCGGAGTCGTCATCGGGGAAGTCGCCGCCGTCGGAGTCGTCATCGGGGAAGTCGCCGCCGTCGGAGTCGTCATCGGGGAAGTAGTTGGACTGGATGAGGACACGGCCGTCGCGGGCGTCCAGGGGGAACCAGCGGCAGCCCCAGGCTTTCTCCGGCACCGGCCGCACGAAACGGTACTCGAAATCGGCCTTGCGAGCGAGGGCGTAGGCGCGCTTGGCGGAAGGGTGGGGCTCCCAGGCGGGGTAGAAGCCGTCGTCGACAGCCAACCCGAGGAGGGGGAGGCGGACGCCCGGACCGGCGCCTTTGCGGGGTGGGAATGCGGGCGTGGATCCCACCGAGGAGGCCGTCGGTGTCGGTGACGGCGGTCGGGGGAGCGGCGCAGATGGCTGGCGCTCGACGGCGCCGGCGCCGGCGCCGGCGAGGCCATGGCAGCCTGGCAGGCAAGCCGACCGCCGGAGCTCGATGACGGGTTTTGCGCGTGGGTTTTTAGGCGGTGTGGTGTGTTAGAGAAGGAGCCGGTGGCGGCGGTGGGAAGGGAGGTAGGGTTTAGTAATGGGAGGAGTTTCTGATTTTTCTATGGTCTAGATGTATGTTAAGATTCGTGCTGTGTCGCTGTACATTCTTGCTATTCTTTTTGCATTGGTACTGCTTCTGCTCCCAGGATTGTTTGGGGGTGTTTAGTTTGTACTACAATAATCCAAAAAAGGGCTACAGTTCACTTTGTCACGTCGAATCTTGTAACGTATTTTTGAAAGCATTAAATGTAGGTAAATAAAAAAAACTAATTGCATAGTTTGGTTGAAAAGTGCTTGAGATGAATCTTTTTAAGCCTAGTTAGTCCATGGTTGGATATTAATTACCAAATACAAACGAAAAGTGCTACAGTAGTCCATAGCTTGGTTTTGTCATCGTCAACCCGATATAATTGTACTATACTGACTGCAAAAAGATTCATATTTGCCTGTTCTGAGGAGGTGAAAGATATATATGACATATCGGCGGCCAACTAAAAATGTATATTGAAGGGAGAATTAGCTCAGTACTCCTTCGGTCCATAAAAGATGTCGGTATGGAAAATGTGCAAGGTTAAACTTTCTCAACTTTGATTAGGTTTGTAAAAAAATATGTGTAACATTTATATCTCTAAATAAATTTGTTTTAAAACTAGACTTAAATCTTTTCGATTATACTAATTACTTAGCATAAATATTTATATATTTTAAAATATAATTATCGGTAGTTTAAAAATGTTGACTTCTCGGGAACGAGAATGACATCTATTTAGGGATGGAGGGCGTACTATTAAAAGATTCAACCTTTAGAAAACTATCATTGAAAGATTGAAGTGTATAAAAAAAATAATACCATTGAAAGGTTTATTCGTTGTAGCCTTTTACCATTCCCGTGAACTTCACCTTAGCTGGAGTTGGTTGTTCAAAAATCTTATCTATGACCTATGGGCTCTAACTGTCAGCATCATTTTCAACCTCCGGCTACCAATACGCAGCGAGGGAAGGGGAGGACCTCATGCAGAGTCCTGGGCGCACGGTGGCGGCTCCTTAGATGGGCGCGCGATGGCAGAGGGCAGAGGCGGCTTCGTAGATGGCTGGGTCCGCCGTGCGCCGAGCGCCGGCCAATGGGACCATGCTCGGAGGAGCAGGAACATCCAGGAGAGCCATGGCATTTGTCCACCCGAGCAGCCAGTCCCTGTAGTAGCACGCGAGCGTGCGCGTGCCGCCATCCAGTACGTCCACGAACACCTTCTCCACCACCTTCACCCTTTCGTCCGCGCTCGCCGCCGCCGACTCGTAGTCGCGCCACGTCCTGAGGTGCCACAGGCCCGATTGGAAGAGCCCGACCCAGAGGGTGGGCAGTAGGATCGTCCGCGCCTCGCGCAGCGCCAGGCAGAAGACCTCCAGGGCGTGCACCGTGGCGGAGTGGTCCTGCTTCTGCACTTGGAGACGGTGGACATGTAGAGGTGCGTGCATGCGGCGAGGCGCACGTAGGGAACGCCCGCCGCCTCGGTCATCGCGTCCTCGTCCTTTCCCTTGCGCGACGCCATCTCGTGGAGTTTTTGAGCGACGCGCTTCAGGTCGCGCGGGTCCAGGGCCCAGGCCCCTCTGTTGCGGCAGGCTCGACGGTTTGTGCGACCCGGAGGTCCAGCACGCGCGCGGTGGTTGGAGTCGCCCAATCACGCACAACGCGCGGGCCATGGGCCGTGGTCGTGAACTACAACGTGTAGGCCAGACTGAATGCGAGCATCAGCAGTGCCGACCATCGATGGCAGTGGATTTGGTCATGGCAGCGTTGCGGAGGGGTGAAAACGGATCGGATCGGAGCGGATAATGACTCTCTTATATTATAATCCTCGTTTTTCTAATCGGTTTCGAAGCAAAGCGGATATTATGCGGATTCGAGATGCGAATCACGGATTTTTAGGATGTTAGAAATAATACGGGTTCGACCGGTGTCGGAGCGAAGCGGACTTTTAGAAATCGAATAATATATGCTCACAAAATTAATACAAGTTCTAAATTTGAATTTATAATATAAAAGAAGCATATAAAAGAAGTTAATATTCTTGTATTTTAAATTGTAACAGAGCGTTAGTGTGTAGGGAGTACAGGACGACTAGATGAGGCTGCTTCGACTACACGATCGAGTATGCTTAAAATTCAACCACAGGATCGAGTATGCTTAAAATAGGAAAATAGGTAATTACAAGACACCATCCCCGTTGCCTACAAATTAGGCAAATAGGCAATCATAGGATTACCACTCTATTCTATATATAGCATAAAGATACTTAAAATATGTTTCAAGTTTCGGCTGCTTAAAAAAATATTTAGTTATTCTATTATATAAGTGCGCTCTTCCCGGATCATTTACCGGCCCCGCTGCAGGCTGCTGGTGCGGTAAATCATCCAGCTGGAGCCTAGGTGGAGGGTACCGGAACCCATACAAGTCCCTAGTGCAGATAGCCTAAGGGTTACGGTGTATCTATAAAGTTTTGTCTCATTTGTTCACATCTTCATTTATTCGAATTAAGTTTGACCATTTCTTCTATTTGATCAGACTTGAGACCTAATATAAGATTAAAGATCCAAATTTACTAGGTGCGATATAAATGATTTCAGCTACTTTGAATGTACGCAAGCTGATTCCTTAAAGATATGAATTTCTTGTCAAATAATTTCAAGATAACAGGTATTTATCTGGCAGCATATATATCCTTGCCTACACAGGCAGAGGCGCGGCAAATGTGGGTAAGATATAGAATCATTAATTAAAATCATATGGATATAGATTATACACAAATTCTATGCATATTATTCAATATTTAAAATAGGATATCCGATAATTTCTCTTCCCAAGGCAAGAGTAACTCAAGATGCAAAACAAACAGAAAAGCAACCCTACTACGCTCGTTTCGGACGTCATGTTCATGGCATACACAATGGGTCAATGGTGCCTACCATACACTCCATTCGAATAGTCCAGCACATTCCCATCTCATAGGTCATAGCATTGAACACTGAAGTCAAGCACAGAACATCAGTTGCATAGGACTTACATTTTACGGTCCAAGAAAGTCAGGTTGCTAGCAACCTATCTTGCTTACATTAACTTACACAAGCATATATTAAACTGCATCAGTCACTACTTTCTGATAACTACTAACCCAAGGCTCGAGAACATCCACTGAGCTTGAAGCACCATTTTGAACCTCCTGCACTTCCCTCACCAATTTAGATGCACGGCACGACTATGGGCTCAAAAGCGAAGGTGCATCCCTGCAGATAAATTTGATTAGAACTACACACAACAGCCGTGAATCGTGTGTGTATATATATATAACCAAATTCACGTTTTCACCTAATGCCTGATATTCCACCTATGTTGCCAAGTTTTACAGGAAACATTGTAAGGGTCCCAACCCAGACCTATGAGTTCAACCCCTCCAATAAAAATCTTAAGGGGTTACTATTGTAAGACATAACCTGCTGTTAGCACTCTTGATTGCTGCAATAGGGGAAGATTAGGATTACCTTTTCATATCTACTCCCCCCTTGTTGTAGCCGAATGGCTTTTGCAGCCATGAAAGACAAGGCCGTACATGTGCACTCTCGGCTGCGTCGGGCACGTGAAGACCGTCAAGCCCGGCCTCGGCAAGCTAGAGGATCGAAGCACCAAGATCGTGTTCCTGGGCTACGAGGAAGGGGCGAAGGCGTACCAGCTCTACAACCCGGCCCAAGGGAAGGTGGTGGGCCCCAGGACGTTGTCTTCGACGAGGCGGCGACATGGAGATGGGACATAGCAGCAACGGGGGAAGCAGAGGAGTCCGACAGCTGCACAGGCGATTTCGTCGTCGAGTAGTTGGTGATCGAGCACCGGAACGGCGCGGAGGAGGTGCAGCAGGAGCCAGTGGCGGAGGCGGTGGAACCGCCAAGTCCCGAGTGGCGAGCCCAAAGATCACCGTGCCCCCGTTTTGCCGCAAGGGGGACCCCGGCGGCAACGACGGACATTGAGTTCGCGTCGCCACCATTCAGCTATTCAGCTCCGATTCAGGCGGGTGGAGAATGTGATCGGTGACGCAGGCGCCGGTCGGGCCTAGCTCACGGCCACCGGTGAGGATCCAGAGCTCATGCTCATGAGTGCGGAGGAGCCGGCCATGTTCGCCGTTCGCGGAGCGACGCGGAGTGGTCAAAGGCGATGCTAGAGGAGATGTTGTCCATCGAGGCCAATCAGACCTAGGAGTCGGTCGATCCGCCGGCGGATGCCGACCAATTGGGGCTGAAGTGGGTCATTAAGATGAAGGATGAGCGCGGCGAGGTGGTGAAGCACAACGCGACTTGTTGCCAAGGGGTTTGTCCAGCAGAGGGCATCAACATCGAGGTCTTTGCGGCCGGTGGCACGCATGGAGTCTGTGCGGCTCTTGCTCGTGCTCGCGGGGCGCCAAGGACGGTCCGTTATCACCTTGACGCCAAGTCGACATTCCTCAACGATGATCCGGTAGAGGTCTACGGCGGCGCGCATATCCGGATTCGCGGTGAAGGGAGCAGAGCACAAGGTGCTGCGGCTCCGCTACTCACTGGCCGGGCGCCAGGCGCCGGCGTGGAACACCAAGCTCGACGCCACCATGGCGTAGCTCGGGTTCACGCGGTGTGCAACAGAGCACGCCTTGTACACCCGACGATGGGTGAAGGAGCAACTCATCGTCGGGGTGTACATCAACGTTTTGATCGTCATCGGAGTGTGGCCAAAGGACATCAGCGCGTTCAAGGAGATAGCGGCCAGGTTCCAGATGAGTGACCTAGGCACGCTGTCGTACTACCTCGGCATCGAGGTGAAGCAAGGGAAGGAAACGGTCACGCTAGGGCAGCGCGCCTACACACTCAAGCTATTGGAGCGGGCCGGGATGACGGTCTGCAAGCCCATGGCGACGCCGATGGAGGAGCGGATCGAGCTGTCCAAGAACAACACGACGGCAAGGGTCGACCGGACATCACGTTCGCGGTCGGGTATGTGAGCCGCTTCCGGAGGATCCGCGGAGGACCATTGACGGCGGTCAAGCGGTTGCTACGCTATGTCCAAGGCTCACTGGGCATGGGCGTCGTCTTTCCCAAGCGCGGCGGGCTTCAACTGACGGCGTTAAGCGAAGCGCTGCCCAAGGCCAAGGATGGAGAGCGGGAGCTCACGGCGTTCAGTGATGCGTATATGGCCGACGACATTGATGGGCGGTGGAGCACGTCAGACGTGCCAATCTTCCTCGGATCAATGCCGATTGCTCGGCAGTCACTGAAGAAGAAGATGGTGGCGTTGTCAACCCACGAGGCAGTATGTTATGTTGCCGCCACCACGGCGTGCCAAATTGTGTGGTTGCGCCAGCTCACGGGTGAGCTCACCGGCGTTGAGACTCGCCCACCAACACTCATGGTGGAAAACCATCCGACCATCACGCTGGCAAAGAACTCGGTCCTCCACGATAGGAGCAAGCATATTGATGTGAAGTTCCACTTCCTTCGTGACTGCGTCAATGGACACATCGTCATCGAGTTCGTCGACACTGGGAGACAGCTCGCTGACATCCTCACTAAGTCACTCGAGCGCCTCAGGTTTGAAGAGTTGAGTAAGAAGATTGGCATGGACAAGGTGGGAAAGCAACAACAGGGTTAGGGGAAGAAATGTAAGACATAACTTTGCACTCTTGATTGCTGCATTAGGGGAAAGTTAGGATTAGCTTTTCATATCTACTCCCCCCACTGTTGTAGCCAAATGGCCTGTACCTTAGGAGTAGAAGTACATCACCCTTCTAGAAGGATGATCTAAACATAGTACTAGAGTAGGTAGTTGGTGTACCTCACCATACCTAGGTGTACCTTAGTTGGTACTAGATTGTGTATAAGTACAGACCATATGCAATGCAATGAAATCAGTTCATTTTCCCACATTCAGTATTCAGGTTCAGCCACTGCTGAACAAGTGCCGTGTGCGCTCAGGTGAGTGAGCTCAAGCTCATCTTCTACCTTGGAGCAAGGTTGAGGGAGAGGGAGAGGTGAGCTTGATCACCTCGGCGCTTGGTGCAAAAAAGTGCCAATAACTATTTAGGGTTCACTAGTATCATCAACAAGGATATCAGTCTAAGCTTCAACAAGCCTAATAGGTTCAGCTCGATGTAAGATGAAGATTGATTTAAGTAATGTATTGTTAGCTCAATATGAGCCAAGAGTGGCATATTTTCAGGTCACCACTAACTGACACAAAGAAAAACAAAGATAGTAATGAGCATAACATGAGCATGATTGATAAAAAAACCTGAAATTGGTAGAGGATAGAAACATATACAAGTAGATATGTCCTCTTCAAACAAAGAACTAACCATTTGAATTGATCATATTGACAAATGTAGTGCTCACAAAAAGATAGGCAATAAGGTGTATAGAAGAAAGAAGGAACAAAGGATAGACCAAAAATAAAATGGGTGAAGTCGAAAAAAGGCTGTACATGTTATAATCTGAAAGGAAGAGATCATTTGGGGTTTGGGAATGGAATGGCAATGCGACTTAAAATAAATTTCCAACATTTGTAGTTTACTTGCAAAAGATGCAGAGCAGAAAAGTTTTCTGGTTGTTATAATTTACAAGAACAAAGTTTCCCAGCTAAAGATCCAGGCTCAGGTCCTTGAGGACATTAACGACAGGTTTAACTTATTTTTTATCTTGAAGTATTTTCTGGATACAAATATTCATTCTCCAGTTAATTGTCAAAACTTGGGAGCATGTTATCCCCAAAAAATATTCCCTTAAAAATATAACAGGATGATTAATTACAGCTAGAGGACCACCTAAAAGTGCAATATATACCACCGATAAATTGCTTGCTAGACAGTGACAACATACAAGTTACATTGCAGCACTAGTAAATTGAGTGCCCCAAAATAAGTAGATTACTTCTACATGAACAGTTAGACAGCAAACTGCTGTTAACATGGGCAAAATAAATACTATAAAAGAACCCTGCATTGATAAGCATTATGGTTTTGCCGATCGTGGTGAAAAAGCGGAAGTATGGGCAAACACTATAGTAACACTAGTCCAAGCTACATTGCAGCATTGATGAGGTAAACTGAGTGCCCCAAAATAAGTAGCTTAGTTCTACATGAACAACTAGAAGGCAAACATCTGCTAACATATGCAAAATAAAAGAACCCCACGATGATAAGCAAGCATTATATATGACCTCAAGCTTACCACTTCAAACACATGGTTTTGCCGATGGTGGTGAAAAGCGGAAGTATGGGCAAACACCATCGTAACTGCATAAGCTGTCCCTGTACATCCTGCAGACCTTCTCAAATTCACCAGTCTTGACATTCAGCGAATAATAGTGAAAATCCCAGTTAGGACCCTCAGGATCATCATCTCCTCGTAGAATGCTCCGAAGGAAAATAAATCCCTCAGCTGCACCTACAGTGAAGTAGTCATGATGGTAGTCTGGCAATTGTATAATATTCTCCGACAGGCGTTCATTGGGAGATTCATGGTCACTTTTTTTTCGCGATGCGAGATAAGCGAAACTACTCTCGATTCCCCAAGTATTCACCAACTGTGAGCATCCCTGGGATTCCTTCTCTATCAACTGCAACGCAAGCCCGAAAGCCTTCCTCCACACTATGAACATAGTTGATAACAGATAATTCCATCTTGAGGGCATCAAGCACGAGAATCTTGTCCACCAAAGGAAGCGTCCAGTAGAAGCAGCCATCAACATAGTCAAAGCGAGTCAGGCCATAGAATTTAGGAGCAAGATACTGAGGAGGCGCTTCTGTGCCCAAAGAAGTTGAGCATAAAGATGTAGCGATTCCCCATTGCCTTGTGACAGAAGAGAAGACGAACACCACCAGCTTGGTTTCGTACTTGGCCAGGCATATCACCCTGAATGATGTATCCAGCTCATCCTCTTGGGAGGGAGCAAGGCAGATCCCAAAATTAACAAGGCTCCCCTCACTGACAGTTAGGTGGTAAGGTATAGGTGGGAGCAGCACGTATCGCTTGAACAGCGGATCGCACACGGCGTAGTACATGAAGCGAGGGTGCCAGCAGTCGCCGCCACCGGGGTAGTCGAAACCTTTGGATTTGTCATCATTGTACTTGGACTGGATGAGGACACGGCCGTCGCGGGCGTCCAGGGGGAACCAGCCCCAGGCTTCCTCCGGCACCGGCCGCACGAAATTGTACTCGAAATCGGCCTTGCGAGCGAAGGGGAGGGCGAGCTTGGCGGAAGGGTGGGGCTCCCAGGCGGGGTAGAAGCCGTCGTAGACAGCGAACCCGAGAAAGGGAGGCGGACGCCCGGACCGGAGCCTTTGCAGGGTGGGAATGCTGGCGAGGATCCCACCGAGGAGGCCGTCTGTGTCGGTGAGGGCGGTCCGGAGCGTCGCTGATGGCTGGCACTCGATGGCGCCGGCGACGGCGAGGCCATGGCAGGCAAGCCGACCGCCGGAGCTCGATGACGGGTTTTGAGTGGTGTGGAGTGGAGTGGAAGAGAAGTGGAGTGGAGTGGAAGGAGCCGGTGGAGTGGAGTGGAGTGGAAGAGAAGGAGCCGGTGGCGGCGGTGGGAAGGTAGGTGATACTAGGGTTTAGTAATGGGTCGGAATTTCTCACTTTTCTATGGTCTAGATGTATGTTAAGATTCGTGCTGAGTCGCTGTACATTCTCATCAATTTGGCCGCGGCGTAACAGCGTTGTCTGCCGTGGGCGGTCGCTGCTAGTTTGGGCCCTGGCCACGGCAGTCGACGCGTTGTTGTAGTCGGCGTTTTTTTGAGGCGGCGGAGACTGTGTTTTACCGTAGGATCAGGCAGTGGCAACGGCGTCCCCACGGTGCCGTATTCTTGCTCCCAGGATTGTTTGCTTGGTTCGTCAACCAAGTATAATTGTAATCTTATATGGCGCACGCGCGCCACCATCCTTCCTGACGCACAGGCGCTTTTAAGTGGAGGCATGCATGCGCCGGGACTCTGGATGGGTCCCGTTTCTTTTCTTTCTTTTCTTTCCCTTTAAAATGTAATATCTTTCTCGTCAAACATCTGTTTTCGATTCCGTTTTGCATCATCGCGCTTATTATAACGAGATCTATAAAACTAGATCCATGTTGGATATGTTTGAGATAATTTTCATGATGACGAAAATTTACATCTAAAGTACAAAGTTTTACATCTAAGAGTATAAAGTTTTTATTATTGGAGTACAAAGTTTTTATTGTTGGAGTACAAAGTTTCAAAATTTGGAGTGTAAAGTTTACATCTAAGAGTACAAAGTTTTTATTGTTGGAGTACAAAGTTTTTTATTGTTGGAGTACAAAGTTTCAAAATTTGGAGTGTAAAGTTTGGACGAAAAAAAAAAATCTTGACCCATTGACAGAAAAAGGCTAGACACGAGAAACATACCACTTGTGGTGTGGGTGTGCGCTGCTATTGTGATCGGTCATTGCTATTGCTACATGCATGCATGCATGTCTTATTTATTATTATTGGCGCGCGCATGTCTTGCGCCGCTAACATTACTAGTGCACGTGCGCCGGGTAGTGTCCCCCACTATATATCTTGACCGGAAAAAGATTCATATTTGCCTGTTTTTAGGAGGTGAAAGATATATGACGTATGCGGCGGCCAATGGGAAATATATATTCAACCAACCTAAACTCTGTTGTATCAACTACCACTGTTATAATGCACAATGTGATAGCTCAAGCTGCTTTCCCTATGGGTGCGATTGGTTGCCCGTATAGATCCGTTCCCACACCATTTCTCCGTATCATGTCGTTCCATCACCGTGATTGGTTTCTGTCGTGGTCTAATACCACCGTCACAGTAAAGTCTGGCTAATGCGTTCTCCGAATGACCTAGCTCTAGAGACAATGACACAAAGTTTATACTGGTTCGGGGCGAAATCAAGCTCCCTAGTCCAGTATGATCACTATCCGAGCTCAAATGCTCATACCGGGGTGCGTACAAGCGGATCGAGAGAGGGAGCAGACTCCCAAGTCTCTGAGATTGAGGCAAGTGCCAATATGAGGGTGAGTGAGGATGTTGGTTGGTGGAAACTCCGGTCCGTTCCCCCCCCCCCCTCAACCCGGAGGCCTACCTCCCCTTTTATAGTCGCAAGGAGGGCAGGGACACGAGCTCTCCCGGGTTGAGGTCTAGAAGAAGCGTGGGTTTACAAACAAAGGAGTAGGTATAGTCCCGAGCTCTTTGACGAGCTCTATTCGTAATCGTGAGCTCTCCCCGAGCTCCAGGATGCCTTGGATGCCGGAATTGGTCGTCGCCGTACGCGGGAATCGGGGTCCGGGCGGTGATCAGGCGTCGCCCTGTCCCTAATCGTAGTCGGAAGCCGTCCCTTCGGTATGGGGGCACCCACGATGCTGATGACGGAGTGCGCTTCGTATGTACCCGCAGGTACTGAGTAGAGCTGTTGGAGTTGACGGAGTATGGCGGTGTGACGGAAAAGACCTCCTCCCGTAGCCGTAGCGCCTGCGTGGCTACGGTGCTTGTCGGGAGTGGTTGGCCAACTCCGTACTCCGGGCCGGCCAGGCGGAAGATAGATGAGCTCTTCCGTCGTCGCCGGGTTCGTTGAGCTCGAGCTCGAGCGAGGCGGAAAGAGGTCCTCAGGAGAATGTTCGTCACGCGAATGGGGAGCTCACCGGAGAGAGCTCGGTCGAGGCGAGAACAGGTCCCTCGGCACGGAGAGCTTGTACACGCATACTCGGCCATGGTGGGGAGCTCGTCAGGGCGCGGAGCTCTTCGGAGGGTAGTGACCTCTTTGGCGTTGACCGAGTGGGCTCTTAGGGCTGCATTAGCTTGTTGACGCCGAGTAGGGAGCTCATTCTTAGTGTCCCGAATATCGATCCCCCACAGTAGCCCCGAGGCGTTTGGGGGAGAGGGAGTCTCTCCCGAATCTTTGTTTGTACGGTGGCTCTTGTTGCGGAGGTTCTCAAGTTGGGGAGTGTTTTTGGACGGTGGGTGCGCGGCGCACGCACCGCGGTGTAGCCCGAGGCCCGTGAGAGCTGTGAGCTCTCGCGAGGCTTTTTAGATTTGTCGTGGGCTCATCAACCCGTTGTCTTTCGCAGCGGCGAAGACGGTGAGCTCGAACCCGATCTAGCCTCGTTGGTCGAGATCGAGCGCCGGTGAGTGGCTTGTCGGATGGTCAGGTGAGGTCCGAGTTCGTCAACTCGTTCGTACGATCGGCTAGTGGATCGACCTCGATTCTCGAGGGCTCGACTGCGGGTCCCCCGAGGCCCCGGGGTTGCCCGAGGCGAGGTGCTTCCTCCTCGAAGAGGCCAGCTCGAGTCGTCCGTAGCCCTCGCCTACCGGACGCCGCGCAAGCAGAAGCCCCCGAGCCCTTTCGAGAGCTCAGGGCGTGGGCCGTCGATGCCGCTTCCGCAAGGTGCTCCTAGCTCTTATCGTTTCAGGGCGGCCCAAGGAGCTCTCGAGTCGAGCTTGACCTTTGAACCCTGTGGCAGTGAGCTCGTGCCACGAGCTCCGCGGCCCGAACTCGCCGTTTTCGACCATTGCGTCGAGCTCTCAACGTTTTACCCGTTATGTAAAAAAGAAAAGCTAGGATTGTCCCCAATCGGAGTTGGAAAACGTCTTCTCGGCATGGGGGTCGCCCATGCCGCGCATGGAGGTGCGGTACGAGGTATGTACCCGCTGGCTTCTGTTGGAGTTGACGGGGTACGATGGTATGATCGACTGACCTCTTCCTGTCTCTGTAGCCCCGCATGGCTACAATGATTCGTCTGGGAGTGGTTGGCTGTGTCAGAGAGTTGGTGGCCAACCCTTGTACCCGCAGACCGGAGTCGAGCTCTTCGGGGTAGCTCCGCGCGGGGCTCGTTGTTAGGGAGTTCGTGTGATTCGGAGAGAGGTCTGCGGAGAGGTCCCTTTGGAGAGCTCGGGGTGACCTTAAGGCGGCGAGAATTCGTCCGGAGCGGGTCGTGGAGCCTACGATGGGTGGACTCTTCCTAGAGAGCTCACACGGGCCCATTTCCACAAGGGAGCTTACATTGTCGTGGGGCTCTCGTCGGTCTGCGGTCGTCTCCGGGGATGTTGGTTCGTGAGCTTGGATATGTTCGTCCAAATGTCAATCCCCACAGTAGCCCATGAGCGACCGGGGAGAGCGAGCTCCCCCCCGGGGCGCTTTTGCTAATGACCCGCTCTCGTGATCGTTGTGGGGGCTACGCGGGGCCGCATCGCCGCTTGATGGTTCCTCGAAATTTGAAGCGTCGCCCCGCCGCCCGTCGCGTTGGTGGTTAATGCGGGCGCTCGTGCTCCTTTGCGATTGGTCGCAGTTATGGCGGGTCTTCGTGCGCCGCCGCCATTGGCGGCGGTTTCTCTGAGATCGTCGTCGTGGGTGGACATCGTGGGAGGAGTCCGCCGGGGCGCCCCGTGTGGGAGGAGAACCGTCGCCCTCCGGCTATAAGTTCGAGGACTCGGGTTGTGAGGGCGACATCCACCTTCTTCCCCTTGCTCTCTTTAGCACTTGCTTCGTCTTAGAGATGGAGGGCGAAGGATCTTCGGATGCTGGAGGCCGGGGGGAGGACGCCGTCATCGGCGGAGGCGGGCTCGTTCTCCCGCCGTCACCTTCGTCGCCGGCCGATCCCGGCGCCGCCCGGCCATGCCTCCCCCCTCCAGCTCCGGCGCCGCCTCCTCCTCCGCTCGGGAGGCAACGATCGCCGAGCCGCTGCTCAGCCTCGGGCTACGCCGAGGTCAAGGGGATGCGAGGGCGGCGCCATCGACAACCGAGCAAGAGCTCGCGATGCGGCGCATTTTCGTAAGAACGCCCGACGGTTCGCGGGCGGTGAGCGCCCATCTTCTGGTTCATCCTTCGCGTCGGTGTTCGCCCGGCCGACCCTTTGTGCTTTCTTCGCAGCTTGCCTGGAAGAGGCGGATCATCTGCGGGAGCGGCTCCCGGTGGTTGCCGTCCGTGGTGTCCCACCGCGGGCGTGACGACCCTCTAGCGATGGCGTCGTCGGCGATCGGCGCCCGACTGACGGGAGTCAGGGGTTCTCGACGGGATTCCTCGGGCGACCTTTGCCGACGACGCCGAGGACTTCGAGGCCACTGCGGAGGAGGTGGTGGCGAACGTCAATGTTGGTGCCCTCCTCGCGGAGGAGTAGCTCGTTGGGCCTTGTGGCCGAGGCGGCAGGGCGGCTTCGGTCGGCCCCGGGCGAGGTCTTCGCCACCAAGCCGAAGCTGGACAAGGCCCGTAAAAGGCGCTCCCCGACCGCAGGTCCGCGAGCTCGGTGCGGCCACGGGGTGTCGTCGTCGTGGAAGTCGTCGTAGCTAGGACCTCTCTTGTGCCCTCTTGCTCTCGTAGTCTCCTACTCAGGTCATGTACTCATACCTATATATATATATATATATATATGTGTGTCTATGAATGATGAATGTGTAAGGGTTTAGTTCACCTTCGGGATGTCCCTTGTTATTTCGAATGCTCAACGCCAATTTTGTCTTGTGTTGACTTCGTGAATCGAGATGAGGTCTTGACCGTAGTGAGGTCCTGAGCTCGTCGGGCGAGGAGCTCGTGCTCGACGTCGTGATGAGGGTCGTGAGACAATCTTACCGATAGTGTTCCCCGAAGTTTGTAACTCTTCGCCGCGGACGGGCTTACCTTAGCTTGTCGTTTTTCGCCGGTCGACTCGCACGGTGCAGCCCCCGTGCCTCTCCCCTTTGCCTCGGTTTTGTCTCGGAGGTGCTTGATCGTCACCGCGGGCGCGCACGAGCGCACCCGCGGGTGTAGCCCCCGAGGCTCCGCGGGAACGAGGAGTTCGCGTGGAGGCTTTTGAAAGTTATCGCATGTTTGTTTTCCCGTTACTGCGCGGGGCCGTAAAGGGGGGTGAGCTCAGGCTTGATTTTGCCTCGTTGGCCGAAATCGAGTGCTCGGTGAGCTGATGGCGGGTAGTTCAGGGAGGTCAAGCGCGAGCTCGTTCGATGTGGTCAGCTAGTGGACCGACCTCGTGTTCCAAAGGCGCAACCTTTACGGTTCCCGAGCTCGTTCGGAGAGCTCGAGGACTAGAGTCTCCTCATCGTAGAGGACAACCTAAGGTCGTCTTTCCGTCTCCTTTGGCGACCCGAACGCGCTTAGGCGGAAGCCCCCGAGCTCGTTCGTGAGTTCGGGCGAGAGCGTCGATGCCGCCGCCTTTAGCGCCCCTCGCCGTGGTGTTCCCGGCGGCCGTCGGACCCCGTGGAGGGCCGGCCTTCGAACCCTAGGACAGGTCGTGCTCGATAAGAGCTCGAGCTCTGCGGTCGTCCGGACTAGCTCGTACGTGCTTGTCCGCCGCGCTCGCCGCCTTTGCCGCCGTCGCTCCACGCCTTCGCCGCCGTTATCGGACGGCCTGGATGAGGCTTGAGCTCGTCAGCTCGTTCGTTTGATCGGTGGGCGGATCATCCTTGGGTTTGGAAAGCTTGATTTCGCAGCTCTTCGTGTGCAGCGGGCGCAGGCGAAGCCCCCGAGCTCTTCGAGCTCGAGCACGGGCCGTCGGCGCCGCCGCAAAAGTGCCCTCGCTCGTGGCGTCTCGGGCGGCGTTTGGAGCTCTCGAGTCTTGAGCTTGTCTTCGCACCCGGGGTTAGTGAGCTCGCGACCGCAAGCACACCCCCATCCGACCTTCGGCGATCGGACCGTTACGCCGAGCTCGGGATTTTTTGCGGTTGGGTAGAAAAATAGCCGTTGGGATCTTACCGTTAAGATTTTTACCGTTGGGGAGGTGTCGTCCCATCAACGTGGCATTGGTTCGGCTTCCGCCAGGTGTCGCGCGCGCGGCGATCTCGTGGAGTCGGTTACGTGCGGGGCGTGGTGCGTGGCGGCCCCGCCCGGATGGTTTCACCTCGCCGCCTCCGTCGTGGTGGAGCTCTATAAATAGCAGGAGATCAAGGGGTGGGCTCACCTTTCCGTTACCTGCCTTCCTTCACGCAAGCTCAGAAGAAGGGAATCCGAGCAGTGGTGGTCGATCCATAGATCCGATCTCCCATCTCCCCTGCTTCGCCGGCGAGCCTTTTCAAGGCGCAAGATGGGCTCCTAGCGGCGGTCGTTGGCGACAGAGGACCTGATCGGCGGTGCAGCCTCGTCGGGCGGATCGCCGTTCCTGCGGACGGGGCGCTGGAGTGGATCATCTCGGCGGCGACACAGGAGGTGCCCGGTCCGCCGCCGGACTACGTTGTCTCGTTCGTCGCGTTCCATGAGCGCGGGTTGGGCATGCTTGTCGGCGACTTCTTCCGGCGGCTGATCACATCTTGGGGCGTCGAGCTCCAAAGACTGACGCCGAATGGAGTGCTAGGCCGTCTCCTTTCCATGCTTTCGGGGTTTTGCGACTCGTGTCTAATCCCTCACTTTCCTTCGCGGCGGAGAAGGAGGGAGCCCCGAAGGCGGAGCGGGAGGCCGAGGATCGAGACGCGGACTCGCCGCCTCCGAGGCTTCCCACCTCCAAACGCGGCTCGAGCTGCGGGGTAAGGAGGGGGGACTGAGGAAGCGGACCATCGAGCTCGTCGACGCCGCGGAAGGAGCTCGATGACCTTCGGGAGCGCGCCGCCAAGGCCACGGAGAAGCCGAGAGCTCGCGGCGCGCCGCGGCGCCTCGCCGCCGCCGTCGGGGACATCCGCGACGTCTTCGGGGTAGAGCTCGCGGCTGATCCCGCCGAGCGGGTGTCGGGTGTCCCCCGCAAGGTGACGGAGGATGCGTCTTGCGCGTGGTGCACAAGGCGTCGGCGTCGTCTTCTCCCGCTACCCGATTTCGAGGTCGGCCTCGTCGCGCATGGGTGGGCTCCGGGCATCGGCGATGCCGACACCGATCGGAAGTCGCCGCTGCCGCCGAGGCCGTCGCGGCAGAGTTATCCTCCGAGCTCTTCCGGATGGCCGCCGATGAGCTCGAGGTCTTCGGGCATCCCTGCCGGCGAGGACGGGGCGGGCGAGGACTCCGCCGAGGAGGAGGTCGCCGCGCGCGACGTCCCCTGTCCCCGACACCGACTGCACGGGGCCCCTACGCACGTGAGTAGAAGCTCGAGGCTTGGCCCTTCTGCACTTTCTTTCCCTTTGCTGTGCTTTGTTCTTACTTTCGACTTTCCGTATGAGCTCGCGTTCCAAGAGTCGGACGACGGGCCATTCCTTGCTGGCCGCGGGGGCGCGGAAGGTTGTTAGGCGTCGCGTCATGCTCTTTTTTTAGGTGAGCTCATGAGTTAGCCGTTTCGGGACATTGCTCGTCTTTGAGGGGAAGGAGCGCGAGTTCGTGAGTTTGAGCTCGTTGCCCAGCTTTGTGTTCGCGAATTTTGTGAAAAATTGGTTCGCGTAAAGCGTGGGGTGTGCACCCCGATCCGTGGGGTGTGCACCCCGATCCTCGTGGGCCCCGAAAGCAGGGGCCGAAGCCGTCGTCGAAGGTCGGGCCGTTGCTCAATAAGCCGCTAACGAAAAATGAGCTCGAGTGCTTGCACTGATCGGTGCAATCGGAGGACATTTTTCTTAACGCAGCCTAGAGGGGTACGGAGCATCTAGGTGGATCGGGGAGGGGCAGGCCTATGGGCATGAAGCGCTAAGAACAAAGCAACCGCTTTAGAGATCCTAAGAGGGATTGACGAGCTGTTCATGCCGCGCCGATTCCGTTGCTTGCTTGTACGCCCTTCGGGTTGGGGCCCCCGAGCGAGGTGGAGGTCGAGGTCGAGATGACCGAAGCTCGTGGGCGGCTGCGCGTCCCCTCCATCTCCTCGGGTCGTCGTTCGCCGATCCGAGGTGACCGGCGCAAAACGTGCCTCGCGCTTCCTCCTTCGCCGAGGAGCCGATGCCGGCGAGGCCTCGGAGGTGGCCCGTGGGCGCCGCCGGTGATCCCGGGGGCTTCTCCGACGGGGAGTAGAGGCCCTCGGTGGTCGCTTCCTCGCTCCGGGCGGCGGAAGGCGGCTCGTGGGTGAGCCGGCCGGTTTGCTCCCCGGCGGGGGGGCGTGAAACCGGCGCGTTGGGTCCCGGTATGTACACCGGAGATGGTTGGGCGGGACCGTGCGTCGGTTGACCGCGACGCGTGTGCGGCGTCATGCGACGGACGTGCTCCGGGCGAGCTCGTATAGCCTCCGGTCGAAGGTTGTACATGTCTCCGCAGCCGCCCACGGGCGTCCGGTGGCGAGCTTGAGCTCGGGGCGGGGCCGCGAGGTCTCCACGCGGTTGTCGCTGCCCCGACCCGGGCCGGAGAGGTGACGCGTGGCGTGACGCCGGCGCCGCCGGGGTGGTGGCGCGAGATCGACGCGTGGCGGGGGTGGTGGAGCGGGTCGCGTGCCGTGCTTCCTTGGTTTCGGGCGGCGCGCCGTGAGGACTCGGACGCTCCAAATGCCCACGTGGCGCCCGAGGGGGCGACGCGGGACCTGCTGGTGATGGAGGGGAGGCCTTCCCCGGCGTTCCCAAACCGTGACGGGTGCCGTGGGGCCGATGTCAAGAACGGGGCCGCGAGCCCGGCCTCGACGTCGAAATGGCTGAAGTCGTTGGGGCCGACGGGGACGCCGACCGAACCCCCCGAGGAGCGGCGTCGGGCGAAGATGCCGCCCGGCGAGGAAGGTGCCGTCCCCGTCGGCGGGAGGCAGTGGTACGGTCCCCGAAACCCCGGTGGTGGGGACAGAAGCGCCGAAAGCGACACCGTCGGGGGTGGAACGAAGGGAGGAGGACCATGCCGTAGCCCTCGCCGGTGGCCACAAACCTCGTGGAGCCGAACCGGAGGATCATGGCCGCCGGAAGTGATGCAAAGGGAAGAGCCATCGGAGTGGTGGAGTCACACTAGCGCTGCCCCTACCCGGCGCGCCAACCGCCGTGGTCTAATACCACCGTCACAATAAAGTCGGCTAATCGCGTTCTCCGAATGGCCTAGCTCTAGAGACAATGACACAAAGTTTATCTTTGGTTCGGGCGAAATCAAGCTCCCTAGTCCAGTGTGATCACTATCCAAGCTCAAATGCTCATACCGGGTGCGTACAAGCGGATCGAGAGGGGGCGAGACTCCCAAGTCTCGAGATTGAGGCAAGTGCCAATATGAGGGTGAGTGAGGATGTTGGTTGGTGGAAACTCCGGTCCGTTCCCCCTCAACCCGAGGCCTACCTCCCCTTTTATAGTCGCAAGGGGGCGGGGGACACGAGCTCTCCCGGGTTGAGGTCTAGAAGAAGCGTGGGTTTACAAACAAAGGAGTAGGTATAGTCCCCGAGCTCTTTGACGAGCTCTATTCATAATCGTGAGCTCTCCCCGAGCTCGGGATGCCTTGGATGCCGGAATTGGTCATCGCCGTACGAAGGGAATCGGGGTCCGGGCGGTGATCGGGCGTCGCCCCGTCCCTAATCGTAGTCGGAAGCCGTCCCCGGTCGGTATGGGGGCACCCACGATGCCGACGACGAGGCGCGTCGTATGTACCCGCGGGTGGTACTACAAGAGAGCTGTTGGAGTTGACGGGTATGGCGGTGTGACGGAAAAGACCTCCTCCTCGGTAGCGGTAGCGCCTGCGTGGCTACGTGCTTGTCGTGGAGTGGTTGGCCAACTCCGTACCTGCCGGCTTCGCGCGGAAGATAGATGAGCTCTTCCGTCATCGCCGGGTTCGTTGAGCTCGAGCTCGAGCGAGGCGGAAAGAGGTCCTCGGGAGAATGTTCGTCACGCGAATGGGGAGCTCACTTCGGGAGAGCTCGGTCGAGGCGAAAAACAGGTCCCTCGGCACGGAGAGCTTGTACACGCATACTCGGCCATGGTGGGGAGCTCGTCCGCGGGCGGAGCTCTTCCGAGGGTAGTGACCTCTTTGCGTTGACCGAGTGGGCTCTTAGGGTTGCATTAGCTTGTTGACGTCGAGTAGGGAGCTCATTCTTAGTGTCCCGAATATCGATCCCCCCCACAGTTTCCCTTCCGTATACTTTTGGTGGTCCATCTCGTTCCTTTTCCCCCTCCATCGGGCCGACGAGGGAAGCGAGGCGAGCTTCCTCGCGAGCCTGGACCGCGTGGTGCGGCGTGAGGCCCATGTTGAGGACGATGCCATCCTAACTTATGTACGCTGGCCGGATAAAGTTACCTCCTCTTCTTCGCCTTCTTCGCCGGGCACCACGCGCGTCGGGGCCTCACCCGCGCCGCCGGAGGTAGGGAAGGAGTGCTGGCAGTGGCCGCTGCCGGTGGTCCCCGTGGTGGCGTTCGCCGCCCGCCACGCCACGCGCCGACCGGCGCGCCGGTCCGCTCACCCCGCCGCAGATCCTGGCGGCCGCGCCGCGGCTCGCCGGCGTGGCCGCAGCGGGCTGCCGTGGGGATGGTTACGGTGCGGCGCCGCGGCTAGTGGCGAGGCGGACTGGCGGGATGGAGGCGGCGCGGGCCGGGATGCGACTCGTCGCAGCTGCTTGGGGCGTGCGCGCGGGCGTGGCGTGCCGCGACCACGCGCAGGCCGCGCGCTGCTTCGAGAGCTCGGTCGGCGCGCCCGTGCACGGGACGCGTTCCAGCGGCGTCGCGTCGTGCTGTGCGGGGCACAGCGGACCCGTCGGGCGCTAAGCTCACCCGCCCGGTAGGCCCGGCCAGCATGGCGTTCTGCATCCGCCGTCGTGCGCGGGACGTTGACGCCCGGCCGAAGCTGCCCTCCGATCCCGTTCTGGGAGCGTGCGGAGCACAGCGGCTCGGAAGCGCTGCGCTGCTTGCGACCGCTGCGGCGGCGCCGCCGTGGTGCCCCTACCCCTCCCACTTTCGCGTGTATGGCGTATCTGCGCCTCGTCGAGGTTGCCGCCGGCGGACACGAGGTGGAGCAACGTGCCTCGAAGGTGTTCGATAAATTGCCCCGAATGGTTTTAGCGGTTATGGTGTCGACTCGGTCCGAAGTCGCCCGAGATAAGCGGAGTGGCTGAATATTTAATTATTATTTAGCTTTATTAATATAATTATTAGATCAAATTAAAGATAGTCAGAAAAAGACCAATGGGCTCGGCCCGTTAGCAATTGTAAACCCCTCATATAAATATGGGGGCAACTATCGTGAGACAATTAAGAAGAAAATAAATTAGGTTTTACCTTGCTCCCCTGCTCCCTAGCCGCCGCCGCCTTACCGCACCCGCGCCCGCCGCCCGTTGCGCCGCCACGGGCGCGCCGCCGCCGCCGACCACCAAGCCGCCGCCGCGCCATGAGCGCCGGCGGCCGACGCCGCCCCTCGACGACGAGCCCCTTCTCGTTGTTCGATGACAGCGGCTACGTCACGCCTTCCGTTCTTCCTAACGTTGATTGGAAGAACGGGTTGTGACAATTGGTATCCGGAGACACTGCGATCCTATGGCCTCGCACCGAGGGACAAATCTTCACGGCGAACTTCCACTGGATCATCAACGAGTACATCGCGGCCGTGGAGGCCAAAGCCATGGAGGCCGATTCAGCCCCATCATCGGCTAAGTACATCCCGCCCTCCAAGCGCTCTCTTCGATCAGTAGACACGGATGAGCCCCCCATCCGCCGCACCTCCGATTCATCCATCCAACAGCCAGCGGACAGTCCGAATTTTCATCTCCAATTTGATACAGAAATTCCCCATGCAATTACTTCCGAATTTCAACCTAAATTATCGTCAGAAAATCCCAGACGTGCCAGCAATAATATTAAATTATTTTTCCCGGAGTATGATGGCAACGGTGACCCTTCTCATTGGCTGTACAAGTGCAATAAATTTTTTCTCGCTCAAGGAATTATTAATACTGATCAGATGCAGCTCGCTTCGTTCCATCTCCAAGGGAACGCATTATCTTGGTTTATTCGTTGGGAAAATGAAGTTGGTCAACCAACTTGGCCAGAATTTTCTGCAGCTATTACCAGGCGTTTTGGAACTCCTCTTCACAATCATCTTGGTGATCTGACAGCATCACGCCAGACGGGAGATTTGGACAGGTACACTAATACATTCACAGCAAAGCTGAACAAGGTACAACACCTCTCCCCAAAAAACAGCTATGCTTTATATTCTTTGGGTTAGCACCTCCGATTCGGATCGACGTCCAACTACATCAACCGCGATATTGAGACAGCCATAGCACTTGCTAGACATCTCTATACGACTTCCCGTCGCCGAGAACTCAAAGGTACGCACGGGAGAATATTCAGATATTCAAATATCGGGTTCATGGCTTAACCGACATATCCACTGTCCTACCATGCAATTAATTATCAATATAAATGGCACCAATTTATTGGCTCTTTTTGGATTACGGTTCAACGTTCAATTTCACGCATTCCGATTTGGCGAGAAACCGGGCCTCCAAAGTTCTTCTTTAACCCGTCCGCTCAAGGTTTCTGCCGCTAATGGACAACATATAACAAATGTGGGAAGGTATGATGATATTGAATTTTCTATTGCTACCGAGAATTTCAAAGCGATTTCTTCAGCATCAAATTAGGAGGCTATGATGTTGTTTTGGGTGTGGATTGGCTGAGTTTATTAGGCAATATTGTGCGAAATTTTAATAAACTTATTATGAAGTTTTGGAGAAAGGGACAGCCGATCATATGGCACTGACCTCTCTAAGGAGACAGATTTTCACCCGGTATTCACATACTCTCCCGACATACCAATGGATCCTCTGTTATGCAAATTTCAACAGACTTTTGAGGAGAGCCTTCGGGCTCCCACCTCAACGACGTTATGATCATAGAATTCATCTTAAGGATCCCACTCACCGATTGTTGTTCGCCCTTATCGTTACCCTCGGATCTGAGAAAAATGAATTGGAACGACAATGTGCAAACATGCTTCATCAAGGTATCATCCGGTATAGCACGCCGCCATTCTCATCACCGTCCTTCTTGTCAAGAAACATGATCAAACCTGGCGTTTTTGTGTTGATTACGGGGAGCTCAATACTAATACCTTGAAAGATAAGTTTCCAATACCGGTTATTGCTGAATTATTGGATGAACTGGAAGGTGCAAAATTCTTCACCAAATTAGATCTTCGCTCAGGATATCACCAGGTATGCATGCACCCTCCGGACGTCGAAAAGACAGCTTTCAGAACACATTATGGGCACTTTGAGTTTTTGGTTATGCCATTTGGTTTATGCAACGCACCTTCAACTTTTCAAGCTTTGATGAATGATATATTGGGACCGTTTCTGCGCAAGTTTGTGCTGGTCTTCTTTGATGATATCCTAATATTTAGCAAATCTTGGTCTGAGCATCTCCACCATGTGGAAGAAGTTTTCAAGGTACTAGCATCTCACAATATCTTCTTAAAGAAATCTAAATGCCTCTTTGGTCAATCACAATTGGGTTATTTGGGACATATTATATCGGATCTTTGTGGAGTGGTGTTGACCCGAAAAAAATTGAGGCTGTCACCGCATGGCCGCTTCCTACAACTCTCCGTGAATTGCGAGGCTTTCTGGGACTAGCTGGTTACTACAGAAAGTTTATAATGGATCATGGTACAATTGCACGTCCCTTGGTGATCTTCTTAAGAAGGACTCGTTCGTTGGACACCATTGGCAACAACGACTTTTGAGCACCTTAGGAGGACCTTATCATCCGCACCGGTCCTCCAACTTCAGACTTTAATAAATCATTTGTGGTGGAATATGATGCATCAGTGCGGTATGGGTCTTTGTTTTACATCGGGGCAATGGTCCAATTGCTTACTTTAGCAAACGTATGCCCGATAAGTACAAAAAGTTAGCCGCTTATGAAAGAGAACTCATAGGACTGGTCACAATGAGTCAAACATTGGCGACCATATCTTTGGGGCCGCCCATTTATTATAAGGTCGGATCACTACAGTCTTAAGTACATTTTAGATCGGCCGCTTGTCCACGGTTCCACAAAGCATCAATGGGTTAGCAAATTACTTGGTTATGATTTTACCGTGGAGTACAAGCCGAGGTAAATCAAATGTGGTGGGCGACGCATTATCTCGCCCGTAACACGGATGAATCCGCTCTCATGGCTATTTTAGAAATTCAATTGGGGTTATTTGATCGGCTCGGGGAGGAAATTGCATTTAGCGATGAAACTATAGCCCTTATTGATTCTATAATCAACGGTAAGGACTCTGCATGGGAAGTTCGCAATGGATTGATCTTGTTCAACACAAAGGTATGGCTTTCCAAATCGTCCAAACATCTTCGGACTATCCTCCATGCAATTCATGATTCAGCACATGAGGGTATCTGAAAAAAGCTCTTGCATCGATTCCGTCGGACCTTCTTTGTCAAACATGATAAACGCATGGTCACAGATTTTGTGAATGATTGTTTGGTTTGCCAACGCAACAAAATCGAACACCTTCATCCATTTGGACTTCTTCGGCCTTTACCAATTCGAGCAGATCGGGAGGATATCTCAATGGATTTCATTGAAGCTCTTCCTAAAGTTGGATCCAAATCGGTAATCTTAACGGTTGTTGATCGTCTCTCCAAGTATGCTCACTTTATACCCCTTTCTCATCCATATACAAGCAACTTCAGTAGCTCAGAATTTTTTCTCAGAGATTGTTAGACTACATGGGTTGCCAAGATCAGTGGTTAGTGACAGGGGATGTTATCTTCATGAGTCAATTCTGGCAAGAAATTTTCCATCTATCCAACATTATTACGTCACCAACATCGGCTTATCATCCCCAAGCGGATGGCCGGCTGAGGTCGTCAATAAAATTATTACAATGTATCTCTTATACGCTTGCTTGACTGGTGACAAACCAAAGGATTGGGTAAGATGGTTACCTTGGGCTGAATATTGCTATAATACTTCATATCATGCATCGACCAAAACAACGTCGTTCAAACTTGTGTATGGGCGTGATCCTCCTACTATTCGTGGTTATCATCCCGGGTGAGACTACATTACGGCCGTGGATGATTTACTAACTCGGCGGGATATTTTTCTCAATCGGACAAAGGTTCGTTTGTAGTTGTCTCCGGGACTATTACCGCAAATATTTTGATGCTAAACATACAGACAGAGAATTTAAAGTGGGTGATTATGTTTGGCTTAAACTTTTATCCCGTTCTGTGGCAACAATATCTGATGTACACAAAGGCAAGTTATCTCCTAAATATTTTGGACCATTCAGTGTCGACAAGATTATTACACCAAGTAACATATGCATTGAATCGCGCTGGTACCCGTATACACAATGCCTTTCATGTCAAGATGCTCAAACCACACCGTGGGGAGATACCTACGAGATATTCGGAGTTACCTCGGATTCATGATGGGACACCAGTACCTAAACCTGAATTAATGCTCAAAACAAGAGTCCGCCCGTGGTCAACTTCAAGTGCTTATCAAATGGAAGAACAAACCTGCTGCAGATGCTTCATGGGAAGATGCGGAATTGTTCAACAAAATCTATCCGGACTTCCGGCTCGAGGACGAGCTGAATCTCCAGCGGGGAGAGATGTCGGACTCGGTCGGTGAGTCGCCCGAGATAAGCGGAGTGGCTGAATATTTAATTATTATTTAGCTTTATTAATATAATTATTAGATCAAATTAAAGATAGTCGGAAAAGACTAATGGGCCTGGCCCGTTAGCAATTGTAAACCCCTCATATAAATATGGGGGCAACTATCGTGAGACAATTAAGAAGAAAATAAATTAGGTTTTACCTTGCTCTCGCGCTCCCTAGCCGCCGCCGCCGCTGCGCACCCGCGCCGCGCCGCGCAGCGCCATGAGCGCCCGGCGTGGCCGACGCCGCCCCTCGACGACGAGCCCTTCTCGTTGTTCGATGACGACGGCTACGTCACGCCTTCCGTTCTTCCTAACGCTGTTGGAAAACGGGTTGTGACATATGATAAGGATGGTAAGCTCACCAAAATCATACCGAGAACGGCCCATACTAGCAACCAAACACAGCCAACTCGCATCGGTTCGTGCATCAAAATGATCCATTCGGGCAACCAAACGGGGTGCTCCTCATCCTGTACGGAGTGGTTCCGAGCAACCAAACACGAGCACTTGTATGACTCCGACGGGGATAAGGGCATCCTGGATGCCTCTTTCGGCCCCGACAACTAGGTTCCGAGCAACCAATCACACTCTATGTTTATTGTTGGTTCTTTTGATTTCAGCCAAACAAATAAATGCCTATCATAATAATTGTCTAATTTTCACCCTTTTCGGACACTATTGTTCTCATTCTACAATTTCTCATTGAATCCATTTTTTTTCTTGCATATTTAACTAGTACTTGTTAGATTGCTGTAAAGATTGCTGTAAAGCGTGTTGTTTGGACCCAAGAACTGACCGACAAACTTCAATTTCGGTTTGACTGAACAGGAGAACAGCTCGTCAGTCCACTTGTTACACCTGATGAGTATGAAACAGAAACAAAAAGTGCAAATTGCTCCCTTCAAATGTGCTCTATTTTCATTGGGTCAGGTTTCATATTAGGACTGTTATGACGGTATACTGTAGGTGTATGTTTTGTAAGCAGTAGTGGATTGATTTACCTTAAAAAAGAAGGCAAGAACATAGCAGGAAAAATGAAGGTAAATCAAAATTCATCTTTTCTGCTACTAGTTCCCACATTGGCTGTTTGCAGACTTGCAGATCACACAAGCAGAGTGAGTACTCTTCTAATTCTATTTGCATGTAAATTGGTTTGTCGCAGAAGCAGATGCAAATGTGTGCATTATTTATTTATTTATTTATTTTAGAGATGAAGGTCATTTGGGTTGACTGGGTTACCTCCGACACATCCTGCTCATTTTTGGATGCAGGAAGATATAAATGCTCAAGTCTACAGCATGTATGGATGGCGTGCTGACTGCTTTTTTATATCCTGTCTTTCTTTAGCCAAGTCATTGATGCTTAGCCCGTTGGTTTGTTGGGTTGCTTTGTTAGCATATCCCTCCAGTTGATATGGAGTTGTGATACTAGTTATCGTTCTTTCTGTTTTAGTCTGAAACAATCATGGCTGTAAAAACTCTTGGTTTGCATTATTCAGAGTAATGGAAATGGTGGATCACCCTCGGTTTGAAAAACATCCTGTTCATTTTCTTTTTCTCATGTTGGACTTGCTTTGATGTTTGGTCTTGCTCTTCCTTTGTACTTCATCTTTGTATTCGTCTATACGTCGGTGCTGCTGCCACCATCCCTGGAAAGATTTGGTTTGTTTTGCAGTGAAGTATTCTATATGTGTTGTACGAGTTGTTCCTATTAGTTGGTTCCTTTTTTTCATTCCATTTTTTATATTTTATATGTGTTGTCTTCTGCGTATGTGTTCTACTTGTACATTTCTTTTATTAGCGAGCTGGGTTTTGTCCAGCAGGACCGAGTCCCTCTCCCCCGAGTGTCCCAACGGGCGACTCGGGCGCGCCGCCGCCGCCTAGACCCGCCATCCACGCTTCCTCTCCGGCCGCCGCCACTGCCCTCCGGCGGGCAGCGGCGGCACCCCAAAAGGCCCCCGTCGCGCTGCCTTCCCCTTCCTCCTCTCTTCCCTACCCTCTCCTCCACCTCCAGACCTTGCCCGGATCTTCCCTCGTGGGATGGCCGGCCGGCGGCGGATCCGCCGGGCCTACTCGTCGGATCCAGCGTCGGCGAAAGACGGGATCCGAGCGCAGGGCACCGCTTTGTCCAGCCCTTGGGCGGCCCCTCCTCGTGTCGACCGTGGATGCGCCTGGTCTTTCGCAACGGCGCATGGAGGCAGCCATGGTGGGCTATTCTTTGGCGGTGTTGGGCAGGTTTGTGCCTTTGCGGCCGGCCGGCTCTCATCCGAATAGTGGCCCGAGCCCGGCGGCGACTCAGATCGCCCCTTAGCGGTTGACGAGGGTTGATGGTTGCTCCCTTGCAAAGCATCAAACCTGCGGGGGCCTTTGCGGTTCTTTGGCGACTCACGCCAAGGGCTGGCGGTTCTCGACATCTTGGCAAGAGCTTCGATTCTGGGGCTGCTCGCTCCGTGCCACCAGTGGTTGGGGCCTAGGTCACCCTGCTCCGTGCTTGTGGCCAAACAAGTTTCTTGGTGAAAACCCTGCCCGGCGCTTGCCAGGCCGTCGGCGATGGCGCCACCTGCGTCATGCACCTTCCTGAAGGCGTCGTCAAAGGAACCTAATCGTCTTGAGGGTCATCGAGGCTAGTTCTAGGACGAAAGTCCTTCTTGTGCCTCCTCAACGTTGTTGGCGTCTTTGGACGTCATCCCCTTCTTGGAGGATTCGTTGTTGGCCACCACCGCCGGAGAAGCTTCGCCGCTATGTATGTCGCGCTTCACTTCATCTTCACTTTGGTTTGTCCGCCCGGGGAGGTCGAGGATGCCATAGTCGTGGTTCGTTGGAGGATGCTTTGACACCGTGTTGTTGGCCTCCTCCCGGGCATTTGTTGAGTTACAGGGAGTGATGGCTGATGGTTGGTACGTTGGCGGATGCTTTGCCATCGCTGGGTTCGTGGGCGGATGCTTTGCCGCTATTGCTTGCCGGTGGATGCTTTGCCGCCATGGATTGGTTCGTTGGTTGATGCTTTGCCGTTGTGTGCGCCGTCGACCTCCTCTCGGGTAGTTGTTGAGATGTCGGGAGTGATGGTTGAAGGTTGGTTCGTTGGCGGATGCTTTGTCGTCGCTGGGTTCGTGGGTGGATGCTTTGCCGACGTTGCTCGTTGGTGGATGCTTTGCCACCATGGCTTCCACCACAAATACATGTCATGTTATCTTCCCCTTATAAGGAAAATGTGCTATGATAATAATTAAAAAAGACACCGCACATACACACAAAATACTACCACGACACGCACAAATACAATACACAAGGCAGCACCACTCGCTGGCGCCCCACTCCAGGTGGGGGTGGACATCAGCAGCGTCGAACTCCATGACCTGACTAGTCTCCCAGAAGCACACCCTGACCTTGTCAGGCACGGCTGAGGGCGACCTCGAGCCACCAGGCATCATCGATGAGCGCTTAGAGCGACACACGTAGTCCATGGGCGGGCCAAGGGCCCCCGACCTCATGCCATGGGGAGAGGACAGAGGCTCCACGCAGAAGTGCCTCCCGGAGTCGGTAGTTGGAGTCCTCGACTTGAGGAGGGAGTCAGTGTAGGATCTCCTAGACAGGTAAGGAGGCCTAGAGGGGCGTGAATAGGCCTGTAAAAACTCAACTCCAAATTCGATTAGATTACAAGTCGGCAATGACTATCTATGGATAATCACTACCGATCTATACATAATGTAAAAAATAGAAATCAAAATTTGGGTTGATGATTTTCAATATGATACACTTATAGTCTTCCTACACAAATATGGATCATAAATCGATATCCAGAACAAGCTAAATTGACATGATTAAATAGATCGATCTCATACCCCAAAAAGCAATACAAACTTGCAAGAATAGTAAATGAAGCACAAGTGACACAATGATTTATCCCGTGGTTCGGCGTCGCCACTAAGATTAGCCTAAGTCTACGTTGTTGAGGTATCCACAAAAAGATTGTCTCGACACAAAGGCTTGCCTTGACCTCGTTCTCGAATCAAGAGAATGAACTATCTGGAGTGAGGGGTGATCTTAGGTGCAGAAGTTAGTTACAACCCTCCCAAGGCTGCCACACAAGGGGGCGGGAGGATACCTAACCGGCTAGGAGCAAGCTCCAAGAGTAACAAACCCTAGGGTCACCGGCCAAACGTGAACCAAATCCTCTTTTGAGGTGGGGAATTAGTAGATCCGCTCTCCAATATTGTTGCCTTTTCTCTCAAGTTTTGATTATGAAAATTAAGGATTGGCTTGAGGGCTTAAGGAGAAACAATGGAGGAGAGAGAGCTGAGCATTGGTCTATTTGCAACGGTCTGATTTGAGGAGGAAGAACAAGTGACCATTGTGGGTGACCTAATGAGTATTTATAAAGGCGGATCTGACTGGTCCTTTAAGGTTGGCACTAACTATCTATAGATAGTCACTACCGATCTAGCCAAGCACACCAGATGTTAATAGGATTTTGCTCGCTGGTTTGACTAGGTTAGAGGATGTAAATTGGTGACGCTTAGGTGCACCTCCAACCTATTTAGTTCAAACATTTATAATAATCTTCCACCTATTTTAGAAAAGTAGTAAGAAATTTAACCTAAAAGTTTTGGAGGTACACCTAAATGTCACTAATTTACACCCCTAGTATGGAAGTTATCAGCTACCAATCAAACGGTCTGATTCTTTGCCGTAGTTGTAACCGTCCCTGTAGAGGAGATACTGTTGCAAGGCAAGGTGATACCTATCTTACTCTCTACAAGCAGCAATCTAAAGTCTTGCTCTTGACAACAACATATTTTCACATGGGAAATTATGTCGTAGTCACAACATAATGTCTTGAAATTTATCTTCTTTTTCAAACATTTATTATATGCTTTTTTTGTGAATAACATTTATTATATGTTTAACGTGTCCCTCCTCACCATGTACGTGCACACTGCGAACCGTATATCTTTGGTACCTCTAAAGCATGTTCACCCTTAATTCCTTACCTTTATTTTTCAGACTAATTTATGCAGTAGAGGTTCCATCAACCAGCAAATCGAAGCCGTTAAGGTTGCTGGTGGACATAAAATCATGCCCTTAATGGGGTTTTCTATGGAAGTGAGTATTAGATGATTTGTAGATAATTATCATATCTTGTTGCTATTAAAATTTCATAGCAATTGGTCTCTTATGGTTTACAAATGGCAGTTGTAATTGTGATGAGTATTAGATGAAAGTGTCCACTAGCAAATGGAGGCCACTTTTGGTGTCCTATGACAAATTTTTCCATAAAACAAACCCACAATTCCACTCCATCAACAAATGTGTTGAACTTCCAAAACATCCGTCGTGAATTCTCTATGCTGGCAATTATTCCTCGGCATGGTCCACCTCAGCAAGAGACATACATTATCAATCAAAATGTTTGCTTCCTACAATTACTTTAGAAGTTTGTCTTCCAAGGGTGTATAAAGTTAGTGACAGAGTTGCTTAAGCACAACTGTCTAAATCTGTGAGCTAACCATAGAGACATGACAGTTTGACAAAAACTCACTTTCTTTGACATCGTACAAAAGAAACAGTATCAACAAATTACACATCAGGTCCAGGTTGTGTATAAAAGTTAGCCATGGAGCTACATACACACAACTGTGTCAACCTATGAGCTAGCCATTGCCACCTGATAATTTGAATGAAATTCACTTTCATTAAGAGCCTGAAAACCTCAACAAGTTATGGAGAGAGCACCTTCTCTCTACATCAAAGTTAATGACCAAGACATCCTACAAAAGAAACAATATCAACAAATTAAACATTAGGACCAAATAGCGCACCCTTCCAATCACAATTTTAAGTTGGGTGCAGTGCAACAATCAAAATTTAATCGTCAATTTCCAATCATGTATCGAATTTGAAAATCTGAAAAATAAGAGTAAATGTCTGAGCGACAAACCAAATTGATCGTACAACTTAATCCATGTATCATTATCCAAATGCTCAATCATTTGTATAAACTTTTCGCGGCTACCACCAGTTGGACTTGCACACAGATGTAGAACAATGTAAACTTACCCTACCAACATCTAGTGCAACCATTTAATCATTTTTATCAGCTTCACACTATTTATTATTTGCTTGATATGGTTGTGACAATTTTATACATGCACAAGAGTGATATAAATGAAATTAGAGATAATGAGAAGAAATGTTTATGTGTGTTCAGACACAACTAGATGTAGTCATATGCATAGTCTATGTCGTACCTGCTCTTCATATTCCCATTTGAATCTATGATAACATTTCCATTAGCATCTCTGCTAGGATTGCTGGGTAGCAAATAGATGCATTGAATCACTTGTATAACCTGTCCATTGTGTAGCGTGGCCAACTGATATTTGAGTGAAACTTGATTTTTGTGTGTTTTGTCCACAGTTAATCCACGACCAGCTATGATGTTGTAAAGGTAAGCTGCTTTGTCATCCGTGCTCCATACATCTAGGTAGTATGTGATGTTTAGGATATTGTCGCTTTTCTGTAAGTAACTGATGAATTGCTTTTGCTGACTCCTTGAGTTGTCATACTTACTGCAAATATTTTCTATCACGACATCGTTACTTGTCCATATTTGTTGTCATTCTGTTTTTGTAAAGTGTTGTCTTTTAAGCTTTTAAACTGCATTTTAACACATCGTTAGGACTGATCAACTAATGCATGTACCAAATAGCATGCACAATGAAAGCAATATGAATCAGGGAGATAATAAATTGATTATTAGGTGCAAAGCACGTACAACTTATATAGGCAAGGATGTCTTAGCGTTTACAGAAAATCTTTGCCTAATCAACATATAACGTATCCATCTATCTCAAGAGATCATTGCCACGATGACTGTGCGGCGGTCTACCCACAAATATACTTCTAACACACAAGTGACATGGTTTTTTAAAACCTACAATGTGTTAATAACATGTTGTATAATAAGAACACATGGCACAATAGAAAGTAGGAGAAAGAGGAATTGTCTATTTCTTTCTGTTTCTTTTTCACTAATGTTTTTATAGTGGAAAACTGCCTCTATTTATAGGAGCCGCACTTCTTTGATTCCCTCTCTAATATTTTTATTAGGTACTCACTCTTCTTCTCTAGAGTCCTGATATTTTCCTCTCCCTTTGCTTTTGACATTGACCCCCATATCAATTATTTCTCAACAGAGTATAGCTTTCTTAACATAGAATTGAAATATCACACCAGAATAATATGCAATTACTTCTTGTTAGGCCTCTGCCTTCTAATAGCTATGAAAGTGTTGATGATTTCTTCACGCATTCATAAGAAGATAGCCCAATCAATAGAAGTCACTAGACATTCATCCAAAAGGCTATCAATGGATATTACCCATCTTATTTTCGACAAATTCTTAATATAAGTTATTGTAGAAAATATCCTTTGATGCATATTTTTAAAAAGAGAGGCAATATCACCACTCTTCATATTCGCACATAGAAATATCATTAGCCATACAAAGAAATAGAAAGGGGCACAAAAATGTTGCATGGCATATTCACGAAGGCCACAGCGATCCGACATATGTATGTACTTCGATCCAATTTTTCCTATACTTGTTGCCCTCGTATCCATCGGGCACATGGTGGTCCATGGACCACCTGGACCACCATGTAGCTCTGCCTGTGAGTGGGAGCGGGAGGGGGAGGATGATGGGGCTAAGGTGGCCGAGGCGGCGAGCGGGACGCGCGGGGTGGCGGCAGTGGCTGTCGGAGTGGATGTGGGAGGAGTACTTGGACGCGAGAGTGGTTTCCCTAGCGCCGGCTGTGCTTCGGTCGTCGGGGCTGCATCATCTTGTTGCCTCGTTAGTGGTTTTGTGTATTTTTGCTTTTTTGAGCCAGGGAGCTGTGTCGTGAGAAAGACCCAACACATTAGGGTTTTGGAGGACAATTGTCTTCTCTCTGTGGGTACTTGTTTTTTTAAAAAAAAGGTTTTTTATTAGACTGTCCGCAGCGGTGGCTATAGATGGCCATTTGGCCCGAGGCCCACGGGCCAACCCACAACACGAAGATTTGGCCTGACACTAGCACGACCCAGAACGACCAATTTTGTGCCCATGCCGGCGCAGCCCACTCCTCGTGCTGTGTTGGGCGGCATTGTCAGCCCATCATGTCGGCGCAGCATAGCACGAATTCAGGAGGCCCATCGCGGCACGGTGGACCGGCATGTGGCCCTGCCAATCTTGCCCAATTGGCCTGGCGCATAAAACCGACGCCCCGCTTCCATCCAAAAACCCTAACCTACCCCTTTTTCCTGCTCTATTAATATATACCTTAGCAGATTTCCTGCTGGCTGGTTGGGCAGTTGGGTGGGGGGAAAAGGACATCAAATTCTCCCTTCGTCCTAAATTACGAGTCATTTTTTATGTTGTAGATACATTCCTTTTGTTATGTATCTGACATATATATATCTTGGCGCATAACAAAATAAATGTATCTAATAAATGCAAAACGACCGGTAATTTGGGATAGAAGGAATACTTCACTCTTGTTATTAGATTTGTTGGATTTATATTGGCAATTGACCAACCAAATCAATATAGCCATGTCCATGGTTGAATCTTGTAACGAACGACTACTAATTTGGGATGAAAGTAGTACTTTTCTATGCTGGATTTATATAGGCAATTGACCAACCAAATCAACGTAGCCATGTCCATGGTTCAATCTTAGTAACGTCCTACCTCCCCGAGGCTGGGCCTGTTTACACATAGCAGATTTGACCTCAAAAATCTTGTTTACTCATGTCTTCTTTTTTTTTTGGTGCACTTTGTCCTCACCGTGCGCACCTGAGAAGAAACAACGTGCCAATCCAAAAATCATACCAACACATGAGACGACCTTGCTTAATTTCCTCCGTTGCGTACCTACACCGTCTATTTCGTGCTGTCCTGATACATGTATGCGCATAAGAACACGCCTTGAACAAAAAATACGATTCCGTCCCAAATGATGGATCTGATCCAATCCTATGGGCCGGCGATCGAATTGGGCAATCGATCGGCTACCTCCTCTTGGGCAGATCAAAGGCTTTCTTCAAGAATCGGTTCGCTGTCTCATCGTCTCGGTAGCACAGCACGCGGAGGACGGTGTCGGCGTCGGACCGGCTCCAGCGTCTCGTCGTGGCCGTCACCGGCGGCATCTTCGGCAATTCGTCAGCCGCCGCCGTTGCCATCGTAGTGGAAGAAGCGTAGTGGCCCAGGAACTCATGGATGAGCTTCTCCGTGGGAACAGCCATGAGCGCCAGCACGCCATCCGCCCGCGCCGTCTCCCTCTCCACCACTTCCTCCGCCACCCCGCCGTAGCCGGAGAACAGGCGCTTCAAGCTCGCGAAGTCCTCCGCCACCGCGGCGTGGTCCGCGCGGGCAAATGCCCGCCCGCTGCCGCCGGCGAGGACGACGGTCAGGAAGGCCTCCACGGATGCCCTCATCACCTCGAGCACGGCCGGAGGCTGCGCCTGCTCGGTGAGCACGCCGGAGAGGAACGCCAGGTTCTGCTTCATGACGCGGAGCGCGGGCCGGGCGCGCGCGCCGGAGACGCCACCCTGGTACAGCGCCTGGTGGAGGAACTGGCCCGAGTCGAGGAAGACGAGGCGGTACGCGGCGAGCTCGGACACGTGGTGCACGGCGGCGTCGAGGGCGGGGCGGGCGTGGTCGAACGCCGACGAGCTCCGCGCGCGACGGTGCCGCCGCCGATGCGCCGGCTGCGCGGGAGGAGAGGGTCCTGTCCATGCCGTGCAGCACGGCGACGAGGTAGTGCAGCGTGTTCAGGCGCACGTAGAGCCGCTGCGTGCCGCGGCTGGTGGCCGGTCGCACCGCGGCGTGCCCGTGGTCACGGTCGTCTCCTCGTCTCGACGACCGGCTCGCCTCCAGCCTGGGCTTCTTGTTGCTGCCGGTGACGACGATGTCGGCCCTGCCGCCGCAGTCAAGCGCCTCCATGTCACCCACGGCCTGGCACGGCGGCGCCGCCATCTTCCAGAGCTGCACGAGCTTCGAGTCCTGGTTGCACCGCGTCAATGGCGGCAGAGGAGGGACGTAGCTCTCCTTGGACGACCCTGCTTAGTGCTTGGGTTGTCAGTCGTTGTCACTTGTGAGTGTCAATCTGTAACAAACAATGGTAGTCACCGCACTGCAGGAGCTGGCAAGGAGCAGAGCGTACTGGTGGACGAGGTGATCGACGCCGTCGACGAGGCGTTGCAGCAGCTCCTCCTTGCACGCCGGCGACACCTGGATCTCCAGCAGCTCATCCATGGTGACCTTGGCCAGCTTCATCAGGTCCACCGCCGACTGCGCGTACGGCTCGGCCTTGGACCTCGGGTTCCATGTCTCTGACTCCTGGGCCCTCCTCACGCACTCGTCCCCTACCTTTAACCGCTCGTCCATCCAGCCCTTGACCAGGCCGAAGATGATGGAGTCCACGTCGTAGGAGGCCATTATCGGTGGCGCCACCGCCGGCGGGTCGTCCTCGCCGGCCATCTGTAGCAACCACTTGTCCAGCTTCGAGGCCGCGTGCAGCACGCGCACAGACTCGCTGCTCAGGTGGCCGCCGCACGCCGCCGCCATCCTCGACACGTAACGCTTCAGCAGCGCGCCGAAGCTGCCGTGCAGCGTCGCGGCGGCCACCGCCGTCGGGCACGGGTGCCACCGCCGGAGCACGCGGCTGTACACCTCTTTCTCCACCCGTGCCAGATCCTTGGTCTGCGACGCCACGTACATCAGGGCCTCGCACGGGTCCTCGTCCACCTCCACGATCATGCTGTCCATCTTCCCCGCCGTGCCGGTCTCGTGCAGCTGCATGCCATTGCCGCCGCCATGTCTTTGTTACAAGCATGCCACATGGAGGTAGGAGATGGATACATAGGTACTACATACCCTGGTGAAAGCATGCCTCATGGACGACTTGATATACCGCTCCACTTGCTCCCCAGCTGAGAACGACGACGACGATCCAGCCGACGAGAGATCACCACCGTCAGCCGCCACCGCCGCGGCGAAAGACGACGACGGCACGTCCTGGCTGAGCATGGTTGCCGCCAAGACAGCAATGGACACGACATTCTCCATGGCAGCAATGGAAGAAGCTCCGTGGTCATCACCGAACGCCTCGTGGTAGTCCAGCAGCTTGCCTTCCGCCCACGAACGCACGGACGCCAGCGTCGCCGACAAGATCCTGACGTGCGCCGCCTCCTGCGCGCCGCCGGCTGCTTCGGCCTGCCTCCGGGCGTCGCCGCGGACCTGCTCAAGCATGGTCAGGGCCGCGGACAGCAGCTCCGGCTCCGTCTCCCCGGTCATGACGTACTTCTCCAACAGCAGCCACGTGAAGCAGACGCCATGGATGACGGCGTCGAGCCCGAGGACGGTCCATGTCTTCCGGATGAGTTCCATGAGCTCGTCGACCTCATCCAGCACCACCGTCTCGTCCCGGGCGTCGAACACGGCGCGGAGGAGGGTCACGTATAGGTGCACGTTGAGCGGATACCCGTCGGCCCAGCGGCAGCAGGCGTCCACGGACCGCCAGCACAGCGCCGTCACGGCGGCGGACAGCGCGCGCACGTCGAGGCCGCCGGTCGGCCGCGTCTGCAGCTCCACGGACCTGACAATCTCGCGGAGACCCGACGCCGAGGCGTTGCTGCCGCGGTCGAGCGGCATGGAGGGGGGGAGACGAGGCCTGCCTCGAGGACCCTCAGCTGGCGAAGCTGCCACGCACGGTGCTCGCCGGCGTCGGAGAAGTCGGCTGGTTTGAGGTGGCGGAGGAGCTCAAGGGGGAGCACGAGGGACTCCACCTTCCTGGACATCTGCGGGCCGACGAGGGAGCGGACCAGAGTCTTCCGGACACGGCCGTCGGTGTGCTCGCTGATCCCCCCCATCTGCCGCCGCATGATCTCCGCCGACGTCAACGGCCGGCCACCCGCTCCCACCGTGGGCCTCGTGTTCCTCGCGCGCAGGCCGAGCAAACGCTTCAGGCGGCTCGTCACCGCCATGTTCTTTGCTCCACCGGCGGCGGCGGTAGGAGACGACGCCGCCTTCGATGGTGGTGGGCTCGTTGGGTTCTTGCCGCCGCCTCTGGCCGCGGCGGCGGATGGGCGTGTGGCGCCGGCGGCGGGTGTGGAGCGGCATGCGCAGAAGAAGATCTCGTAGGCGGTCTCCCGGAGCTCGTCCTGGGTGAGGGCCACCTCGAGGCGCGCGAAAGGCCACCGGAGCTCGGGAGGGTACGGACTGGGAATGGCGCCAGCAGGCGCCGACTCTGGCAACGAGGACGCCGAGACGCGCCGCCGGCGAGCCATGATGGGTGAGCGATCGGTCGAGGTAGGTATGTTGGTAGCTGGCTCGTCGGCGTTGTAGGGTAGGGGAAGAAAGGCGCCGCGCCGGCGTACGGTATGTACGGCCGGCCGAACGCCAACCTAGCCTCTCGCAAGAGGATCGGAGGCATGCAAGGCTATATACGTGTGCCAGTGATCGCGTTGCCTAAAAACAGAAAAAATAGAAATCCTTTGAATTCAATCAGAATCGCTGTAGCTGAAGAATTTGCTATACATAGATCATATGCATATGACCATGGTGCTCATGAGGAACTAAAGAAACCGATGAAGCATTGGAACTGAAATTGATGCCCAGATGTCCTGTTTTGGTTCCAAACGTGTTTTTTGGCCTTCCAGTTTCAGAGAAGCAGCGAGGAGCGAGCCATTCACCAGTCAGGCTCAGGCCCTGATGCGGCTCTCGTGAAAAAAAAAAAAACTAAAAAGGGAGGTGAACAAGTGTATCTATAAATTCTTATAAACTAGTATAATGCCCGTGCTAACGCTACGGCAACATATAATCATGCAAATCAAATAACCAAATGCAATATATGCCAAGTTGTTAAGCATCACTGAGATATCAAGTATCAACACAGGCTCAAATGACAATTGAAGTAGCATATGGAACATACTACTTTTTTAATGGTGGTATATATTTCATTTTAAAAAGCACTATCACACTATTTCAAAAACAAAGCCTTCATGTCATGCATCTCAGATTCTAGCAGAATTAAAAATTAATTGTGTATCCCACTATTTTAGAAATAGAGTCTTCAATGCCCGTGCATGCTAACTCCATGACAAAGAGAAAATGGGCATGCCAATGGACTGAACTGGTGGGAAAATGAACTATCGCTACATCTTGGTTGCAGAGTCATCATGTTCCTTCCTCCTCCCATCCTTCACGACATCGTTCATCCTTCATTTGCTCAGTTCAGTAGCTTGTCATCAGTAGTGCTCCATTGCTAGTTTGGTTGGAAGAAAGGAAACAATATAAGATGCGTCAAAATCGGAGGTGTTAAATCAAGCAATAAGAAAGACACCATCTGGCCATTTCAGTCTCAAAAAAATTAATTTATATCACTGTTCATAATGATGAAGCGAACCCGGTGATTGTTCGAAGATGTCACGACGATCTCCTCCTCTGGTCTCATCGATGCAACAAGGAACGGGACAGGGACAAAGCTCCTTCGGTGGTCTCGGCGTCTACTTGCGTGTAGTGGTCTAGATACTTAGTCTCTCTTATTTTTGGTTTCTGAGTTCCTTTTTCTCCTTTTTACTTGTAAATCATCTCATGTAATTTGTCTCTGATATGCAATAAAGTTCAGGTAACCCTCGGGTTGCCGTAGTTTCAAAAAAAAAAAAAAAAAAATTTATATCACTGTCAAAACAAAAATGATTGTTCAAGGTTCTGAAATTTCTTGTTCAGTGCGTCATTATTTGTAGTTATTTTCAGTCCTGTCACCCTTTGTTCAGCTTGACCTCAAAACCAATCTCAGTTTGCAAAGCTGCAATACTGATATCGGGCTGAATTGAAGCATCTAGTAGCTGAACCTTTCCATCTACTACATCACCATCCGAGAGGTCCATATATTCCTATCTCCACTCTGTTAAGTTGATTTCTCATCAGTACCAATTGCAAAAATGCAGAAAACATTATGCTATAGAACCAGATATTGTGCTTACTAAGTCTTTTTTTTTTAAAAAAAAAAACAAACCGACAGGAGAGTTGCCTGCATTTTTGTCGAATGAGCACTGTACAACCAGTGCTTCATAAGTCTCAACCTAAAATTAGTTGTCGAATGAGCAATTGCCACCATGGCCTATTGAAGTCCGAAACTCATGAGTCACCTGGCAACTACATATGCATAATTGAATGGACTCTGGCTGCTAAAGGATCTAATGTCTGCAGCCTCACTAAATATAGTAATATTTTGAAGGCAGAGAAAATAATACAGGCTGGCCAAAGAGGAAAATAATACATGCTGGTGAAACATTTGAATTAGCCGCTGTGCGCCTTCCTCAACCAGTGCTACCGATCAGACCAACCACAGTTACAAAATAACACCAGTTACTTTGTTTTATCATCAGTTACTGAGCAAAGATAAGTGAACAAAGTGATAGGTTTGGTTTGAATAAAAAAAAGTGATAGGTTGAGTTGGCATAACCTTGTTTTATGCATAGGGCTGAACTAATTGATTGAAGGCAGAGATTAATATGCAAGCCGAGATGAGATAGTTTCTAATGGCCGTCTTCATCTGCTTTCTGCAGTCTGCAGAAACAAAATATTTTAGAGCACCATGCTGCAAACGACGCCACAATAAAAAAAAACGACCGATGTTTTCTATCAGAGATTCATGCTCAGTACATGACTGCAGCGCCACGGCGAGGAGATGGAGAACAAGGGCCCTCACCGGCGGCGGCTGGTAAACCTAGCCGCGTCTATGCGCCGCCGCGTGTTCCGCTTCTGCCGCACCGCCTAGTCCGCCGGCGTTCTCAGCGCCCCCGGCGGTCACTACACGTCAGGCCGCCGCCTGATATCCCGCTGCGTGTTCCGCTTCGATCTGCCAGAGCGGCACTGCCCTGCCTAGCGCGGCCCTGCTGTGCTCCGTCCTTAGAAAGAAGATGGAGAGAAGAATAGACTCACAATTTCTGCAAAATCAATACACACACACTGCGTAGCTAGCAGGGAAGAGAAGGATCGACTCACAATTTCTGCCTTGCTCCTTTTGCACCGCGAGCCAGAACCGTCGATCGGCCTTGAGCAGAGATGAGGTTGTTGTAGCCGATCAGGCTCGCCGTCAGCGAGCCCCTCCTCCCCATCAGCGAGCCCCTCCGCCGGTTCGCAGTTCGCCGGCGGCGGCGCGCTAGGGCGGAGTCGTCTGGCTGATTCTGTGTGGGAGCCATACATCAGGAAGGAGTGCAGCGTTAGGAAAGACACGATTAGGAAAGTGCCGAAGATTTCTCGGCAAAGAAGACGGGCCTGCGCGGCAAAGAAGACGGGGGCATGCGCGATGACGGCGGGTGGGGGGCTATGTCCAAGTCCAATACTTTTGATCCTGACCGTTAAATCGTGTCCGAGTAATGGGAGAGAAGATGGAGGAGTAATCTAGGTGGTTCATTTTGATTCATTTTAAATAGATTTGAACGTGGAGAGGTTGGTGCATTAGTAGGGTAGAAAGAATAAAATATCATATTAGTACATCTCTAGAGTTCCCAAGATTTGTCGAGAAAATTTTGGAGATTAGAGGGAGCACGATCGAAATCGACAACAAAAACTATTTTCAAAAAACAGGTCACCAAATTACCAAACTTTCTTGAGGTCTTATGAGGCTTTTGGTGCCATTCCTTTGTCTAGCAAGTTCACTAAAAGATTTTCTTTTAAAAAAAATCCACTAAAAGATAGATTGAGTAGGAAACCTAATTTTGAACTTGAGCAAGAGGCCCGGTGAACCTAGCAAATCTTGCAAGCAAGCACATGATACACAAGAACGTGTACCACTAAGATGTGCCCATATCCTTGTAGTTGAGGTGACCACAAAGATCTAGACTTTATTTCACCTCTCTTCCTTTTCGAAAGGACAAGCTCAAGTAATCTACTAAGGGCCTGTTTGGTAGGGCTCCGGCTCCTTTAAAAATAGCCTTGCTCTTGCAGTTCGACGACCTCCCCTTCTGCGAGCTGATGGCGTGGTCTGCACTTGGGGTAGCTGAAATCTCTATGTTTGGTTTTGGAAATTGATGACACACTTGTGGTACTAATCCTTTGCTCTAAGTGTGACTTATGAGATAGGATTACGTGGATGACGTGGAGCATGATGATTATGAACATGGACGATGATGGTGGACATGATGGATCGTCAAGCTCGGTGATCGGCTTGAGAGGAACCCGGGAGATCAAGGCAAAGGTATCTTGATAGGGTTTTCCTTTCGGTGATCAAGACACGATAGAGCGTGTGATCACATTATAGGATAGAAAGCCGACTATCAAGAGGGGATGCCGCGACAATCCTTTGGTGAAGTGCTTCTAGGTCCAATTGACTTGCATATGCATTTAGGATTGAGAGCACTAACCGTTCTTGTCTAACCGATCGCGACATGCTAACACTCGTGCTCACGGGACACATTCGAAGTGTTGGCAACTCAAGAGAAGAAGCGAAACTTGGAAAGATGGAAAAGACGACGACGCGGCGAAGAAGTGGAACTTTTTTTCGCTGCACCGGACGTTGGCCCCTGGCGGCGCTGGCGTCGTCGCGGCCGTGTAAAAGGGGCTGGTCGGCGCGACCGACGCGTCCGGCGCACCTTGGCGGACGCGGTGAAAATCGGTCAGCGTCGGCGTAGAACGAGATCCGACAACAGAGAAGTGACCGTCGCTGACGCGGCGCTGGCGCGTCCGGCGGCGCGCCCGACTGTGGTCTAGTAAGGGTGTCGAGGAGACCTCCCCGCGGACGCGGCGCTGGCGCGTCCGGCGCGGCACTGGCGGCGTCCCGGCGCGTCCGTCAGCGAGGCAAGTGAGGACCAACGACTCTATTTCGATTTGAGGTCTATAAATACTTGGTTGGCGGTTCATTTGTCTCTCTCTTGCACATTTGAACACTCCTACACACTTGTGAGCTTGTGAGACTCCTCTCCACTCATCTCTTCATCCAAACTTGAATCTTTGGTGACATTGATAGAGATAGAAGTGCATTGCTTGCATCGGTTGCATCTAGAGGCACTTCATCCTTGGAGAAGCCGTGAGATCTTGTTTCTCTTGGGAATTTGCTTGGTTCCCTAGCGGCTTGGAGCAAGAGGCGGTGTTGAGCTCGATTGGAGCTTGTTCGAGGCCACACCGGTGGTTTGTGAGGGGTCGTTCCTTACCCCGCGGGGAGATTCGCGAAAGGAGCACTAGTGGATTGCTCGTGGCTTGTTGGACCCTCTCTTGTGATCAATTTGCTTGAGCTCCCACTGGGGATTTGGCACCGGCCATTAAGCTTAGCAATCGTCAAGTGAGTGTGTTGTCACAACGGGGACTAGCGTGCCGGCAAGCACGTGAACCTCGGTGAAAAAAATCATCGTGTCTTGTGCGCTAGCTCGTTGGAGATTTCTTGTACACTGTGATTGGCTTCAACCTCGACACTACACCGGTGGTATTGCATTCTAGCACCTCTTTGCATTACTTAGTAGTATATCTTGTTAGGGTGCTTGGTTAGTTAGCTTGAGTAGCTTGTGTAGGTTGCTTAGTCTTGTTAGCTCCTAGAAGTAAAATTAGTTAGTCTTGCTTGTTCACCTAGGAATAAAACTAGAGACATAACCATTGTGTGGATATAGAGATATTAGACATATCTTGCTTGACTTGTGGCTTGCATAGATAGTGTGTAACACCGCTTATTTAGCTGCGCCATCTTATTTACTAACCGTCTTGCTTAGTGTTGTTTGTAGATTTTTTTAATAGGCTATTCACCCCCCTCTAGCCATTAGGACCTTTCAGTAGCACAACTTCCTCTTTAGCACGGGTGGCACCAATATCGAGATGAAAGCCAATCGAAGCCCCAGGCGTCGGAGGCCGCACCCCCGAAACCGGTCACGGGAGCCCATCGCACGGGGCACCGGACATGGGGGCGACCTGGCGGTGGTGGCACCTACCAGCCCCCGGGCCGGGGACGCGACCGTCGCGGCGGTACCGGAGGATCGCCGGAGGCTGCTGTAGACGCCCGGTGGCGGTGCTTTTCGGATCCGCCATGCCATGGCCGCGGGCATCCTTGCGGCTACTGGTGGAGCCACGAGGGGCCGCGGATCCACTTTCGCGTGTGGGTTCCGCCCGCCCGGCCGGTGGGCGCCGCAGATGGTTCATCGGAACCCTAGCGGTGCGGTCGCCTCCTCTCTCGCGGCCCTCTCGCGTGGTGGGTGTCGGGACTCGGGATCCCGTGCGTGTGTGTGTTGTGTCCGTGAAAGGGAAAGAAAGGAGGCGGTGGCAATTTGGTAGTAATTAGAATAGAAGTGGAAGGGCAATTTCGAACCATCGGACCATCAGTCACCGAAGGAGCCGTGTGGCTTCGATTTCCGTGCTTCGGCTCCCAAGCAAAAAAGGGCTCTGGCTCCTAGAGGCTCCCATGTGAAGCCGTTGCCGTTTGGCACAGCTCCTCTTTGGAACGAGGCGAAGCCCCTTCAGGAGCCCTGTCAAAGAGGCTCTAAACCAAAAGGGTAATATACAAACCTATTGGTCCTCACCACATAAAAAAATATATTGGCATCTCTCAAGCTCAAGTAATCTACTAAACCAACAGGGCAATGTATCACTTGTTGCCTTCACAATCAGTTTATGCTAGTGATCACACATGTGTCGGCATGTTGCTCGGTGATTGATTGGAAGATCTTAATTTACATTAAGAGATATGAAAATGCGTTTCTTCATATAAGTTTATAGGTCAAAAATGCATTTTGAGAGTTTTAGGACCTACATGATACTTAGACACGAAAAGGGCACGTAGTCTAGTGATTACAAGAGTCTAAGTAGCATCTTAGGTCCTGAACTTCCCATGGGAGCAAATTTCTTAGGATTTAACATCATAATGTTTTTAGTGGCAAACGACGTTCCCGCCGACAGCAAGACACATATGGTGAGAATTTGTCGGTTTAATCTTCAAAGATGCTCATAGGAGCAGGCTTTGCGCGTGTGAGTGTTCATACGTTGTGGGTGTCTCCGATCCTTTGTACGTAATTAAAAAAACATGACACCTGAGGACAAAGAGAACCCCTGTACTTCCTCCGGGCTGGTATTAGAGGTCGTTTAGGACATGATTGTTAATACCAAGGAATCATTAATTATGGGTTATTTTTCCATGTCTGCCCCTATTAAATGGTTTGTGCGAGCAGCGAGGTGACCGGTTTGCGTCGAGCTGACTGCGTGCGTGTAGCTGACTACTGGGGAGATACACGGGCAAGTTGGGCGAGCGTGTGGGTCGAGCTGGCTGCGTGCATGCGTTACGAGGTGATTAACTCATGCGGCTATTAACTCACGCATGCATGGGAGTCTAAGCGCCAGGGGCAGCATCGTCCAAAATTAGCCACAAGCGCCAAAACGACTTCTTTTCTGCTCCTCGCGCCCACGCCCGGAACGACTTCTAAAACCAGCCCGGAGGGAGTATTTTAGTACTCTTAAAATATTATTATTTTTGCTAAAAAAAATCCACACAAACACGGACACCACCGATCCCGCTGGTCGGGCCGGAGGTACTCCGATCGATCTCAATCCCGAGCCTGCTTGAAAGGCTTCTTTGTATACTCCTTCATAGGTGTTTGTTGGTGCGCTTGAGATTAGGGAGGGGTTTCGTTGCTGGTTGGGGATCGAGATTTTAGGGAGGGTTTCGTCGCTGGTTGGGGATCGAGATTAGTGTTCCGTCGTGCCTCGTCGAGATGACCAGCCCCGTCGGAGCCGGCGCCGGCGCTGCGTGGGCGGGGAGAAGAGGCGCAAGACTGTCGCCCCGCCATCTCCTCTCGTCCTTGGCTTCTCATCCTCCGAAGACAAGTCCCCTACTCGCAGCCTCGGCTCCGTTTTCTCAGCAGAAGACGACATCGACACAGCCGAGGCATTTCAACTCTACCAGCAGCTCCAAAAGAGAGATGGCGTCCTCGATATCATGCGCAGTACCAGCACTCGCATGGGGGACAAATACACAGAGGAGACTTACAAACGCCTCTGCGAGCTTCGCTACAGAGACTACAAGGTCCGTTATGCTGTACGTATGTGTAATTATCATTGCACCTTAAGCCGATCCCATATATTAATTAATTATGATGACTGATCCATATGCCCTTTCATGCAGATCCTGATGGGGTATGGTCTCATCAGCAAGGCTGCCTGTGACGCTTTTGAAGCACAACTGTTATGTGATGATTGCCCGTGGGATGACATCTTTGAGCCGGGTCCTAGCATCTTTGGTTGGTCCTACGACCCCAGAGTCATTGATTTTGATGGCTTGGATGACTACCAGCGTATAGTGCCTACCAGAGTTGTGCGTACCTAGCTAATTTCTTTGCCTTTGCTTTAGCAGCATTTTATTTATTTATAGTTTTATTTAATGGGTATCCAATATAAACTGTTGCTACAACTGTATGACCATTGCTAAAATCTACCTTTCTGTTTGTTGTAATGGTTCAATGATTGTATTATGTGTTGCTCGGCCAGTATAGTGGTATCGAACTGCAGCTTTGCTTCTTAAAAGTCTTTATTAGTTAATTTTATGCAGAAAAAAAATAATTCCATACTCCATAATGTTGTTGAAGTAATTTTGTTACTCAGCACCTCTTTGGATTGACAGCTCTTATTTGACTAAAAATAACTTGCTGGGAATTTTTTTTTGAATTACATGCTGTTTAGTTTAGCCAGCCTCTAAATTCATTTTAATTTGTTGGAACTTTTTTGTTCCAATTGCTTGCACACCCAGCCTTATCTTTGAAAGAACTTTACTTTGATTATTTAGACATGACAAAACATGTTTCTTTTTCTTTTGATTAATCACAGTTTTGGTAGTTAGCATTTTCTTTCTTTTCTGGCCCGTGGTGTCCAACAAGCTGCCGTATGCAGCTCTCCGTTCCCCAACATTGTTCTTGGCTAACATCACTTATGTGTATTAGTTCTGATTGGTAGTGCATCTTGATACTAGTTCATTTTATTTTGGTTCTGAAGTTTAAGCAAACCATAAATTTAGGACCACAACAGTGCAGTGTACAGTGCTATCATGGCAGTCCATATCTGAAAATAGGATACCATAACACAAGCAAACCTGGAAAAACATTTGAAGCCTGTACTTGAAGCCATTTTAATCCACATGTATGTGCAGGAGCTATATTTCTGTTCCTGTACTTGAAGCCTGTGTTTTTGGCAAGAATGGCATGTTCTAATTATTCTTGGTTTGTTTTTTGTTAATTGTAGTAACTGAATCTGTTTTGCCAATATATCTGTGCTCAGTGCGTTCTTTATTCCTTTTTCCCAGCATTTATGTAATTCTGAAGTTCGGAACCTAATCGCACTTAAATTAGAATAAGAGTTACTCAAGGACCAAGTTACATAAAAAAGATTGAATATCCACTTTTGCCTATGTACTTTGATTGCATGCTTCTAGTACTGTTACTTGACTAATGTATTAATCGCTTCACTCCTTTGGGTAGCAGGATTTTTATGAGTATCGTCATTGGGATGAGTACTGTTTGACTCTTAGCAATTACAAAACTGATCATGAGTATGTCAAGTATTTTGATGAGATGTCGAAGAAGATGAAGGTATGCATCATGTGTCTATCTTGGCTACTGAAAAGAGCTCAGCATTAGTGCTGTAGATTGATTTATTTTGACTCTGACGACAAAAATTTTCACTGTTTGATAGTGGGTTGAAGAGTCTATGCGTCTGGACAAATTTAAGGTAAGCCTGAACAATAGAAAACAATGTAATTGAGATATGTGCTTTGTTTAGCACCATGATAACTTCTTAATTTGATCTTTAGTTTGAAGATATATTTGAGACAAGAAGCCATAGGCAAGCCTTGAAGATCGCGGAAGGTTCACCACATTTGACATATGCTTTAGCTCAACGTGGCTACGAAGTAAAATCCTTTTGTTTTGTTGACTTGCGGTATCTGACAACAGTTATTGTTTATACACATTTGACGATTTCATTCTCTTGACATAGGAGTATGTGTTGACCGTGGCCTACAAACTTGATACAGAGGATTATGTTCGTGTTTATTTTGAGGTTTGGGAGCGAGTCTGCTGTAAGAAAGAGGTTAACAGGAAGTCTTGTGGGATATATAAATCGCTGATTATGTTTGTTTGCGTGTAATCCTTGTTGCCTATGTTTAGTTTTTTTATGTTTACTTGTCCGAGCAGATGAGTTTTGACGATGCTTTGAAGTCAGCCCTTCCGGCATTTGAGCATACATGCGGCAGTAGGATCAGAGGTCAGCTCGCGGGATATCATAACCTGGTGCTTGATGAAGTAAGTTCTGTTTATCCACTTGTGTTAGGCAACTTTGGTACTGCTTGTTAATTAAGACACAGTGCTAATATATAACTTCTGTTTCTCTTTGTTAGTTTAAAACATGCATTGGTGAAGTCCCAAAGCCATGTAAGTACATATGTTATTGTGGGTATATGCTATATGTTAAGTGCTATATGTTAAGAACTGCCATGTTTTTCCTTTGATCTCTCTGGTTGCCTTTTTCAGGTTACAGATAAAGACGAAGTCTTAAAGCTTATTACCGATGCAGTTTACAAGATAAAGGTTCTTTTTAATGGAATAGTTTCTTGCCTGGGTATTGCAGCCCTGCATGAATTTAAGATTAATAATTGCGTACCTATTTGTTTTTCAGTCTGCTGAAAGACCAAAATTTTATCTGGATTTTGTCCAGAAGAAGATTGAGGTTGCACAGCGGCTCCAGTTGTATCCTGGTACTCATGTGTTCCTGGAGCTATACTAGGGTTTATACGTGTTGATTGGATAAACAAGTTTGGCATGTCTTGACAGTTATATGCCTGATTTTTTTTTTTTTTTTTTTGGTTTGTTGCAGATGAGGGCATGTTTCACATAGGAAATGTTTGAAAATATTTCATCGATGCTCAAGTAATCCGAAGTGCCATGTGACTACATAATTCACCCAGCTAGTAGCTGTGAACTTGTTGCTGGTTCATGAAGGTGGACATATTTGTTTCAGAAAGATGCTGTAGTTATAACTTATTGCTATGCTGGATGTTGAATCTGCTAGATGATATCGAACATAATGCTGTACTTGTCAGACTGCAGTTCTCACTAGGAAAATTCTCTATCAATCTAGATTCTTTGATCCTTTCTTGCTGAGTTCCTATATATTTTGCCCAGGCTGTTCTCACTAGGAACTGGTCACTAATTTGGATATATTTCAGAATGCAGGATAAAACCATTGCTTATGTGGGTGTTTCTTTCCTGATGGAGGTACTGATTTGCCATGTCAAGTTCAGTCTTCCTTATGGCATTATCTGGGTTTAATCCTTTTTAATTTTTCATTGCTTGTGTTTAATTTGTGTTGTCCTAATTTGTGTTTCTTATTCATTTTTGTTACCTTGAGCAATGTATTTGGGTTTTCCTGCTAGCAAAATTTAGTTACACATCTGTTTGGTGTCCAGTAGGAATTGTTTTTATCACTACCACTATGGACATCCCAACTTAAGTTAACTCGGATAAATACTTGGGCTGCCATGGATTGATGAATTGTGACCAGTTAAACCAGATAGCTCTTGATTATTAGACATTGAATGTAATGGATAAAATTATTTAATGGTCAATTGCCATGGATTTGATGAATTGTGACCAATTAAATCAGATAATAACTCTTGGATATTAGACGTTGAATATAGTGGATAAAATTATTTAATGGTCAATTTTACATACAAATTTTCATTATTAATGGATCTGAACTTGGTTAGTCTTGCCTGTTTGCTAAGGATAGGAGTGCTGGAGCCTGCTTGAGACTTTTTGAGTGAAAAAATATTTGGGCTTCAAACAATGGGAATAGAACTACTATACTCTAAAAATGCTTATCTTGTTGATATTATCTGTCCTTGTTGACTTTTATTTGTGATTTGTTTTCTTTTTTTAGACATGATGTGTTAGAACTAGTGCACAGGCTACTTAAAGAATAGTGCAGAGGAAATAGTTCACTTGTACCTGATGACTTGTTGTTTCCTTTTGTTATGCATTATAACTGGCCTAGGGCTATGTATCATGAGGATCTTTTTCGAGAGTATTTCATCTGAATACAATGGAAACCATAAGGCATGAAAAGTTCTTAAAGGATTGTTCTCTTTATTAAGTAATCAAATCGTTAATCTAGCTGTACCAATATGAATGTGAATATGTGTTGCTTCAATCATGAGTTAACTATGACATCATGAGCATTTCAGGGTTCTATTTTCAGACTGCACAGTTGCAACATCATCTTGGAGAAATGTGAAACTTTGTACAGTTGCAACATCATCCTGGAGAAATGTGGTTCAGACGATTGCAACATTGAAGAATGGAGATCATGGTGGGTTAAATATTTAATGATGTGATCATATTACTTGATATATCTTAAACTTAATGATGAGCTCGGCAGCCTGATTACCGGATCATTTTTTTTCTTCCTGCAGTTTTAGTATAACGGTTTAGTTACAAAAGTATCTTTTCGTGGTAGAGATCAAGAGAGGTTTGCGTTTGTTGTATACAATTAGTGAACTTATTTGTAGTATGCAAGACATGACTATATTGTGCCTTATGCATAAATGTAAGCTGAAGTATATTTATGAAAATACAATTGTGAGATAAAACTTCAAAAAAAAATCTCACTGTTCAGTTGTTTTTTATGTGCATCCCTTAAATGAAACCGTGGCAACGCAGACACTGCACTAGTAGAGAGAAATCAGCGGAATGACAAGTAGTCACTTTTTTAAGCAGTATGCTCCGTCTCTCGCGCACTTGAGCTTGGCTGGCTTTGCGGCCGCGAGTCCTGTCCAAGTAGAGCGTTATTTTTGTCCTGTGGGAGATGATGGGCCAAATTTTGTTTTGGGCTGATGATCGATGAAAGTTGTATAGTAGGCCTTTCACGTTTTGTTTACACTTTTTATTTACACTTTTTTTTCATTTTTCGTCCAGAACAATTTTAGAAATACATTTAGTTTGACACTAGCTAAACCAAATACTCCTACTTCTACTGGCTGCGCACCAAGCAAACTTCTATTGAGTTATCGTGGCCCAAAACAAGAAACAAAGTTCAGCATATAGTTTGGGATTCTTGCATTTATGAAGAGCAAGCGATTTTTGGCTGATGAGTGATTTTGATTTCAGCTAATTTAATAATATCCTGTGAGAGAATAAGTTGAAACAAGATAAGTCAAGATAAGCAAACACGACATATTATCCGTGGTAAATCGCAGCCAGTATATGCTGTTCGTCAGCAGTATAATATAAGCCGACTTGGCAGCAATCATGCACGCATGCATGCATATGCAAAACTGATAAAAGCTCCAATGGCCGGCTGTGAAGTGTGAAGAAATGTCATCGTCTGCATCAATACGGCCTTGAATTTCGCCACCACCCATCGACGATCACATGGCGCACAGCAGGCAGGCACAGCTTGCACATCACTGATCAGTACGTGTCAGTCTCAGTCATCACACACAGCATTCGGCAGGTAGCTAGCCACGCAGGCATGTTCAGAGAATGCATGACTGGCTGGCAGCTGGCTCATGTTGTGGCTGCTCAGACACGGGTGAGGGTGAGAGTGAGACTAGCTTGCAGTCGAGCTAGGCATGCAGGCAGCAGAGATATTTTGCTGCTTTGTTTCGGGTGGAAGGGGATGGCTGTCTGGCAATATAAATGCACAGCGCTGAACTGCTGATCAGTAAGCGATTCAGGAGTTACTACAGCATTTTGTTAATTTGTTTGTTTTCAGAGGAATTATGCATGGGTAGCCATGAATGTAAAATGTTACTCTGCGGCATATATATATGGCCCAGGTCCCAGCAGCCTCCCAAGCAGGAGAGACATCGAGGCCATGATCAGTACCTTCTTCATCATGGGCACAGTCCGAGTTGGATCAACATGACGACGACGACGACGATGACGCCTGCTGCTTCAACTCTATCTATGGCACAAGCAGCTAAAAAATGCATTTGGGAGCTGGGCCTCGACGTACGTGCATCATGCCATCATATCATATGGCTTCAGAGTTTGGAGCACTCCCAGTTCGACGGGCATTTTCCTACTCCAGGTTTCAGCTCGATCTCATGAGAGTTCGTGTAGATCTGACTTCTGACAACGTGCACTTTAATTACTTATTTCAAGAACATTGCACATACTTATATATAACCTAAACCTCTCTCGCTCTTGGTACGTATAAACACTACACGTATATCAGCTGTCTTCAGAGAATCATCTACTATATCTTTTATATATATCTTTATATATATACAGTTTACCTCTCTCTCTCTCTCTCTCTCTCTCATGCAAACACACATACATATATACTCGACCTAAGTTCTTTTGTTACTATCGACTGATCAGTAACGTCCATTTTGAACTCAATCAAGACAAAAGGAGAGGGGAGGAAAAAGGACAGAGATTCTCCTCCTTGCCTCCTCATGTGAGAGCCAGGCTAAAAGGTTTGGGACTTGGCCGGCCGGGAGCCACTGTCCACTTGTCCGTTAGTTGCTCCCAGCTCAAGGAGGCCCTTAGTACCAGCGTAGCATCAGATATCCCACTACTCCTTGTTTGGAGTATAAATAAATGTGCATCCAGCAGGCACTGAAGTGATGAGAGGAGCAACAATCTAGCTATAACAACCCAACGGATGAAAACTAGAGGATAGGCTTCTCCTTCCTGCACGCCACTCATAAAACTGCTAGCAGCTTACCTAGCAATGCAAGATCTCTCTGCTGGGATCTATCTTCTGAATACCTAAAATATCTATCCGGCCGGTCATATCGATCGGCTCGATCAGAAGCAGGTGATCTTCATTTCAATGCATGCATGTTCCTCCCCAAAACTTGTTTCTTTCAATGCTTCCCTGAAGCTTGAACACCTTTGCAAGCATATAGTAGTTCTCTCTCTATCCTTCTCATATTTAACTTACTAGATCTCCATATATATATATATATATATATGTCGTTCAGCTATCTGTAAGTTCTTAAGCTAGCTGCTATATATCTTGGCACTCCTAGTCCTTATTACTTTCTCTTTGATTCCTTACTTCTGACATGTATCTATCTCGTTGTTTGGAAAGTGGAAACTAGTGTTTTCGTTGTTTTTCTGCAGATATCTCTGAATCCCAAGCTAGGTGGCCAACATGGCGAATGATGACCCAGTGGATGATGAAAACCCTATATCCTACATCGCTAACAACATGATAAATGTAAGTGTGTTAATTAGTATCATTCGTTTGAGAGTGGAAAGATGGAGCAAAAGAAATACACTTCATATCCGATTTAACATCGATCTTTTCTAGGATAACAAGATGGCAGAAGTGTTTGGCCTGGTTTCAGTCCGCGACCATCAGTACCAAATGGTGGCATTCGCCAACCACACCAACAAAACTATCACTGAAGCTTTGCATCGGCCCCGACTGCGAGCACAAGCTAGCGTGGTCGCACCATCCTAGCCTATGAACCGGTGTTATCCCGATTGAGCTTTTCTTTCCGCCAAAACCACTCAGGCCTCTCTTCCTGCTGGAGCTTGACTCGTATGTCTGTTTTCTGGTTTCTCGTGCCAGAATTAACGTTCTTGACCTTGTAAGGCCCTCTTCTTGACCTTGTAAGGCCCTCCTTCTTTGTCTACATCCTCTCCGCACAACCGACTCCCTTCTTTCTCGCTATGTATGGAGTCAGTCTCACCATTGCAGTGTTCGATAGTCTCCAGCATCCACCTACTTCCTCCTCCCTTCTATCCCTCCTGAGCTAGTTGTTGGTCCCATGTATTAATAACCATGTCTCTGATTGATATAAAAAGTTGAAGTTGCTTTATTTTAATTATGGTTAAATTATTTCTACTTTATTGTAAGAGTAGTTCGGTTTGTGTTATCTCCCCGTGGATTTTGTGCAATACAAGAACGCACATATGCAAACATTCATTCGCTCATTTATTTATTTATATTAAATGACCTCAAGTTTTGCAAAGAGATACAATACATGCACATTACAATGGCCTGTAAACAACTTCAGCATGTAGTGTCCTGAATTCAGGACCGAGCTTAATTGGGTAGTCAGATCCAGACAAGGCGTGCAGGCATGGAGGAGGTGCGATAATGGATGCGAGCATAATGGGGCCTTGTGTGGTGACCTAGGAATGTGTGGTAAGGGAGGGGGTATTGGGGTATTCTCTCCACCGGCAGGCCGAAGAACTTGCGCTGGTGTGATGCCTCCTCTGACGAGGAGGAGGAGTGGGAAGGAGGAGCGTGGACCCGTGCGCCGCGCCCGGCCCGGCCCATGGTGCGCGAGCCCCACAGTCAGCACTGCTAGCCCCACCGCGTCGCCGATGCCCCCCTCCGCGAGGGTAATGCGTGAGTGGGACGACAATCGCCAACATCGGGCGCATGGTAGGAGGACCGCGGCAGCCGCGGGGTGGGTACACTGTGCATCGTCGTCTCGATCCGATGCTCCGCGGCCAAGATTTCGGTGCGGCGGCACCTTGGTCCACCTCCCCATCGCCACACCACGTCCCCTCACACAACCGCACTCCATCGGCGCCGATGGCTTCGGGCTTGTTGTAAGCTGTTGGCGTGGGACGTCGCGGCCTCCTCGCCACCCTCGTCACCGACGGCGTGTGCGACGCAGCTGCCGTCGGGTCTCGCTTCAATCTGCCGGGCGAAGGGCCACATTGCCGCCCGTGAAAGCACCTCCCGCGACACGTTGCCTCTTCACTCGCCTTTGGCACGGCGCACGGGCGGGGACTGCAAGCTTCTTCACCCTTTGTCTTCCTCCTCCTCGGCGGCGCCCCCGCCGGCGGCCGTCGAGGTGCACCCTGCCGTGGCGTGAGCAAGCGTGCCGATGGTGCGGGTGATCTCATTGCACCCGCGTGGCTATTGGAAGATTCTTTGCCCTCCCTTAACATATTTGTCGAGGCGCCGGTAGAGGTGCCTTCGGCGTCGGCAGCCTTGCGCCGTGGAGGCGCCACCGTCTAAGCGGGGGCGAGGCTTGCCAGGGCACCTACCGTCGCCACGTCCGGCGCCCCGAGGCGTCGGCGTGATGGGGACATGCACCCCGCAGAGTTCATCACTGCCGTGTGTCCCACCCCCGACCCGCTGCTTTTGGTGTGTGAGGGAGGGACTTCGGGGTTTGGCGTCGGGACATGCGCTCGCTGCCTCCCTAGTCGCGCGCCTTGTCTACTCGACCATTACCCGTCGGCGGACCCGGACGGTGCTGTTGGAGCCGCTATCGCCGCCCGCGGATGACTCGGCTCTGCCGTGATTGTGAGACATCCAAAGGGGGCTGGCCTCGTGCCAACTAAGCTCCACCGCGATCGGCCATCCCCGCTTTGGGGCGGTGGCGGATGATGGGGGCCGATTGCCACACGGTCGATTTGGAGGCCGACTCCTCACGGGCACTCGCGGCATAGCCCCCGTTACCGGTAGCCGGGGGGTCACGCCCGTAGCCCCCAAGCGACATCGCGTAGCGGGCTACCCTTCCCGTGGCGGGCCCGGCCTCTTGACTTCAAGACCACCGCCGCACGCTTAGCTGGTGCGATCTCGAGTGTGATGTTGTTACTTTGGTAGGAGCTATGGAAACACCAAAGACGATGTCGTTTTCTGGGGGCTGCCACCCAATGTTGATCATCGGTGGTGGCTGCATGTAAGGCCTCTCAGAAGCGTTGTGGATCGCGTCGAATCCCAAGACAATCAACTGTTCTTCATTTTGTTTGGTGTACGACTCATTTGATGTAATTTCTTCCCTTGCATTGTTTGCCCCACACTCGGGTCGCCCACCACTGGGGCACCTCCCTCCCCCACCCCCTTCTACCCTATTTGTGGCTAATGAAATAGGGTAACAAAACATGTCACACACCTAGATCTGAATTGAATAGAGCCACCACCACTTCAGTGGAGCAGTATAGAAGAGGAAGACCGAAAACTGCTATCATTGGGCTTCGCGCACTGTGCTTTGCAGAAACCCAAGTGATAGCGCATCTATAACATAGCCTTGTGTCTCAGGGTAGCCCTTGCCATTCAGTGTGACCAAGAAGGATTTTTTGTCACCGGGTCCAGAGAAGGTTAGCGTTTTAGGGAAGACCGTAACTGCATGCGAGTCCGTCGGATCATAGACGATGCCCCGTGTCTCTGTCGGACAAACATTGGTTGTAGTTCTATACACGGTGATGGTGCTTGTACCATCTTGTTGGATAATTGAGCTTGAAATAATTGTATTGTGATTCTTTGCTCACAAGTCTAGCTTGTGTTACGAGCAATGAAGCACAGGGTATCTTGGCCGAAACATTCACAGATCGGAGTGGCATATGCTCTGATGTCAACGTTGTACACCAGGCCAAGGTTCGTGGCCCTCGTGACGTTCACCTGACCCGTGCCTGTTGTTATGCCTTAGCGTAGCCTTTACTGCTCGTTCTCGATCAGTCTATCCATGTTGTTGTGAGTGCTTGCTTTAGTTGGATGATCCAAGGTGGCAACGGTGGATTCCATGGCTGAAAGCAAGAGCAAGCAGCGGCGGAGCTAAGGGGGGCACCAGCCCCCCCTAATGACCTTAGTTTCTTCACTAATCATTGTAGCAAAAAGCCTCAAATCATCATTAAATCTTCATGAAAATAAACATCTTTGTTGTTTCATCCCCTTGTCATCCATCCCGCATCCGCTAATCTGAGTGCAAGCAGCGGAGGAAACTTGTTGTGCATGTGCCGAGGTAACCCACTTCGTGGACTCCTTCTTGCTCCCTCTGGAACAACCACTCATCGACTCGCCGCCAAGAATCCGCGTCAAGCATGTGGTTGACGACGGATGGACTCCCAGACGGAGCGTTCGTCTTGCCGCCAAGTCCGCCTTCCGGGATCCCAAACCGGAGCGGCAGACCCGTCGCATTTTGCTCAACAAGTGGGAGGGCAGGTCGGAGGGCGCCAGCTCGCAGACTCCAGATCCGACGATTGCAGAGCGGTTCCTTAGCCACTTCAAGGGCACTATCCCGCAGCACAAGCGTGAGATGGTAAACATGCTCTTTCCCTATAGCCGCCTACACGGGAGGCCCCTCCAACGAGGGCCGTGATCGTCGTCGCCCGCTTTTCCGTCGACGTTTGTTTTATACTAAGTACACCACTCTAAACTCTACCGTTATAGTCGGTGTCTTGTGTCAAGTGTTTTGTCTATTTGCCCTCCTTGGCAGCTCGCCATGGGGGTGCGTCAGTTGTAATTGAACTATCCCACTTCTCTTAATGCAAAACGGGCAAGAGCCCGGTTTCGAAAAAAAAAAATACCTAGGGAACAACGATATGTCACCTAAAATAGAATAAGGGTCGAGTTACTCTAATAGTGCCAACAAAATCTATTGCAATAGGAATGGTCTCTCGTGTGTAATTTAGTACAAAAAAAAGCTTCTTACACATGAGTTTTTGACTATTATTAGATGTAGAGTCATCGATATAGTGAACTAGTGATCAATCCTTTTCTAGTTTCTACCTTATCTCTCTTCCGACCTCCTCCACATTTTTTCTCACACTTGCATCTACCCAATGTACCGCTCGTCGTCCCTCTTTTTCTCCCCAAAGGGACGGCGGGGAAGTAGCTATGCTTTGTTGGGAAATAGTAGAAGGTGGTCTGGCGTGTGTTGATCCATCGATCGCACACCTACCTCCTCCATTACAAATTGTAAACTGTGTTTAGCTTTTTTTAGATACATATATATAGTTGTCGTTATATAGCGGTTAGATATAGGTATGTCAAAATCCATATTAAAAACAAAGCTAAAATGACTTATAATTTGGGACCGGAGGTGTCGGCGTTCGAGAGGGGGGTGCCTCGGGTGCCGGCAATAAAGAATTTCTAGGCCGCGTGCCTCCTCCCCAATGGCGTAGCGCAAGATGGACACGGACACGGCGGGTTTATCTGGTTCGGCCAACGGGGCCCTACGTCCGGCGGGTGGTGTCTGCTCGTGTTACCTCGCGCTCAAAGGAGAGCTTGTAGTAGGGGTTACAAGCAGTGTGAGGGGAGAGATGCTGGTCTCAAGCCCCACGATCGTGGTAGTGGTGGTGGTGGTCAGTTTTCTCTGGCCCGATCCCCCGCTAATGGGGCATTACTCCCCCTTTTATAGGAGGAAGAGGGAGGTAATGTTTACATATATGGGTGCCTAGGTGGCTAATTCCCAAGGCTATATACTTGTTGCATGTGCTTGCGCCGAGGGTTGGTTGGCTTGGATGTCGTTTGATGAAGACGCGGCGTCTTGATCCGGTGGCACGGCGTGCGTTCCTGGTGTGTGGCGAGGGTGCGTGAGGGCGTCCCTCCCGCGATCCGCATGGCGAGGGCGGCCCGGGGGCGCTGGTGCGGTGTGTCATGAGCGAGGGGTCCGGCCCAACGTGGCGTCTTGGGGTGTTTCTGGGAAATGAATAGTATTGTCACGGTTTCCGTCTTTGGGGCGTAATATGTCACCGGTTCAGCTTTGTGTCCCATCGGTCGGTTGGGAAGTGATGCGGACGGGCGGTTGGCGGGTGCAATCGATGGCCAGCGCCTCGTCTCTTCTTGTTGTTGCATTAAAGTAGCTGTTTCCCTTCCTCGGGGTGGGCCTCCACGCCCGGGGCCGGCGACCCTAGTGACTAGGTTGGGCCACCTGGCGAGGATTGGCATTTGCGGGTCTCCTTCGGGCGAGGCGGATTTTACCGCGAGGGTGGTGAGCTAGGCCACCCTCGGGGCGGGGCGAATCCAATGCGCCCGAGGGTGGTGAGCTAGGTCACCCTCGGGCGAGGAGGAGGATTTGGGTAAGTCAGGAGCCTTGGGTGGTGGTGATGGCGTGGAAGCGTTACGGTTCTCGTCTTGTAAGGGTCACGACCTTGTCCTTCTCGGCGTAGTGAGCTCGCCGTCGTGGTGACTCGTGCAGCAAGGCTTTCGTGGGCGACTCCGTCTTCATGTATCTTGTAGTGGCTCCCTTGCTTTGGTCGCGCTTTGTTGGGCTATCCTTCTAAGTGGGATGATGGCGGGCTAGGTTTTCTTGGGCCACGATGGGCGGCCAATTCTCGTTGTTTTGGAGAATGTCTCGGGGCCCAATATTTGGGTCCCCGACGTGAGCCCCAGGAGCTGGTGGCGTGTGGAGTTGCCGGGGGGTTGTGCGTTCCGTCGCCTTGTTTTTTTCTCGAGGGTGGTTCGTCTACAATGGGGTCGGGCGGCCTCCCGTTTAGATGTAACCCCAGGGCCTCGAATGGAATGGCGGATTCCTTAGAGGTCTTCTATACCTCACTTGCTTGGCAAAGGCGAAAGCTTGACTCTTAAATTGCGCTTGTTTGTCGGAATGCATTTTTGTTTTTCGCGTGGCGGGCGGCCCGAGGCCCGCTTATGTCGCAAGGTCATCCCGGGCTTCCTCGACTTTTGATTATACGGCTCCTGTCAGCCCTCCTCGAGAGGGAGGAGGAGGGGGAGATACACCTCGGTGCCCGACTGGCGACCGTGGTGCACGTTGAACGTTATAGCGGGTTAGTTTAAGTGGGGCCCGTGCCCTTGCGGAAAGCAAGGGTCGGCGCGTGATCTAGGATTCACCCCATAAGAACCTACGGACGCTTAGCAGATCGGGGTTTGACGGGTAACCCCCGAGGGCTGTAGGCCTCCCCCTGATGGGACATCTCTATAAGCAAAGCACCCGCTGGTCTTAAACACGTTCAGAAATCCGAGCCCCCGAGGGCCGGGTATAGCGGTTGTGCATTTCCATCCCTGTCCCCGGTTAGGGTTATCCCGAGGCGTATGAGAAACCCTCGCAGGGGCCCGGCACGGCAACCTGCGGGCGTAAAGTGCGTTGGCGTCGTCACAATTTCGAGCTTCGTTTGGCCCCATTTGGGCGGAACCGTCAACGGACTGACTTTTTGCCCCTTAGGGTCCGGGCGCTGCTGGATATGGATGGCGGGCCGGTTTTACCCTGAATGGAAGGCGAGGCGTTTCCTTTGCAGCGCCGGCGGCGTGGCGGTTCGATCCGATGGGGCGTGGCCAATGGCTCTTGTCGGGGCGTGTCGAGCGCCGTCAAGGTGCATTAATGCTCTTAGTGGCGGCTCCACCGTGGCGGCTGGCCCGTTGGATGGCGGTTCCGTTCCATCGTGGGCCGTCCATTCGAGCGTCGGTTCATTTGCTCAGGCGGCGGTTTGCCTTCCTTTCCTATAAGTATGGGGGTCGCGGGTGGCGGGCGGATAGTTACTCCTTTGTTCTTGCCATCGCCTTCTTGCCTTCTTCTTTGCGGCAATTAGAAGATAGAAAGAAAGATAGGGAGAGAATAAGGGAGAAATCCACTTGCCTTGTGCTCGTGTGAACGGTGTTGTCGGCGATTGTTGTTCCTCGTCCTCCGTTCGTCCATGGCGCAATGCGGTGGCGGCGACAAACGAGGGGAGGTGCTTTCGATGCCGAGCCATGGCGAGAACGGCGGCGGCGGAGGAAAAGCCGGCGCCTTGTCGAGGAAGGGCTTCTTCGCCCTCGTACCAATGCGGCGGCGAAGGTGGATAGCTCGGTTGGACCGCAGGAGGAGCCGCCCTCCCGATGGCTATGTGGTGAGCTTGTCGATCTTCACCGGCGCGGGTTCGGGATCGCGGCGGGCGGTTTTATCCCAGCGATCCTTCATTACTCGACATTGAGCTTCACCATCCCCCGAACTCGGTCTCCGGGCGGCATCTTCGTCACCCTCCGTGAGGATTCACGGGGATCGAGCGCATTGGGACCTTTGGTTGTGGTTTTAAGCGGGGACCTTACCCTTGCCCGGTGGCGAAGGGTGTGCGCCGCGGAGGGGCGTGGCGTTGGTGGTTCGCGGCGCTCAAGTCCGATCGAGCAGCGAGGCCGAACCGGCTGATGGGTACATCCTTTCCAAGCTCACCTCGCAACAAGGGGGTGGCGAGGACCCGATGGTTCTACCTCCGCAATGACAGGGGAGCAGCTTCCAGCGTACGGCCGGCGCGTTCTCAGCGGCGTCCGGATAAGTGGTCGGGGTCCCCCCTCGGCGGATCATCCTCGGTTGGAGGGCTTTGAGGCGAGCGTCCTGCGGCTCCAAGATGGGGGTGTGAGCAGCGGCAGCCGTGGTGGCTGCCTTTCATCGGCGTCGGGTGTTGCCATTGATGGCTCGCCCTTTGCTCATGTATCGAGATGACATCCTCGGCTGCGGTCTTGAAGAGTCTCGGATGTCCTCCCTTACCGCTTTTCCACCGATGCTTTGGCCAAGAAGTGTGAAGGAGGCATTAGGGGTCCAATACCCGTCGAGATCCAGGAGATCCCTTTGCCCCGCCGGCGGTACATCTCCTTGGTTGGCGCTTTTTGGTTTCAGCGTTCTTGTATTGTCTTGTTGCCACCATCTTCGCCGCGGTGGTTTTGCCTCCGTCTTCTTGCGGGGTCGATTGAATTATCACGACTCTCCTCGCCGTGCCCAATCTGGATGCCGCGGGGCGGCGGCGAACCGTTCTTCGAACGGCGAGGATAGAGCGTGGGCGTCGAGAAGGAGGAGGAGAAGAAGAAGAATGTGGAGCGTGCCAACAGCCAGGACGGCGGCGAAGGCGGGGCTGGGTCGCTGATACCCCCTCGACCACCGAGGAGGACGGGGATGAGGGGAGAAGTATGAGTTAAGTTCGGCCGTGAACTCGTCTGACGATGTGTGGGGGAGGCTGATGACCGAGCCCTGGGGTTCCGACCCACTCGGGACTTAAGCTATGAGCCCGAGCCCGAGCCCGAGGCGTCGGGGGTTCTTTGGGACCCCGGCGCCCTCGGCCGAGGCCCTGGGACCCGCGGGTGGCTCGGGGTTTACCCGATGTGGGTCACTCGGGCGCTACATGGCGAGGCTCGGCGGGGATGAGCCGGCGTTTCAGCGTGGGCACCTCAGCGTCACAAGGCGTGGTTCGAGTGTGAGGAACGACCCCCGTCCCGAACCGGCTTCCGTGGCGTGCGAGCCGTGGAGGCGACCGTCGCGTCAAGTGCGACGCCCGGTCGCGATCTTCCAGCGCCTCGGCCACGCCCGAGCGATCCTCGGGCCTCGTGAGTCCCTTCGTGTTTTTAGCGATTAGCTTCTTTTCCCCGGTATTTTTGGCTTCTGGCGACGCGTTCTTGACTTGGGGAAGCGGGGGCCCACTACGTCCTTGCATCCCAAGAAGGCCCCGAGAGGAAGGCGAGCCCATGGCCTCGGTAGGGGAGGCCGGGGCTCGTCTCACCAAGACGTCATCCCACCTGCGTTGGGCTCCCCGTGGTGTTAGCCCCGAGCCTCCGGGGGTCGGGCCCGGCCGGACGGCCGAGATCTCCCCAGGTGGTACAAGCCATGGCGGTGATGAGGCGGGTCGTCCACCCGTGCGATGGTGTTGATCGACTCAGAGGGCTCGGCCGGGAGGCGTGATGCCGGCCTTCCGGCGCAGGGGGGACTCTCACGGGCCGCCCTCCGAGGAGCCAAGCTCTCCTGCCGTCCGGGAGTTTTTCGAAGGGGGAGGAGCTCTTCGGCGGCGGAGACGGAGCCCCCCGCATCCAGGCTCTGGCCGTGGGGGGGTTCATGGGGATACAATCCGACCTGTTGCTTCATGCGCCGGGTCTGCGGTCCTTAGCGAGGCACGTCGTCCTCGGCAATGGTGAGGATTGTGCCCGTGGTCAGCGGCGAAGGACCCCTGGACTTTTATTGGTCGGGTTCCCGAGCTAGCGGGAGTTCGGTGAAGCGATATTCCCTACGGGCCGACCATTTGAAGGGTGGTCCTCCTTGACCTTGGGTGGCGTGCGGGGGTCCGACGCCGTGTGGTGATCAGCGTCGAGGTCTGGCGTGGAAAACTCATGAGCGGATCCGCCCGGTGGGCTGCCGGCGGCCTTGCGAAGGTGGCGGCATTGACCCGAGGGCGTCGTGGAGGCGGACGGCGGTGAGTGTCTTGGCTGCTATTCGCTTCACCGTCTTTGTGTATGCGTCGTAATCCGTGTGGTGTCCCTGTCCAGATTCTCCGCAATTCGTCGGGGGAGAAGTCCCGAGCTCCTTCGCCGGAACGTTCGGGTGGAACGCCCCTTGGGCGCAGCGCGGTGAAGGCCGATCCAACCTAGAGCGCGTCGACTTCACTGCCGAGGAGGGAGTCTAGCCGGCGGACTCGGAGAATTTGAGCTCGTCAAGGAGTCCGAGGCCAACAAGGTGGCGGCCGAGATGGCTCGGATGAGTCAAGATTTTGAGGCGGCTCGAGGGATCCCTCCGGGCCTGGAGGCCCCATGGCGGCGGGGCCGATCCCGGGAGGAGGCGGGAGCGGGGCGGAGATGTGCGACGCCTTAAAACACCCGCATGTCGGGGGCGGTGTCCGAGGGGGAAACCCTCGAAAGGAGAAGGACTAGCTCCACGGTTGCTCGCGGAGGAGCTGGGCGTGATCTTTGGGGGCTTAGCGGTGCCAAAGATGCGTCTTCTCCCTCGGTAAGTTTTCTTGTCTTTGATCCCTTCATCTTGTTGACGTCGCTTTTTGGTGCTGTTGTTTGAGGAAGCGGAGAAGGTCCGGACCGAGGCCGTGGAGACGCTGACTACGGCTTTGCCGGTCGAGTGGGAGCGGGTAAGTCATACGAGGGAGGCTGGAAGAGGCCCTGTACGACTTTATCCGCCTTTCTTGGGCGGACAACCTTTGGAGGTTGGGCCCTCGGCTCGCCGGCCGCTTGAGCGCCGTGGGCGGCTTCCAGTGTCGAGCTCCAGGGCGCTTTCGAGGCGCGGCGTGCGGGCGTGTATCAGCGTGTTACGTTCGCATTTCGGTGGCGCGAGGCGAACAATGTCGCGGTGGCTTCTTCCTTGACTCGACGGCAGCGAGGACATGGCTGACCCGCCGGGAAGGGCGATGCCGCCGAGGACCAAGGAGTTGTACGACTCCGTGGATGGTCTTCGCAACTGCGGCTAGCCTCTCTCTTTGAAGATGAGGTGTGCCCTCGTATTCCCCCATAGAGTCAAGCTATGAGGCGGACACGGAGATGTTGGATGCCTTCTCAGAGGATGCGCCGACAGGGCCCGGCGTCTACTGGGGGATGCGCCGCCGAGGATGTTGCCTCGCGGATGTCGCCGCCGGCCGATCGTGAAGCGGGGTGGACGAGGCTCGTGGCGCCCACGATCTCCTTGTGAAAAAGATTGAATGTGTGAGAAATGTGTACATAAACAATAGTGCTGCCCGGGGCTGTGACCTTGGCGGGAGTGGATTTATGATTAAGTTGCGTTCTCGAATTTTCGTTTGTGTGTGGCGGGTCGCTTGCTTTCTCTCCGCTCGCGAGATATTGAGCATGGATGCTTGGGGGGCGGTAAAATGGGTGCCACTAGGGCGGTCCGTTTGACTTCGGGCTATCTCACTTAGGATTTGTGCGTCTTGCGACCTTCGCAACTTAAACGATCGATTCAAGTGTCTTGAGGAGAACTTTTTTCCTTGGAAAAAAAGTTTCGAAAAAAAAAGAGGAGGGGGTCCCAGGGGAGTCCCAGTGTAGCCCCCCAAGGGAGTTTTAGTCTTGTCTTTGGACGAGGCTAAGACTCCCTTAAAGGTATGCACAGAAGCTTCTCTTAAGTAAAAGATGTAAATCTTTTATTGAGCAAAAAAGAACATAAGTGTTTGACTTCTAGTGCGAGGTTAAGGGTAGAAGAAGCGTAAGAGGCGTTCTATGTTCCAAGCGTTGGAGTAGACTTCGCCCTTCTCATTCTTCAACTTGTAGGTTCGGGCCTTAGTATTTTCGGCGATGAAATATGGCCCTTCCCAAAGCGGTGTGAGTTTGTGGCGCCCCTTGTTATCTGCCTTCACGAGAGTACGGGGTCGTTGACTTGGAACTCCCACGAGGCTTCGGTCGCTTGGCATGATACTTGCGTAGAGCTTGTTGGTATCTTGCTGAATTCAAAAGTGCGACGTCTCGGGGCCTCATCGACTTGGTCGATGGAATCTTGCCTTGCTCTCGCCGTTGCCCCTGCGGTGTAGGCTCGCAGCCTTGGGGACCCATATTCAATGTTCGTGGGCAAGACGCCTCGGCTCCATAGACTAGAAAGAATGGGGTGAAGCCCGTGGCTCGGCTTTTCGTTGTTCAAAGGCTCCATAGTACCGATGGTAGTTCCCGGTACCATTTCTTCCCGTCTTTGGTTCAGTGATTGAAGATCCTTGGCTTGAGTCCTTGTAGGATCATGCCATTGGCACGCTCCACTTGACCGTTGGTCCTTGGGTGGGCTACGGCCGAGGTGTCAACCCGGATGCGTAGTCGTCACAAAAGTCGAGGAACTTTTTTCCCACGAAGTTGGTTCCGTTATCCGTGATGATGGAGTTCGGGACTCCAAAAGCGGGCAATGATGTTCGTAAAGAACTTCACCGTTTCCTCCGTCAGGGTTCACCACAGCTCGGGCCGATCCATTTTGGAGAACTTGGCCGATGGCGACTAGGACATGAGTGTGTCCTCCGGGCGCCCTTTTTAGGGGACCGATCATGTCGAGCCCTGCGCGCAAATGGCCATGGGAGGTATGGTGCGGGGCTTGTCTTTGGTAGATCGTCTTGCGTCGTAGAAGGCCGACACTCGAGGCGGTGCGCCGCGACCTGGTTCAGCGTCCGTACGCGAGGGGGTGAGAAGCCTTGTCAGGAAGACTTTACCGACAAGAGTCCTCGGGGCGGCATGATGGCCACACTCCCTCGGTGGGTGTCTTTTTAAGCAAATCTTTGCCCTCGGAGGGTATGCATCGCATGTATACTCCCGAGCTCCTTTCTTGTAGAGTTCTTTTTTTGTCTCCAATTAGCAAAGGACTTTTGCCCTTGGACAGCGGCGAGCCTCGGTCTTATCCTCGGGTAGTTCTCCCCGGAGAAATTCTCCAATAGAGGTTCTCTCCAAAGGGGGTCTTGGTCGATTGCCATAGCCTCGGGCGGTTTGTTTCCCGAAGTTGTTTTCGTGAGCCCCGGGTATTTCAAGGGAGTGTACTTAACCGGGGGCTCGTTGAGATCTCGAGTGAGTGCGTTCGGAACGATTACCTCACGCCGCAGCTACCTTGGCGGGGGTTCGTCGCGGCTTCATTGTAACGTCTTGGTGTGTGCTTGTGCTCAAGCCAGCAGAACTTTTTCCTCCGGTTTGCGCACTTCACCGGCAATATGCTTCCATCTTGGGGTCGTGGCACGCCGAGGCCTTCATGACTTGATCGATAACGGTCGCGAATCCTACGGTTTCCAACCGTGGGATCGGTGCTGCCGCTCCGGAGACCATTGACCGGTGCCTCGTATACCCCGCGGCGTTGTTGGAGGCCGTAGGAAATGTAGCGGATGACGCACCCGTGTGAACCCCCGAGGGGTGAAATGAAGAACAACCGGCCCCCCGCACCCGTCTTCATCATTGACCCGTCGAAATACATGGTCCAAAGCACTCGGCTTGGATGGGTGCCGGGGTAATTAGTGCGTATCGATCCATTCGGCTACAAAAAATCGACCAAGACTTGAGACTTTATCGCCTTGCGGAGAAATGATATTGTCTCGCCCATGAGCTCCACCGCCCACTTTGCCACTCTTCCCATGGCCTCTCGGTTACGGATGATTTCCCAGGGAATGAGGATACCACGGCTGCTTGGGGTGCTTGCGGAAGTAGTGGCGAGATTTTCTTCGGCGTTAGTATGATAGCGTCATGGCGGTTTTGCATCTCGCTTGATACCGAGTCTTGGTGTCGGAAAGCACCTCAGCGATGAAGTACACGGGCGTTGTGCGCAGCGTGTGTGCTCTTCCGACGCAGCTCCACTACGACCACCGCTGTGACTACGGGTAGTGGGCGTGGCGTGAGAGCAAGGTCTCTCTGGGTTTGGCGGCACGGGACTAGTGGGCTGGTCGGGGAGCTTCTTGAGGTTGCGAGGGGCTTCCTCGGCCTCGGGGTCCAGGCAAAGCGCTCGGACTTGCGAAGGAGCCGATGGGGAGGCCCCTTTCCCAGGGAGGGGCGGAAATGACACCTTAATGATGCCGGGCAGCCCATGACCTTACGGACTTCTCGAGGTCTCGGACTGGCCCCATCTTGGTGATTGCATCAACCTTGGTCGGGTTTGCCGATGCCTCGTTGAGAGATGATGAAACCGGCATCCCTCGGGGACCCCAAATACACATTTTCGAGGGTTGAGCTTGACTCCCTTCTTGTTTAGACATTGAAGGTTTCCCGAGGTCTCCCACGAGGTCCGCCGTCTTCTTGGAATTGACCACTATGTCATCGACATAGGCTTCCACAATCCTTTCGATGAGTTCTCCGAAGATGATTTGCATGCACCGCCGGTACGTTGCCCGGCGTTCCTCGGCCCAAAGGGCATTGTGAGGTAGCAATACATCCCGAAGGGTGTTATGAATGAAGTCGCGAAGCTGGTCGGATTCTTTCATTTTGATCACGGTGGTAACCGGAATATCGTCGAGAAAGGACAAAGTTTCACATCCCGCGGTGGAGTCGACAATTTGGTGATTCGAGGCAAAGGAAAGGGAACTTTCGGACATGCTTTGTTTAGACTAGTGTAGTCCACACACATCCTCCATTTCCCATTCTTTTTCTTTACTAATACGGGATTAGCTAACCACTCGGGGTGGAATACTTCTTTTATAAATCCGGCCTCACGTAGCTTGTGGATCTCCTCGCCGATGATCTTCAGCTTGGCGTCATCAAAAAGCGGCGCAGCGTATGGCGGCTTTGAGCCCGGCGGATATCTAGGGAGTGCTTCGGCGACATCCCTCGGTATGTATGGCATGTCCAGGGTCCCCACGCGTCGCGTCTTGGCGTTCGCGCGGAGGGAATCAGCGAGCGACGCTTCCTATTTTGGATCGGCTCCGGCGATGGTCGGCAGCCTTCTCCTTCGGTTGCTTGGGATCGAGTGGGATCTTCTTTGGTGCGAGGAGGGCTGCTCCCAGCTGGCGTTGCTTGGCCTCGTGCTCGATCGTGATCTCGTCAAGCTCTTCTTTCCGTCGGCAATGAGTGCCTTGTCAATGGCGAGCGCCTCGGCGTACTCACGCTCTCTACATCGCACTCATATGCATGATGGTGCGAGGGGGCCGGTCGTGATGACACCCCTCGGCCCCGGCATCTTGAGCTTTGTGTAGGTGTAGTTTCGAACGACCATGAATTTGGCATAGCAAGGCCGCCAGGGTGTGTGGTATGTACCTCGGACCGAGGGATCTCAAAGGTGAGAGTCTCTTGCACGAAGTTTGAGGGGTCTAAAGCAGACCCGGCGGCGGTCGTCTGCCCCGAGGCTTGCTGGTTGCTTGCCGGGGGCGACGCCGTTGAAAGCCGGCCCTCCCCGGGCAGGATCTTGGACTTGTCTACCCGAGGTGGTCAGCGTTTCCTCGTAGATGAGGTTGAGGCTGCTTCCTCCGTCCATGAGGACCTTGGTGAGCCGGGTATTGGCAATGATGGGATCCACCACCAATGGATAACCCCGGGTTTGGGATGTGCCGAGGGTGATCCGGTCGGGTGAAGGTGATGGCTTGATCCGACCACTTGCGTAGCTTCGGGATCGCCCGGTTACGTCGCATACACCTCTCGTCGTTCCTTCTTGCGTTGCCCACAGACATGTTCTTTGGTGTTGCCGCGAAGATCATGAAAGCGATTGTTCACCCGGGAAACCCTTGTTCCCCTCGGCACTACCCTCGGGTGCACCTTCCTCTTCCTCCTCGGGAATGGCCTTGAGCTTGGCGAAGTGTTTGCGCACCGCCGTTTTGCACTCCTCGGGGGTGTGCTTGACCGGGTAGCCGTGTGATTCTGCCGCACTTCTTGAGCATCTTTGTCGAGCGTCTCTCGGTGGCGGGGGGGGCCTGCGGTCGACCGGCCACCATGTCTTCATCGCCCGCTGGGGGTTTGACCCTTGCCCTTGCGGCTCTTGTCCTTTTCTTCTTCTTCTTGCCCTCCCGAGGCTGGGATCCCTACGGGTCCTCTTCCTTGCGCTTTCCTGCCCGAGCCACGATTGAACAAAGCCCCCGACGGCCTCCTCTCCGCTTAGCTTGAACTTGGTGGCGATGTCCATCGGCTTCGTTTTTGCCTCGGTTGGAGTCCGGCGCCTAGTTTCTTCATGAGATCACGGCAAGAGGTGCCGGCCAAGAAGGCCCCTATGGACGTCGGGAATCCGTCACGCGTTAGGGAGCTCGGTCCGTTGCTTGGAGAAGCGCCGGATGTAGTCGCGCAGGACTCGTCGATTTCTCGGGCGGCGGTTCGAGGTCCCATGAGTTACGGGGGCGGTATGTGCCCTGGGGAAATTCCCTCGGAAGGTCCTCTCCAAGTCTGCCCAGGTTTGATATGAGGTCCGGTGGAAGGTGTTCGGCCGGGGCCTAGGCTAGTCGGAGAGGTCTACGAGGGGGCAGAATTTCTGATTGTTACCTGTCATCGTGTGTGCCCCATGGCGGCATGCCGGCCGATGATCGGCCAGCCACACCTCGGGACGAGGTCTCCCAGTACTTCTTCGATGTGGGTACTTGGGAGGGCTGGCGCGCGGTGGTGCCCTCGATATCCCTTGTGAAGGCATGGCGGGTGGATACGGGGGTACCCTCGGTCTTCCGGCGCTTGCGCATCTCGTCCCTGGTCGCCGAGGTGAGCCGCCTCGTGGCGAGCCCGTTGTCCGCTCATTTCTTCCCCGGTGGGACGCCTCGGTTACGGTCTTGGCGGGGTCTTCTAGCGCTCCGGGGGGCGAGGCTGGTTGTCGCGGTGTCGACTGCGGCTCCCGGACCGGCCAACTTAGAGGCTCGGCTGTTTGGGGTCGGACGGAGCCTGCCGACGACGCCGGAGCTCCTCCCGTCGTCGTGGCGTCGCGGCTGCCGATCGAGGAAGCGGGCTCTCCGCCTTCTTGTACGGCGCCTGTCGAGGAGTTGTGACGGCCCTCGAATGCGTCTTCCCTCGGTGGTAGAGGGCTCGGGCATTTTCGGCGCGCGGCATGGCGGCTCTGGCGCCCGGCGTTGAGGCGCGGTGAGCGGGGCGCTATGTCCGGTCGTGGAGGCACCCCATCGGTCGATCGCGACCTCGCCGCCCCGATCTGGGGCGCCCTACCGGGGGCTGCCGGCGTTAGCTTGCCCGTTGGTGTTACGGCTCGATGCGTCGGGAAGTCGCGCGGACTGCGCTCGGAAGCGGTCTGCGAATCCCGCTGCGCGTGATACGGCAGCGGCGGCGAGTGGCGATGTGGTGGGGCGGGCGGCGGGAAAAGGCTGCGGTGCAGCGACCCGTCGTGGCGTATGTCCGCCTCATCCTCGTGCCGAGGGCGTCGGTGAGCGGCCATCTTGCTCTGGATCTCTATATTGAAGCATTCCCGCGTGGGGGTAATAATCGCCCTCGTCGTGTCCGATTCGGGCGCCCGGCGTGCGCGGAGGGAAGTCTCGTTCTCGGACGGTAGGCGAGTCCGTCAATTCGGGACCAAGCTGTCGTGCCGGATGAGGCGGGGCGAGAGGTCGGTGCGGCATCCTTTGGCGGATGCGCTCTTCCGCGTAATGTGCGTGGGATAGCATTCCGTGGGGCGGCGAAGTGCGGCAGCGCTCCGGCGGCGGCTGGCGGCGAAGTTTCCGGCGAGGATTGCGGGGATTCAGCCTTCGGTACCAGCGGCGTGGGCGTTCTCTCGGCGATTAGGGTTTCTAGGTATCTGCCGGGGCGGCGCCGAGGAAGGATCTTCCCACGTGCCCTAGGGTTCACGGGGACCCTCCTATGAGTTGGCGCGGTGGTGCGTCGTCGGATTCGGAATCCGTTGCGTGAGCAGCGCCTAGTCTTGGCCCGGTGGATCCGCCTTGCCGCCTTCTTGCGGCGGCCCACGTGATGGCGGACACGCGCGCGTCGGCGATCTTGCCCTTCTTTCCGCCGTCATATCAGGCAAAGGATCATCTCATAGTTGTGACCGAGCACCACGAACCCCGTCCGTCGAAGAACAGCGGTGTTCAGCGCGGGAGCTCGTGCTTTCCGACGGCGAGGGTGAAGCGAAGGTGGAAACGCCATGAGGGCTGATGGAGTGTGGATTGCACGGCGCGTCCTACCTGGCGGCGCCAAGTCGGCGTTCGAGAACCGGGGGTGCCTCGGGTGCCCGGCAATAAGAATTTCTAGGCTCGCGTGCCTCCTCCCCAATGGCGTGGCGCAAGATGGTTTCGGCGGACGCGCGGGTTTATCTGGTTCAGAGCCATGAGGGCCCTACGTCCAGCGGGTGGTGTCTGCTCGTGTTACCTCGTGCTCAAAGGAGAGCTTGTAGTAGGGGTTACAAGCGGTGTGAGGGGAGAGATCTTTGGTCTCAAGCCCCACGATCGTGGTAGTGGTGGTGGTGGTCGGTTTTCTCGGCCCGATCCCCCCCGCTAATGGGGCATTACTCCCCCCCTTTTATAGGAGGAAGAGGGAGGTAATGTTTACATATGTGGGTGCCTAGGTGGCTAATTCCCAAGGCTATACTTGTTGCATGTGCGCGCCGAGGGTTGGTTGGCTTGGATGTCGTTTGATGAAGACACGGCGTCTTGATCGGTGGCGGACGTGCCGTTCCACGGTGTGGCCCCGGGGTGCGGAGGCGTCCCTCACAGTCCGCATGGCGGGGCGGCCCGGACGCCGTTGCGTGTGTGTCATGAGCGGGTCCGGCCCAACGGGCGTCTTGGCCGTGTGTTTAGGAAATGAACAAGTGTTGTCTGGTTTCCCGTCTTTGGGCGGCGTAATATGTCACGGTTCAGCTTTGTGTCCCATGTTGATCGGATTTGGGAAGTGATCGCGGGCCAATTTGATCGGGCGCAATCGATAGCCTTGGCGCCTCGTTTGCTGGCAGTGTTTGCATTAAATCTTGACTGTTTCCCTTCCTCCGCAGGGAACCTCCCACGCCGGGGGCCGGCGACCCTGGGTGAGTAGGTTTGGGCCACCTCGCCGAGGAGAGCTGGGTCTCCTTCGGGGGCGGAGATTTTTCGCCCAGGGGGGTGGTGAGCTAGGCCACCCTCGGGCGGAATCCATGCGCCCGAGGGTGGTGAGCTGGGGTCACCCTCGGGGCGGGCGGGATTTGGGCAGAGTCCCGAGCCTTGGGTCGGTGGTGATGACGTGGAGCGTTACGGTTCTCCGTCTTGTAAAGGTCCCACGACCTTGTCCTTCTCGGCGTAGTGAGCTCTTCGTCGTGGTGACTCCTGTGGGCCGCTCGTGGGCGACTCGAATCTTCATGTATCGCCGGGTGGCTCCTTGGCACAGTGGTCCGGCGCTGTTGGGCTATCCTTCTAAGTGGGATGATGGCGGGCTAGGTTTTTTGGGCACGATGGGCCGGCCAGATTCTCGTTGTTTGGAGAATGTCTCGGGGGAATTTATTTTGGGTCCCCGACCGGGGAGGTTGGTGCAATATTACTCCCTCTCGGCCCCGCAATATGTCAAGAATTAAGGAGCCTAGGGACAAACATAGACACCTCTAAAAGGGCTACAGTCACACCAATTACCTTTAGAATGGACAGGTCATTAATGCTCCATCTTTTGGATTAAAAAGAAGCAATGCCATACTTGTTGTGAGGAGGAGCAGCGAAGGGATACGGCAAGCTAGTTCGCGGGTGAAGTGGCTTCACATGGTGGGAGTCTGCACCTACATGTGGGACCCGCATCACTAGCCCAATGACAACACTAAAGGGAATGACAACACTTAAGGGACACCGCTCCGGTCCAGAGCGACACACATTGCGGAACGGAGAGAGTGTGCAGCTGCGAAAAGTTGTATTATTATTTCTACCTGGCCGGTCCTCAGATAAACGTACGTGCAATAATAATGATTATTTGGTCACGTGCCCCCTCCGTCCCAAATTAAACGATTTAGCGGTTTTTGTGTGTTCATGTCACAAAGTTTAACTCGATTTGTACAAATTACATACAAGATTTAAATCTCTAAATAAATTTGTTAAAAAACTAGATCAAAATATCTTTCCAATGATATTAATTATGTAATATAAATATTAATCCTATTTTAATGTATAATTCTGGCGTTTTTTTTTCTGAAAGCGAGAACTACGTTTGTTCTGGGACTGAAGGAGTACTTGCTTCGATTAAATACAGTGTACTGCACACAGAACTAAATGCATGCATGTTTGGAGCCCCGTACGTATCCCGGCCAAGTCGCTACCTGATGAGCGAGGGCCCTGCTGGTCTTCCCCAACCATATGCAAACGCTGCACGCAAATAACAGTGGAATGCAAGATTCGTACTACTACGTACGTGCATGAATATATATGAATATGACGATATAGCTATCAGATCGATCGAGTTCAGAGATGAGATCTGGTATAGGGAAAGGCATGCAGCAATGGCACGGCATGAAATTGTACTACGTACGCACGCACTTCTCATGATTGGCGCCACACAGGATCGATCGATGGATCGGGATCTCGTTTGTCGTCGTCCATCTGTTCATCGATTCGTCTGTGATGAGAATATATAAGTGACAGATTGATAGATTCCCTTCTTCCTGGTTGCCTGTCGAATTCCAGTGTCCAGTAGCGTGGTGGATTCAGATCCTCTGCAGTCAGCGTCGTCGTCTCCAGTTGACGAATCCGTGTAGCCGGCTTTCCTCCATTTTTTCCCCTGCTACTACCTCGGAGCTTGTACCACACTTGTATATATAGAATTTCAGGATTTGTGTTTGTATTATAAATTGGCAGTTTGGCACGTTGTCCATGCGAGTCATCATGCATGTGAGTGGCGGGCGCACTCGTTTTAAACGGAACGGACGGCCCTCAGTGGGAGCAGGGCCACGATGGGCCTTCCATTCGACTTGTAACCAAAATCTCCCTAGGGACGAAAAGGTGCGTCTTTGGGCCGATTGGGCTCTAGCGCGGCCCGGCACCAGATTAATTTTTTTTCTCACTTTCTTATTTGTTAATAACATACCCCTTCGAACTTTTTCTTTTTCGGGGAAAATTCAAAATTCCACTCCTGCCAACTTTTCATATTTATTAATGTTAGTCAACTCCCTCCATCCTGTAAATAGTACTAAATCCGTTTCAAATTGTAGTTCGTTTGAATTTTTCAACCTTAACTTTGACCACTTCGTCTTATTCCAAATTTTGCACAAAATATCAATTAGTTTGTCGTGGTTTTCTTTATTAACAAATGGTCTTTAAAATGACTTAAATTTGACTATTTTTGTGCACATTTTTTTGAATAAGACGAGTGATCAAACTTAGGGTCAAAAAAGTCAAACGAACTATGATTTAAAACGGAGGGAGTATATTCTACCATTCAAATTTTTTCCTCAAATATAATACATTCTAGAGGACCTTTTACATTAAATATTTTCCATTTAGGAACCAATCACCGTTAATCATGTTGATGATAGCGTTTGATTAATAAATAAAATGAGACTACATGCCTCTTTTTTATATTCTCTTAATTTGTCTTAAAATTCCTAGAATACACTATGTTACAGGACAAAAGGGAGTAGTTTTGAATACATGGACTAGTTAACCAAATCCAGAGTGTTTGTGTTCGGTGTTCCTATTACTTACCCCCGTAAAAAATGAAATTAAAATCCCTCAATTTGTATTCAAAACTATATTGTTTTTGTTATGTATTTAAACATGCACTATACTTACCTTCGTATAGTAGCAAAAGTTATGAATCTAGAAAAGTCTAAATATCTTATAATTTAAGAGAGAGAGAGATTGAGAGAGAGATATATATAGAGAGAGAGTACGACCATGAGAATACCAACGATACTAATAAGAAGAATACCAACATATATGACACTAATAAGTGCTCCATGTTAATAAGAATATATTTCATCATGTCCCAACGATACTAATCTGCAGTCACAACTAGGCTTTTGTTTTACACATAAATCTAGCTAGACTTGAAGTGCAGTCACGTAGAGTCGAGAATGAACGAGCGGATTCATCACTCCACTGTAGGCAGTGGAGCACTATGTCACACGTACGGTCCCTGGCCTGCTAGCTATAGCTAGCGTCTATTAGTGAGTGGTGACGTCATTTTAGTGGATCGGACGGCCAGGGTCTCCCATTAGGAAACAGCACGTTCCTCTGCACGGTGAAACGAAGCCGCACAAGGAGTGGAGTTGAGGTTTTTTTTTTTCTCTCTCCCGACGTGAGTAGCTAGGGAGCTTTTTGCCTCATCTCATGCCTGCCGGCCGGCCTTATCCGGTCGCCGACGTCACCCTGCTGGCCGACCGCATGCACGCGGCGGCGCCCGAAGAAGACCGGGTGAGTCCAAGACCAGGTCCGACTCCCTTTGACCGCGTCATCCAGCTGGCAACGGGACACGGCCCATGCGCCACGTCACCACCTGGCCGGCGGCGATGATGGTGGATCCCCACGTTTATAGCACGAGGAAGATGAATGAAAGCCGGAAGTTTCTTATTTGGTATACGTAAATAGTTAGGATCGACATCTCTACAACATAAAAAAACAAAAAGGAGGTATTTTTTTTGGTGCGACATTCACTTTGAGTCTGCCCAACCGCCATCCCATACTGAACCCGAAGGGAGAAAAAGAAAACGATCGTCCATGCGACATAATAAAGGAAGGAATTAACCACGTAATAAAGGAACAAATTAACCATGCAATAAAGGAAGAAAAAAGAAACAAATCGTCCATGCTACCTCATAAAGGAAGGAATAAAGAAAGAAATTAACCACGCAGTAAAGGAAAGAATTAACCACACAATAAAGGAAGAAATTAACCATGTACCTTGGTTGTTGCGATAAAAATAGGAAGGAAAAACGTGACTCCTGCTCTTCCACCCGTTTATAAATAGAAGGAGAAAATCTAGGAGGAAAAGAAAAAAATCTCCAAAGCACCCATTCTCCTCTCGATCGAAGGGGTTTTTTTTTTTTTTTTTGAGCTTCCGTGAGAGAAAATTAGGAAACTAAAAATAAAAAGATCTGCATGCACCCCTCCCCATGCCCAAGTGAATTTAGAAGGTGCGATCAATCACGCCCTCCACACCCGCACACAAATTTGGGCAGGCGATCCTCTCCACCCATGCGAATTTTGGAATGTGCGATAAATCACGCCCTCTCCACGCCCATGCAAATTTGGAAGGTGCGATCAATCACACCCACCCCACCCGCACGCAAATTTGAAAGGTGCGATCCTCTCCACCCATGTGAACTTGGAAGGTGCGATCAATCACGCCCTCCCCACGCCCATGTAAATTTGGAAGGTGCGATCAATCATGCACTCCCCACCCGTCACGCAAATTTGGAAGGTGAGGTCTCCGCCTTCCCACCCGCACGCATAAATTTGAAAGTTGCGGTCGCTCCGTCTCCGCACCCGCACCAATGGTCAAGTATGCATGCACAGGTCCTTGATAATATTATCTTAGACGAATTACGAAGAAGCCCATAAAATAGAGTTTAAAAACCCGCGATATCCATGATTGATTGTGTTACTTTCACAAAATTTATTTAGATTAAATGTCACTTTAATATTATTATTTAATTTTATAGTATTGTTATCTTATTATGCGATCTATGTGTTTTTATATAAAATTTAGTTATCCCATAGCAACGCACGGGCGTTTAACTAGTAAAGTTCTTAATTTCCAATTAAGAGGATCAATCGGAATACACAGGTTATCACTACTGCAGATATCTCCTCGCACTCGATCCTAATTACCAATGATACTTACTTGATATCCTGAATGTTGTGTAGTGGTGTATTTTGGTAATTAACGAGATCTAACTGAGTTCCTTTTTTCTCGAATACGCAAAAAGACTTGCGTACCTTTTTGATTATGAAGAGAATTTTGCAAGTGCATTACATCATTGGGGTGGGGTATATAGAGTTTCCAAAAACGGAGCGATCCCCACCCATTGACCTCAAGGCGACTACTCGCGAATTAAACAACGCAGTTTGCGCCGCGCCGCCCCTCGATCCAAAGATCGGCGGTGTGCTTGATGGTCGCTAGGAGCTAGCTGTGGGTGGAGACTTCTTTGCGGAAGCACCTTGCGTTCCGTTCCTTCCAAATTTCCTGTGCTACGAGAGCGAATAGGGTGTCGGGCGCCTTTCCGCTGGTCTCCGTGCCATCTAACCGAAGTTCTTAATTTTCCAAGACCATCGATCGGATAACACAAGTAGCTTGCCAGCACACACATACATAATATCTACTCCCACTGTTCCAGTAGTCCTTGGCCCAACGAACGAAACAAGTTTCGACACGAGCATGCAAGTACGGTGCGGCGCCGGTGGTGGGATCTCTCCGGTTCACCGACGACGACGACGACGCGTCCCCTTTCCTGTCGCCATTGACTAGGAATTTGTCTCACATTGTGGGTGTCAATGGAAACCATTGGACCAACCTAGCAGCTACTACACGACTACTATAGCTTATACATATAGTACACAGCATATAGTAGCTATAGCCTAGCTAGCCAATAGCCATGCCTGCAGCAACAAACATTAACAAACCAAATCCCATTCAAAGATGAGTTTGGGACGCAAGTTAAACACGTACGGTCCAACGCATGCATAGTATCCACTCACTCATATTTATATTTTTTTTACCACACCTCTTGAGGTGTGGAAGCTCTCTTGGGACTTCTAAAAGTTTTGGAGATCTAACCTCTTGCCTGCCGCATCTTTTTTGCGACATCACGAACCTATATAGAGCTTCCAACTTTTGACCTCATTAGTTGCCGTAATCTTATATTATCCATGGTGTAGAGCTAAAACTATCAATTTGCTCATTATTGACCACCTATATGAGATTTGGTGATGACAAGTAGGAGTAATACTAACATCTGGATGTTTATATATGCTTTACTTAGACATTTAACTTAGTATGGAAGGGATCACAAAACACCAATGGCATATATGAGAATCATGCTTTCTAGGTGATAGATAACGGATTTTAGGTTTATGCGAATGGCATGTAAGCATTTTTTTTTCAACATACTAATAATTCTTCAAAATACTATGAATGGAAATTATGTGTAACTATCTTAGAGCATCTCCACCAATGCTACCTAAATCAGATTACCTAATTAAATGCCTATTTGGGTAGCCACCTATTTTCGTACTCCCCATATTTCGTTCTACAAGACTACCTAAAACACGCTACCCAAACTCGATTATTCTTATACAGAATGACATGTGGGTCCCACACGTTATCCTCTTTCATGTCTTCTTGCCTTGGATGGAGCTAGAGGTGGCTGGAGGGGTGCTGGGGCAGCCACCGCGACAAGGAGCACCACAACAGCTGGCCGCGCTAGGGAGGGTTGTTGCGCCCATGCCGTTGGAGGCCGCTCTGCCCGCGCCGGTGATGGGGCACACACACCGGTGGAGGCAGGGTTGCACCGCAGGCAGGGCGATGCCCTGTGTCTAGGGGACGTCGTCGGCCAGGCCATGGTGTCGGGGCTGGCTGCACTGTCGCCGAGCCGAACCGCCACGCCACCCTCAGGGGTCGAGGGCCAGGATCCGCATTGATATAGCGCACGAGAACGAAGGGGAGAGAGAGGCTCGTGGGTGGAGACAGATTTTTTTGCAGGGGTGCAAAAGAGTGTTAGTTAAATTAAATTTGAAAAAAAAACACTAGGGAAGTGCATCACTTAAACCTCAAGCAGATCGACACAATGAATTTTCTTTACATTTGAGGACGTCGAGGACAAGAAGTAAATGGATGCAAATTTTGCAAACTCTATATGAACGCACGCAAAACTGAAGCTGACACATACAAATAGAGCTTCTAGACTCGTAGCTAGTTTATATGGGGAAAACTGAACTGGCGGACATACATATATATGCACATGTTTTGAAGTTAATTAGGCCATCATACTAATATGGACCAATCTAGCTATATGAACTACTTACTCTATTCCAAATTGTAGTTCACTTTAACTTTTCTAGATTCATTTCTTTTACTATATATCTAGACTTGTGCATAGCAAAATCAATATATCTAGAAAAGTCAAAGTAACCTATAATTTAGAATAGAGGGAGTATATATAGTTTTTAATTGCTGATTTCTTTGCTACTGTGAGTGTGTTCCTTGTCTTGTGTATTACACATATATATACGCTGTGTATTACCTAGTGGATTGATGCATGTGTGATGTGTCCCTCTCGATCACTCAGTGATGACTTGCTTGTCGACGACTCCGCTGGGTGTGCATGTATGCATCAACAGGTGGAGCTCAGCACAGTGGCTGTAAGCAAAGGTCGTCCAGGGTCCAGAGGCCGTCCTCGAGATCCCCGAACCCAACAAAGTCCGGCTCCGGCAGGCCGATCACGGACTTGGAGCAGGAGTCGTCGTCGTCAGGGCCGCCGGTAGCTGTCTCAAGTAGCTCCAACCAGGTTGACCCGGCGAACACGTCGGCGTCAGTCTTTGTTGGCCCGCAGCCTTGGTCGTTCGTCTGTGTAGCCGTGGCCGGAGACGCGGTGTAAGCGTAAAAGTTGCAGCGTAGTGCGACGCGTCGTCCGCCGTGAGCGACAACGATGGTCGCAGCGCGCTGGACGCGTCGTCTGGGCTCAGGGCCGTGGCCGCCGCCGCCATCTGGCCTTCCGGCTCGCTGTAGTATTGGTGGTGAGCTTCGCTCGCCGCCGGCACGCCGTGCTGCTGCACCAGGTGTTGGCTCCCGTAGTAACCATAACACGCGGGCGGCGCGCTGGCCGTAGTGGTCGCCGGCGCTTGGACTCGAACGGCCACCGACGCCGCCGGAGCCTGCTGCACGCCGGCACATCCGGCAGTGGCCATCTGATCGCCGCGATCGGCCAGGGCGCGTTCTCGGAGGCGCGGCATCCAGAGGTGTCGCACGACGTGTCGGAATCCGGCGCTGTTGACGTCGCAGCGGAGGTGCCTGGCATGCTTCTGCACGCGTGTGCGCCAGTAGTTCTTGATCTCGTTGTCGGTGCGGCCGGGGAGGTGCTGCGCGATCTTGGACCACCGGTTTCCCCACCGGGAGTGGAGCTCCAGGATCAGCAGCTGCTCCTCGGCGGTGATGTTGCCCCGCCGCACGTCGGGGCGGAGGTAGTTGAGCCACCGGAGCCGGCAGCTCTTGCCCGTGCGCTTCAGCCCCGCGGACCGGGCCAGCGAGTTCCAGCGGCCCTCGCCGTGGGCCGCGATGTAGTTAACGAGCCGGATGTCCTCGTCCACCGTCCAGGGGCCCTTCCGGAGATCGGCGTCGTCGCTGCCTGCTGCGACGACGGCTGGTGGTGCGCTGATGGCGGTGGGAGAGGATGATGTCGCCGAGCTCCCGGTGGGGCTCGCGGCCGTCGCAAGCACCTGGTTCAGGTCCTCATCGAAGACAGCCATGGCCATGGCCATGTCGTCCATGTCCATGCTAGCTAGCTTAGTGGTGGAATCGGATCGGATTGAGGATGAGTGAGCTCGGTCAGCTACGGTGGAGAAGATCGAGCAGAGCAAGAAAAAAGAGATCAATGGACGACGATGGTGTGTACTGAGAGGGTGTGTTGCTGGATCGGAGGCGGATCGAGTCTGTCGACGGGGAGACCGGCCGGCTGGAGGAGGGGGTTTATATAGGTCGACGATGTGAGGAAGACAGTTACAAGGGGCTCTGACCGTTGACGAGTGACAACGACGTCCCTGTGCAGTGAGTGCTCCATGAGCTGCTGGCAGCTGGCTGCTCCGCTCGCATGTTATGCATATACATATTCCATTATAATGTTGTTGTTTGTATATAGAAGATTGACCAAACCTGAAACTATTTGATTTCTCGAGAAACAACAACTAAAATACGTGAGACTTGAATCAACTTGAGTAGACTACCTAGACATGCGATGTGTATCCCCAATTCAGACAGTGGAGGCAACCTGTGTGACTCCATCTGCTCCGCCGACCTTCAGCTCTGTACATGGCGAGAAGAATAAGAGAGAGGATGACATGTGGGACTTGCATGTCATTCTGCTAGTAGTATAATTTTGGTAGCCTCTATTGAGGTAGTACTAGGTGGATTCTCCACGCGCGTTGCATGGTATGAAGGAGAAATCTATGAGTTAGAATATTACTATCACCCTTCTATTCTTTTTTTTTTTTTTTTTCTTTTTTTCATTCTTTTTTTTTTTTTTTTTTTTTACTTTACTCTATACCAAACATCAGTGGAGCCCACCTATAATTTTACCGAATGATCTTGTTTTGAATGATTTATTAAAAGGAGTTCAATGGTGTAATTGAATTTTTTTGGTTTGTAAGTTATAATATTTTTTTAGTTAGTTGAAACATTGGAGCCCACCGCTAGACGTCATGGTCTTCGTGGTGCTGGCTGGAGGTAACATGCTTACATGTGGAGAGAACTCCTTAGTGAGGATTATCTACCTAGGTGTAGTAGATTACTGAATTTGGGAGCAAAATTTGAATACTATTTTCTACGACAAAAATCCATACTATTTTCTACTAAAAATCAATTTTTTTTTGAGATTACACGCACAACGCAGAGCTCAACACGCACGCACACTCACCCCTATGAACACACGTACGCGAACCCTACCCCTATGAGAACCTTCAAAGAACTGAGCCAGCAATCTTGAAGTTCACGAAGTCACCACAGGCGCCTCGCTGTCGACGGGGACGTTGCCTACCACTTAATGCGCAGCCTTGGGAAAATTCTGAAATAAATCCAGAATAATGTGTCGCACCCGCGATTTGAACCCTGGGTGGGAGCCCCAACCAATGGTCTTTGCCATTATTACTGTGAGTCCCTTTGACACTAAAAATCATTTCTAAGGGTGGTGTTTCCCACCACTCTAGAGAAATTGATAATATATTTAGGTTTATAAATCTATTCAAACCTAAAACATTATTTGACTTAGTTCAGGCATAGAATGACATATTCCTTTTTGTGGCAAAGGAGCGAGTGTATCTTTTGCGTTTTGTTTTCTCGGGTTCCTTGGTTACCGTTTACCGGTGGAACACGATATTTGTGGGGCTTGCATTATATATAGTATTATGATTAATAAATTAATAATAATACTATATTATATAGTTCTCAAGGTGATATATACAGTATGATATTACGGGTCGAAGCTTTGCTACCGTCGTCGTCTACGGAGATCATTAATCGGTGGGTTCGATTGCCGAAAGACAAGCGATGGGGTAAGGACGAACTGATCCGATCATCGTTGCACATGCATATATAATATAGGCCGGTCCGGGGCGGCATCTTTGAACAGGACCAGAACTTGTTCCTTATGAATTCAAAAAAGTAGACAGAATCTCCATGCTCCCTATGAATTCAAAAGTCGAGAATCAATTATCAATCAGATATACTACAATGAACCATTTAACTAATCCTGCTTTTTGGTCAGAGAGATCAACTCACACTTACTCACTTAGGCTCTGTTTCGCTTAAAATTTACTAGTTTTTGAAGCAATTTATATAACATTATTTGATTCAGAGAGTAAATAGAATGAAAAATCAAGAATACTTGTATAAAAGAAGTTATTTGAACGCCTAATCTCTGAAGAAGTATCCTAGTGTATCCAAGGAGTATCGGTATCCGATATGTATCGAATAAGGATATGGCAACTTCGTCCAAAAGTATTCGCGCAACACTGCAACTCGTGAAGTTCAAGCCAAACTTCGCAGGCAGCCGTGATCAAACTCTCCCATCTTGTGGTCACGCTTCTCCCCCTATGCAGCACGAACCACCGTTGGATCTAAAATGTTGTTCTGAAAATTACCTGCATCGATGTATTAGATTTAACTTTGTTAAATCCTGGATCAGTATAACACCAAAAGGATGAAAGGTACACAAAAATCCCCAACAGCAAGAGCATAAAAAAATACTTTGATGGACCCATGTGTCTGAAAACAAACTTATATAAATATATAACTAAAATAAATGCTTGCAGCCAACTTTGTCATCCTAGCTGACTACTTCCTAAGAGGCCCCTTGGCCTTATTGCCCACAATCCTTTTTAACTCCGCCCCTTTCAAAAAAAGAAAACAACCTTTTAAAATTGCTCCATTGAACCTTAAACTCGTGCAGTGGGCCATTGAGTTCATCAAATTAAACTATTGCAAATGATTAAGCATGTGAGTTGCAGCCACCTTGACTAAAGGAAAAACTTTTGGACCTTAAATGATCCATTGTTCTCAGATTGAACCTTTTAAAATTGCTCCATTGAACCTTAAATGATTAAGCTGACCCATGATCCATTATTCTCAGACGATCGATGCCAAAGGAAGAAAAACTAGCCTTTCCAATTGTTTAATCCCCCACTATAATTCCTCCCATCTTGTTTTGGTACAATAGTTTGACCAGTCAGATAGGATTCAACCTCAGCTGCCTATAGTAGTCCCTGCACTGTTGCTGCATTCTTTGATCCAGGATAACTCGTTGACCAGTGCATTGTCGGATGGTATTTATTTATCTCTCCGGTGTATCAAGTCAGCCTTCTATTTGGCTCAAATGAAGATTTGTTCCAGATGCTTTGATTTGACCTAGAAATTAAAAATGGTTTGTTCTTGCTGATGGCATGAGAGAAACCGATGTTAATTGGTTGACCATTGTGTCGCTGGTGTTAGGAACATTTTGAAGACTAGTAGAGGCTCAAGTACAAAGGAATAGCAGTATATATGACTTTGGTTTCTCTATTGTTCATGCATAATGCCAAGTTAGGCCACACACATGATGAAAATCTAGAGCTCTGCTACTTTGTCACATACTCAGTATATACTTTAGCTACCACCAGACAGTTTGAAACATAGTTAGAAGTGGAACCTTCCAAATGATGACAACATGCGTGGAAAGGCTCTCAAGATTATGGTGTTAACAATGGTATTATGCATGTATAATTTTGGTCAAAGCAGTGGCTGCTGGTAATCCAATATGCACCAGTCAAATTTTGTTAATACTAATAGCTGGCTTGATGCACATTAGCATAGAGGGATGAGATTAGTTAGGAGCACATTCTTTGTCTTTCTACAATAATGTGTAGCTAGCTATCTAGACACTACTATAGAATTGTCCATCGCTGTAGGGCTCCAACCCCCTTTCCGCAGAAAACGAACCGCAGGAACCATAGCGGTAGTGATGTGGGTTTGAAACACACTACGGGTCAAAACATCGGCGGTGATGCGAGGAGAGACTGCCGGTTTGATATTGAACCCGGCGGCAAGATCACATCAACACCGTTTGTCGGGTGTTCCACGGACCGGCAGCATTTTTGATCCAAGCAAGCGCAAGTTCGGAAGTCAGCCGGCAGAGTTGATATTGAGAGCACCTTTGTCGGGCTTTAACGAACCGCAAGAATCGTAAGGATAACACTATCGGGTTAGATTGAGCCGGCGGTGTATCGAAGAGCTAACAATATCGGTTTACTTTGGACCCGTCGGTGAACTTTCGTGAACACCTTGTCGGCTGATTTCAACTTCAAACGGCGTTATTGGAGTGGAGACTACCCAACTGGTTAATGCGGCCGGCAGTGATGTTTCGTCATAGAAGACGGTTTGTAATTCAAACCGATAGTATTTGGTATAGTTACACTACCGGTTTGTTTCTCATTCACTTGTCGGGCCCATGCCACCCGGCGTTTTTGTTTTAAATTTTTAAAATTTTGAATTTATTCGTCGAAATCAGCTATTTTTAAACCCATAAAAGCATCATATATACATTAAAATCGACAAAACATTACATGGTTCAAGGTTACATACAACTAACTCCACCTAATGTTCTAGAATTCAGCCTAGGACATCAACTTCCAAATAAGAAAAACAATCACAATGGACATAACTAAAATCAAGACATCTTTCATAGGCCAAGTCGCAATTCTCCTAATCTTCATATCTATGGAGAGAGGCTTCTCATCGATCTCGAGGGGCTGGTTGATAGTGAAAGTTTTCACCATAGTAGGCCCCGAAAGCTTCAGACTTCAGTCTTATATTTTTTGTAACAATTACGGGGTAGCGAGGAGACTTGAGCAGAGCAATCTTCCCATGTTCGATAGATCCCTAGCACTTGACCAACATGCACTACATACCACGCCATGGTTTGCCTATATACATGCAGCCAAAATAGGATGTTAATGCTATGTCATTCGGACATGTTGTACGGCAAGATTATGAACACCACGAAACTCATGAATTTCAACATCTATCTCATTTCAATCACAATTCGAGCATTAGAATGTCTTCAATCATTGCTGTAAATGACCACAATGTTTAAATCTAATTTGTTCACCATAGACCAATTAAAATACTTTTGCCACTATATAAGGATCCCGAATCGTTTTGAAAGCAAAATCTAAATAGAAAAAGGAAATAGCAGGTTGGATTTATCAACACGGGCATTTCAACGAACAACTCAAAGGCGGTGACCGACCCACTCACCGAAGCTTCCCGTGCGGTCCGCGCGCTCTGTCTTGTCTCGGCGGTGCGAGACGCAGCGCCCTAGAAGGGCGGGTAGGGCGGACGGGCGTTTTTCCGAGGAATCGAGCTCGAGGTCGCGGCGAGCACGGTCGGGCGTAGGACGGGGACGGCGGAGGCGCAGACGGCGGTGCGTTGTAGCGCGGTCCCCGTCGGCGTGGGCGAAGAACAAGCGGCAGGCGCAGGCAGAACAACGGCGAGTAGATCTCATTCTCATAGGCAAAATCTCGAGGAACTAAATGGCTAATTAGTTCTCACCGTGGAAGGGCGAGACGCCGGCGCGGCGTTGGGGACGTCCGGAGAAGAAGAGAATGGAGGGGGCGCAGGGGGCGGCGGACGGCTGCGGCATGTGTGGTGGTGGTGCTCCGTCGGCGACGTGGTGGGGAACGGTGGGCGCGGGGTTGAAATGACCTGAAATTTTCAGCTCGCGGCGAGGGCTATTATATATCGTCGAGGAGCGAACGACGCGGGGTTCAAATGACTCGTGAAATTTTCACCTCGCGCCCATTTCGTAGTTAATCGCCGCCGGTTTAAAGAGCCGGCGGTGTTAAATTATAGGTTCATAGGGTATAAACGTCGGTACGACCCGACCGGTGATCGAAACCGTTACACCTGCCACACGCGGTACCACCGCTCACGGTGATAAGATCACACTTGTTGCCACCTACCACCGCTCACGGTGATAAGATCCACCTTGTTGCCACCTACCACCGCTCATTCCCACCTACCACCGCTTATAAAAAAACAGCCCCAGCAGCGAGAGCCATGTATGGTGAACCGTGCGGCCGCCGTGACCTCTTTGTTATTTGCCCATTCTCCTATCCACATATATGGCCTCTATTTGGGAGAAAGCCCTCCACACAAACATTTTATCATGGGTAGACAGTGTATACAAGCAGCGGGTACTAGAAGGGTGTTTTTGAAGATTAAGCTACAACGTTGCTTACGTGCTCGGGTGTGATGCTCGCAACGCCATTGTTGCATGGGGCCATTTGGAAGGCGGAGCGGGGAGCCAAGTAGCGTGCATTCTTGTGCTTTGTCGGGGGAGAGATCTTTCCCCGTCTCTGTCGGGCCTTTGCCGACACGGAGAGACATTGGTTCTTCACAGAGGTCCCATCCGCCTTACTTAGATCGATAAGCATAACATGTAGCATTGTAACCACCTCGGGCATAGGTGCTAGAAGGGTGTTTTTGAGGTGGTTATTTCTTAATGTGTTTGTACACTTTGATTATTGTACCGTGTCAATTATAATAAATTAATTGTACCGTGTCAATTGTAATCAATTAATCTCAAACATCGTGGTTCCTTCACACGTGGCATGTGCACGTCTAGAAAAAGTTTAAGGCCGAGACCACAGGAACGAAGATGACCCAAAGATAGCTTATGGATGTAATTGTCGGTCATGCTTCCGATGAAAGGGGTCATGCCTTTGTGAAGCATGTCTACTCCCACAATGTAGAAATGTCTTGAATTTTGTTTTGCAACCTTGTACACCCAAATTATGCCCCCACACAAGATCTTAGGTTTTTTCGATCCATATTTTTTTTTTTTTATTAGATTTTCCTACGTGATAAACGCGATAGAAGGAGGTTAATTAAAGCTTGAAAACTTATGAATTTTTACACCAACCTACACACACTGAATTCCTCCTAGGACACATGAGACCATGGGAAATTTTGGCACCACTGCTCGTTAGTGGGTAACCCCGTTCCACCTCGTAATTACTCGGGGTCGTCGTAGAAATTCAATTTAATTGAAAAAAAATACCAAACCTTGTCCGAAAAATCTCAAACATCGTGGTTCCTTCACACGTGGCATGTGCACGTCTAAGAAAAAAGTTTGAGGCCGAGACCACACCGGAACGAAGATGACCCAAAGATAGCTTATGGATGTAATTGTCGGTCATACTATCGATGAAAAGGGTCATGTACCTTTGTGAAGCATGTCTACTCCCACAATGTAGAAATGTCTTGAATTTTTTTTTGCAACCTTGTACACCCAAATTATGCCCCCACACAAGATCTTAGGTTTTTTCGATCCATATTTTTATCATTAGATTTTCCTACGTGATAAACGCGATAGAAGGCCGATCACTATCGGTTTCATATTTGCAACCGGTAGTGTAGTATCGTTCACCTGCGGTGCTCTATTAAAACCCGGGCGTTGATATATTTCAAACCGGCAGTTTAATCTCTTTCACTGCCGTGAGATTAATTTCGTGACCTTTCTTTTTAATAGAAGTTGTGTGTTTGAATGATGTTTACCAAGTTTTCGGTTAGTACATAGAGCATTTATATATTTATGTTCGTCCATGAAAAAAATAAGAAGTGAGTCGAAAAATAAGAAGTGCGCCCGTATGTATATAAATGCAAACATCCATTGGAAAGGAACACGATTACATATATAGAGAGAGGAGCAAACCGATTACATATATGATAACAAAGACCTTGAAAAAAAAGTTACATATATGATAACAAAGACCTTTCTACGAAGAGATCAATGTTCTCATCAAAGTGTACAAACACATTTAAAATAAAAACGTCGAAGGTAATGTCATTCTTGCCGATGAAATGTCGATGGGATTTTGAAAGCCCATCGGCACTCGTTGACGTTCCATCGGTGCTCTGTGAGGTTTCTTGTAGTCGATCTTACAAAGGAGGGCATGACTCGGATTTACATTTAAACCACGGCAAGGATGCCTTACGATTTTCTTTGCTCAAGAAAGCCGTGGTTTAGTCCAAAGACAAACATGCATAGGCCCTCGCAAGAGAAGACAATCTTAATCTATGAAAATCTCCTTTTGATCACCAAAGGAGATTTTCATGGATTGAAGGAGATTTTCATAGATGGCTATGATCTTCTCCAGGAGAATGCCATGTCTCTCATGGACATGTAAACCCAGCTGTCCACTCTCCGACCACACGTAAGAACGGATGGCTCTGTGAACCTCACAGCGGTTCTAACCTTCGGCGTTGCTCAATCTTCAGTAAGACTCTTGTAGCACCTCTTGTGAACTATTTAGGTGGCCTAAGATGCGTAAGAACGATATCTGTACGTGGAGGGCTTTCTCCCATAGAGAGGCCATAGATATGTATGTGGAGAGTAGCAAAGAAGATCGAGGAAGAAGAACAGCAATCGAATCAAGAGTATGAAGAAAGAGGGCCGAAGAGAACTGAATTGCAAACCTAAGGGCCGCACTATTTGTTTTTATAGGCCAGAGATCGTGGTAATGACCGATCACCGCCGGTTTCAATTGGCACCCCGGCGGTGATATGGAAGTTCACCGGCCGGATAATTGGCACCGGCATAAACCAAGCACCGTGGTCGGTGGTACCTGAGAACGAGGCAACAGTGCTCCTTCCCCGCAATGGTGCGAGGTCGCACCGTCGAGGCATATTGTTCGCCCGTTGACAATGCAAAATATTGTCGGTTCTTAGTTTTAACCCGGCGGTGATACTCCATAACACCGCCGTGAGTAGTGGCAATCGGCGGTGATATATGTGATTCTGCCGGTCGAAAGTGCACCGGCGGTGTTATTATGGACATTGATATAACCCGTCGACGCAGCGGCCAGGTGCTCACCTTTTCTCATGGGAAGCCGCGAGACATCGGCTCGGTTTAATTAAGCGGAACCGGTGAGTGAAGACTAGAGCAACACGATTCTCAAGGCTACAGCCGTGACGTATCTGAGCCATGACCTACTCGGCAGCCTATATACGTACTACTAAAAATGAAAATTTATAATACGGAGTGTACGCGTGATGCTTAACGGGGTTAATTAAAATCTCAATGCATTAACGCTGAGATAAAATTAATGATTTCAATAAATCGATTTTTTACAGATATAACTATTTGTTTCACTCGATGTTGTTAATCACCGCCGGTTCATGTGTGGGCCCGACGGTGATCAATGAAGGTGGAGACTCAGTTGTCGCCCCCGCTCCATTGGAAACGCAGCCGAGAATTCAAAGCGCAACCGTGACGTCGCGGGAAACGCAGTGCGGCCAGAGAGAGATCGTGTGAATTCCAACCGGCGATCGTGGGAATTCAAGCGGTTGGGTTGACGCCGCGGCTCGATCGTGGGGAAGTGGAGCGGCCGGCTAAATCACTATTTAAGCACACACTCGATCATGGCATTCATCCTTTCCGATTCTTTAATCCGGCCACATTCCCTTTGCATTCATCGCCATGGTTGCCTCGTGCTCGGGGATCCAACAAGTGCACCAGGGAGGAGATGGAGGCGGCGGAGGACAAGGGCAAGGAACCAATGGTGGAGGCGCCGGGCGGCCGACCCCGGCCCGACTCCGACTCCGACCACGTCCCGCCCTCTCCTAAGCCGGACCGCCGCATGGACCTTCCCGGCCGCCCGGCCAGAGGCGGCCGATGACTTGCCGATCGGCGCCGCCTTTAGGAGATGATTGAGAGGGATTTCACCCTCGATGCTCTCGTCCCCCGCCTCTCGGAAGCTGAAGGAGCCGGCGGGCGGCCATGGTCTCCTTCCAAGGGTGGATCCACCCCTGGAAGATAAGATGAACCACTACGCTCCCAAGGTGGGAGCGGGTTGGCGGGATCGCCCCTCGAGGCCTTGGCCAGAAGGCGACGACGCCCGGTATGGAGGAGGAGGAGGAGGAGGAGGGACGAGGACTAGGCCGGCGGCCTTCCTCTTTTTTTTTTTTATCATTTTTATTATATGTTCTCTGTTATATATATATTAATAAAATAAAAATTATATATATATATTATTGCTGTGTGTTGCTCCTCCCGTCCCGAATACATTTCGTTTCAGTTCAAAGAGCGATTACAATTAAATAGCGCTTAAATTTGATTTGAATCTTAATCATTTGCATGGCAATCTCTTTATCTTTCGTTAATTTGGGTTCTACTTGTTTCCTTGAATCGGTTTATTATTTATTATGATGCGTGTCAATCTTAATTTTCTATCATTTGTGTTCAACTGTTCCCTCGTCTTAGAAAACCGGGGGCCGAGTCCTATTTATACGTACAACCCCCCCTCGTCTCGGTCCGCTCTCCAACACTCCGCTCTCCAAACACACTCCCTCTCTACCCCGTTTTCCGCGGTAAGCCGGCCGAGATTCGGTGGCGCCGCCGACGATCGACATGGTGCCGCCCGGGCGGGAGAAGTCCATCCTGCATCGCCTCGGCGCCGCCCGCAACAAGCTCAACAGCCTGGCCGACCAAGTTGGCACGCCAGCGATGAATCACCACTTGGAGGAGAAGTCCATCATCGCCTCCGGATCAGTACTTGGCCCGATAACCTCGCCGAGGGGATACCGGCCAAGGCGGAGGAGATGGAGTCGGCCGCCGGGAAGAATGCCAGCGGCGGCCAAGAAGGCGGCTTAATTAGGCCAACCGCTTTCTTTTTATGTTAATTTATTGTATCGATTGTTTCTATGACAGTTTAATTTGGTTTGTGTCGTTTGTTAATGGATCGATCGTTTGTTGTCGATGCGTGTTAATCTTCAATTTCTGATTTTTGTTTTTTACTGTTCGTTTGCTTCCCCTCCCAAATCGCTATCGGTTCCAATCAACCCGGTTGTGTCAATCGTCGAATCGCTATCGGTTCTAATTCAAACCCGCGAGTGATCTCGTGTCCATCAAGACCCACTTGCGGAGAATGATTCAAACCGTAGAGATATAAATCTTCACCGCCGGTATTGGTCGAGTCCATGGAGTTTTTGGTTTGTCCCGCTGCCGACGGTTCATCACTTTGCCGGGCGCGGTTCATCGCCGGTGAACTAAATTTCGCAAAGGATGATACCGGCGGTAGTGATGAAGCGAATCTGTAGTAGTGAGACTAATGTCACAGACTCTCTCATCACACATTTCTAACCAAAAAAAGTTTGTTGAACAATCCTCACCTTAGAGGGTAGGGTGATTTACGGGCTCTTCCACACAACAAAAACACATGGTAAAAAATTCTCTGACAATCTAGAAAAAATTATCAACGGATCGAACTTGTATTGGCCAATCTCTGAGAGGGAGTAAGCTCTATTGAGGCTGGTAAAAAAGTTACTCCACGGATCATGGGATCAAATCATCAAAATAAGAAGTTTGTAGAGTTTCATGATTGGGTAATATTTTTTTCTATTCTTCTAGGTCCGATTTTTTTTTGCTCCCTCTTTACCTCCTTACGATTCATAGCGTTTCTTCCCAACCCCTCTGGACTCGTGAAAAATTTTAATGTCACATATTTCCTTAACTTGTGGTAAATGTAAAGCAATATAACAGTTTGAAGTACATATGAATTCCAATACAATCTGAGGTATGCAAACTCCAAAGTTTAACTTGAGTTACATGAAATGTATTCATTTGGTGAATGATGTATATGGTTCTCAAAATGATTTGTAAACCCAAAATATATATGGTTCCATGCAAATATTTAGATTTTTCCTAAATAGTTTTAGGTATTATTTAAATTTTCTTTGCAAAACAATTACATTTGTCACCCTATCTCCATAAAAAAATGGATTGAGTGGGCCATGTGAGCTCAAAATAATTTTTATGCTTTGGATCTTCACACTTGAATTTTCGATATCTTTCGAGATAGCAGGCACATAAAAAATGATTTAAACTATATAAAGAATACGAAATCATCCCCAAAACTTCTCAAACTCCTGGGTGCAAATTCCTATTAGTTTTGAAGAAAGTTTGAGACAAAGCTATACATGCAAAAGTAAATGCCTCCCTGTAGCTAGTGGTAGTAGGGTGCTTATTGCAAGAGGAAATGGCAGATGCATCTCAAAAAAAGGTGAAGCGAAGCGGCATCAGTGGTCTCAGTAGTCTCCTTCACAAATCACAGCCCACTACCAACAGTGCAGTGCGTGCATGTACACGCTTGTACTACTTGCCACGTGTTTTACAATTACCATAATCTTCTTATCTATCGTCATAGACTACTAAAATAAGAGGACGATGATCTCAGTTGTAGCTGTGTTGTTGTCATTGACGTTGTTTTGCAGACCAACGATGTGTCAGCAGGATGCTGATGGAGCACTGGAGCCGGCCGGTGTGACGTGGCCATGCAATGATAGATGGACGACAAATGTCCATATGATGCTTTAGGGCGCTGAAATCGTTTGGAGTGTGAGAGTTTCCAATCCAGATGTCAGATCGATGAGACAATGATCAGAATGTATGGATCGCTGCCTCAGTGTGATCATCAGAGTATATATGCGTTTGACAAATGGAATTTTGTTAGGAGCATTTCGATTTCATAAGGGCTTTAGTTTTTGATCCATCTCACTGGGGGCCAAGTAGAAATATCTCCTGTGCAGTGCGCGCGTTGCTTTGCAGTAAGTCAAAAATAAATTGAAGTCAATGAACTTGGGCAGATAGAAAGGTGAAAGAATAGCAAAATTTAATCATGCATGATGCCACTTTATTAGGCCGTGTCGTGTAGGTATATCTCCTGTGTGGGTTGTTCTTGTCATCACCACACACTGCCTTGTATATCTTATGGCACCGTGCATATATATATATGGCACCGTGCACGCCGAATGCAACCGGATGTTTTGGGGGTTTTGTGTATGATGATCGGAACTACCAAATCATCAACACACTCTTTACTATATCTTATATCTTACTATTACTAACCGGAGATACAATGGGTTTTAAAAAAAGAGATACAAAGGAGAAAACTTGTTAATTTTCAGCAGACGTGCAAAAACATACACCCTCCGTCCCACAAATAAAAGTCTGTTTTTGACATTTACAATCCTTGTTTGACCATTCGTCTTATTTAAATTTTTATACAAGTAATAAAATAAATAAATCATTATAAAAGTATCTCTAACGATAAAATAAATCATAACAAAATAACTAAAAAATTTCAAACTTTTAAATAAGACGAATGGTCAACATGGATTGTAAAAACATAATCCACCTCTACCGTTAATTAGAAATGTCTAGCCCTTAATTTATAAACCTTAATTGTCATCACTGATCATAATATATAGTCATTGGATCTATTGTGATTTGTAAAAACATTATCCACCTCTACCATTATGAAAAATACAAAAAGTAACACAGGTACAGATAAATTACCCTAAGTTTGTATATAAATTACTCTAAGTTTTTTTGTGTGTGTGTGTGTGTGTGTGTGTTGGGGGGGGGGGGTGGTTGATGGCCGGTTGACAACACGCAATTAATCAACATATCAATCTACTACATTATTTTGCATCTACTATTTTCTCTGGAGCTTTTTTGCTTCTTGTTCTTGGTTGCCGTCTACTTCGTTCGACAACGAAAACAAGGTCCTAGCTAGCAGCGGTCAGGCCGACCTAGCACAGCCCATCGCGGACCGTTTTTCACTGGCGGGGCCCCTCCCAGGAGCGTGGGGTGTCGGGTTCAAAAGAGCTCTATCGGTGTGTCTTGCGTATCGTGATCCCGACAAGTCTCCCTTTGCGACTTGTCTTGTGCATCGCGCTTGAATGTGTGGCTTTGGCTGCTCACAACCCCATACGGTATCCTAAACAGGGTCCAGGTTAGGCTGCAACTTCGGCAGCGTTGGCATCAGGTACGGTTGGATATTCAGACATGTTTCTAATTCTAGTTATATAGATGCATTCCCTCATTCTTGCATTTACCATTCAAGCCTAAAGTACTGGTTGATGAACTTCTTCCCACCGGCCCAACTTAGGAGTATGCTGCATTCATGCATGTCAAATGCACAGGGATACTATTGATATTGACCAAAATTTAAAAACGTTCCTGGGGCTCCTAACTAATATGCCTAAGGCTTCTGAACAAAAGGACAAGTGAAAGGTACCTAAGAAATGGACAAAGCGAGAACTAATATGCCATTTAGTCACTGTTTGGTTTGCCCTGCTAAACTTTAGCACCTCGAAATGGTTTAGTCCCATTTAGTCACTCCAAAGTGACTAAAAGGACTAAAGCCCATTTAGTCTTTAGCTAGCTAAACTTAGCAACCCTAACCAATACCCCTAATTATTAATGACAAAGCCAACTGGTAAATAGCAACAAACATGGATTTTAGTTAACCAAAACTTGCTTTTCACATTATATGTAGAAGAATGTTTACCTTACCTTAAAGGAAAGAAGGTTAATATTATCCCATCATAGTCATAATTGGTCAAACCTGATTTTTTTTTGCACACTGTTCAAGATAAAAATTGGCTTGCCAATGCTAGTTGAAATTGATCTAGGCTTCTTAGCCCTCCCACATATGACTTCTCTAAGATCATGCATGCTGACCTGTAGCTTCTTCAGGAAAAATGGATGCTGAGTTGTGGGATATGGGCAATCGCAGCCATTCGTCTTGTTATCCGGTTGTGGATAACCGGCAAGTGGGTCTCAGCTCTGTCTCTAACACTCATGGAGGCCAAGACAATGTGCTTGGGTGACATTGGCTCGAATCTAAAGATGCCCGTACCAACAGCATTGTACATTGTTGCATTCTATTTGCTGCCTCCAGTTTCCAGGAAGATTGGCGACATGCCCATTGTCAAGAAGATTGGTGGCGGGGGTTTGGCGCTTGGCCCAAGTTCCACAGCACCATGGGAAGGGTGCAGCGGGAGCCCTTACAACCCCAAATTTGACACCTCCATTGGTAATTTTTCTTATCCGAAACTAGAAACTCTCATATTACTAAAGTCTGATATCTTAAGGAGATTCAATGTTGATAATGCACACATTTTTTCAGCTCAAGGCTAATTGGCTCCCGTTCCTTTCAAGAACTAGTATTCATCTAGATGTAGTATTGATCTAGATGTAGGAGATTAATGTAATCTCTTTATCTTAGCTATCTTTTATCACAATGTTTTATGATCGGCTCCCGTTTCAAGAACTTTATCTAGATGTAGTATTGATCTAGATGTAGGAGATTCATGTAATCTCTTTATCTTAGCCGTCTTTTATCACAATGTTTTATGTAAGGAACTTGGTTTGGTTTATGTTTATGGTGATCCTCATCATAAACAAACTAGTGCTATGTGTGTTGTAACCTATTCAAGTTTGCCTCTCATTTGAATGAACTTATGAGCGCCAATGAGAAATCTGCCACTGTCTCCTCTCTTTGGGATGGAGAAAATCTAAAAGTGTATCTTTAGGGGATGTTTTGATGAAAATTTATTGAACAAATGGTTAGAAATTTTTACGACTAGCCTCAACTATTGTTGTGTCTAAGACTCTAAAGAAGAGGATTCTTTAGTGTGGCAGTTTAACTCCCAGGGTGTGTACTCTTCATAATCTTCATATAAAGTCATCAACTTTAGAGGTGTAATTCCAGTCCATATTCATGCCAAGGGTTCATTTTTTCTTGTGGCTTTTATCTAAGAATAAGTTACTGCCCTGGAACAATTTAGCCATTAGAAGACAAGTGAATGATCCTTCCTGTCTATTTTGTTCAGAAGATTAATCTGTCCCACACTTATTTTTTGAATGTGTAGTTGCAAAACAGCTATGAGTTCCATGTCTGAGGTCTTAAATAAACATGTAGGATATGATTTTGTCTCTATTGATGTGATGTGGCTTAGCAATAAAAAGGTTTCTAGTAGCAAATATTTTCTGTGCTGCTGCCCTGTGGGGGTTGGGGATGGAAGGATGGACATGTGTTTCTACTGAAAGTAGCAGCCATGCTCCAGAGTTGGGAAAATACTATGTTTGCTAAACATTTTTGCGAAGCATGGGGCATGTGATTGCTGGGTTGATACTCCTGGTACTAGGTGTCTGAGTGTTTGTCGTTAAACTCCTGTTTCAGACTTTTGTATGGTTGACAGGCTTTAGTAGCCGTTGGTCTTGTTGAGCTGGATGCAGGGTAAGGCATCAACAGCGGTGTTTTTATGGTAGAATCTGGTAGCCTTCCTCTTTCTTTGTCTAAATCCTGAAACATTCTAGTGAATGCTTGCTCGGTTCTGCGAAAACTTTTGTTGGTAGTCTCATTGCTAGTTTACTTGCTTCCTTTCTCGAGTGGACATTGGTCCTTTGTTCTGGGATGATGTATGAACCTAAACTTGTGGTCTTGACTAAGCATGACCAATATTCCTAGATGACATCCAACCATTGGAATTAAAAAATTGCAGTGATGCGGATTCCAGATGTTGCCCGGTCAGGGATAACTGCTCTTTTAGATCATCATGTAGCTGCAACCTTGTCCATTGCGGAGCCAATCGTTCCCCGAAGAGTACCTGCAAAAAGGATTTTGGTATGCATTTGTCAAAAACCACCTCATTTCGTGTTATCCACACCGCCCAAAGAAGTGCCGAGGCTGCTGCTAATAACAATTTCCTATACTTTTTGGTACCCACTCGTGACCATCTATTAAAAAGGTCGCTTATGTTTTGTGGAGGTGGTATTCCAATTTTGAAGCAATTTATATAACATTATTTGATTCAGAGAGTAAATGGAATGAAAAATCAAGAATACTTGTATAAATGAAGTTATTTGAAAGCCTAATCTCTGAAGAAGTATCCTAGTGTATCCAAGGAGTATCGGTATCCGATATGTATCGAATAAGGATATGGCAACTTCGTCCAAAAGTATTCGCGCAACACTGCAACTCGTGAAGTTCAAGCCAAACTTCGCAGGCAGCCATGATCAAAGTCTCCCATCTTGTGGTCACGCTTCTCCCTCTATGCAGCATGAACCACTGATGGATCTAAAAAGGTTGTTCTGAAAATTACCTGCATCAATGTATTAGATTTTACTTTGTTAAATCTTGAATGAGTATGACACCAGAAGGATGAAAGGTACACAAAAAATCCCCAACAACAAGAGCATAAAAAAATACTTTGATGGCCCATGTGTCTGAAAACAAACTTATAAATATAAAAGTAATTATAATTTTTTTTTAGGGAAATAAAACTAATTATAAATAAAACTAATTATAAATGCCAACTTTGTCATATCTAGCTGACTACTTCCTGAGAGGCCCATTGGCCTTATTGCCCACAATGTTTTTAACTCCGCCCCTTTCAAGAAAAGAAAACAACCTTTTAAAATTGCTCCATTGAACCTTAAACTCGTGCAGTGGGCCACAATGCAACTGGTATCATTTATAGTATGCAACTGATCTAGTGGACACGTATTCATAATGTAACTCATAGTAGTGGATCACCAACTAGTGGAGCACCTCTGTTCACACTAAAAAAAATATTAATGAAGGTCTAGCTAGTGGAGCACCTCGGTTGGCATTCAGAAAACGAAAAGCTGACTGAACATTCCCATGACATTCAGATAGCACTGCAAATTAGAGCACTGCTAGTTCATCTATTGTAGGTGATCAAAATTCAGAAGATAATCAAATGCACCTACTGTGAATTTTCAGAAACATGTACGGATAATCAAATGCATCTACTGACTGCTAGTCCAGACTGCTAGTAGTAGTTGATCAAAATTCAGAAACATGTACTGATCAAAATTCAGAAACAGGAAAGAAAGTCCAGTTTTGTTCATTGCTTGCATAGTTGCAATTGCATCGGATGATCCAAATCATGGCGGACCGTGCCCACGGCAAGCAGCGCGCCACCACCGTCCACCGATGACCGACCGCTTCTCGTCCCCGTGGTGCTGTTAGCATGGCTGCCTGCCAGGGGCGGGGCATCACGCCATCACCGACCACAAGGCCAAATACTACCAAAATAGCACTATGTCACCTCACGTATGATGCAGGACGACGCACGATTGCCCTTCTGCCCCACCGCCGCCGCCGCCGTATACAGCCTCACAGATGGGAGCAGTAGTGGATTTGGCGCGAAATTCATTCCCACGCACACTCGATCCTCCCTCCCCCGTACAACGCGTCTGTAGGAATCGGCGATTTCTTCCGGCAACGAGCCCCGTACACAGCCCGCTGTACGTGCCCTGCGTGTGGACGGGCGAGAGCGGACAGGTGCGAACGTCGTGATTCTGAGAGCAAGGCCTCACCACCAGCACTTTGCTGCCAGGCTGGAGTGCCATGTAGGCAAAACTGGCCGCCATGTAGGCAACATATTTGGTTATGCAATAGGGATATGCTATATTTCAGGTGCCTGAAGTATAACTAATTTTCAGGCAACATCTAGCAGCCACTAGATCAACATTGAATGGCCACCATCTATTTGTATTGATGTTGCACCAATTGAAGAATGAGGCACTGTACGTTGTCTAAATATTCAGGCGCCTGACACTTAGGAAACATGCAATATATATGTATAAGACATGAGTCTTGAAGCATATTTATCAATGAATTTCCTTAGTTTAATATCTCCATAAAAGGAAGGGGCCAAACGGCCACAAAATCACCACTCTCCACAACCCAGATTTCTTTAACCATTCTCTGTTTTTAAGGTCTTACTTACCCGTGCTGCCCTACAACAGTCTTACCAGTGCTGCCCTACGATTAAATACACAGTTTTCAAAGTCTTCCAATTGCTTCAATTGTGATGGCGATTTTGACAAGCCACCAAATCAAGATTCATACCACCAACTCGTCCGGACAACGGTAGCCTGTGGGAAAAATCAGATTACAACACCATTTACCTAAAAAAAGATGATACCGAACGACAAACCAATGAATACAAAATTAAAGGGGCAGGGTTCTTGGAAAAAAATAGTTTAATCAAATGACCAAGAGTGGATTGTACAAACAAGTCTCGTGCCATGTATATAAAAATAAATAAATATAAGTGTTGTGCGCCAGAGAGAAAAAAAAAAAGGGGGTGTCCATGATTAAATTAATAAATCCATCCCTTGTGACTGGCCCATATGCACTGAGACAGGTGATTCAAAAATACAGATGCTCAGCTGCCAAGATGAGTGAAAAGCCAAAAACGTGCATAGTTCCCCTTGCCAACCTGTCAGCAGCTGAGGTGTCTCGCTGCTTGTGTGGACTAAAATAACAGATCCCATAACTGCGTGGGGGCAAGGCGAGGTGATGAAGGAACTTGGATGGAACCAGGTTTCATGAGACAATCTTGCACACTAGTAGTTGTTTCCTATGTCACAGTGGACTTGTGGTATCAAGCAAATGTCTCTAATGTTAGCAGTTATTAGGCTAAGCTCACATATGAGATGACAATGTTACCATTAAGTGTATCACACACAAATAAAACTAGAATTGACGTGTTTCAACACACCATCAGGAGGTTACCCACAATATCTATCCGGATTCTGGGATATATTTTATGGAACAGCCTCAAGTGTGGATGCAAAATAAAGGGGTGCTACTGCACTCATAAAACTGGAGATAGAAACAAACATACACACACAAAGTTCAAACCAACATCGCTATTTAACCTGATGTAAATAGAAGTGTAAGCTAAGGATTTTGATTAGTTGCTCACTGAGTCACTAGATCCTCCACTAACCATTGGTGAGCTTAAATGATTAATCCCATACTAGACAACTATACAAGATGCATACCACATTGTAGACAAAGTGAAGATCATACAGGTTCAATTGTAATATGATAAAACTATATCTATGGCAGGTCTTGGAAATCGGACAAGCTAAGGCTGCATCAAGCCTACTATGTAACCTCTTGCAAAATTCACATACCAACCATTGTACCTGACTTATGAACCAATAAAGGAAATATCAAGGCTCTTGGAAATAATTATTAAGAAAACGAAACAACTATCATCTAAATTCTAAAGTGAATATAATGTAATGTTGAGATTTCATTGTTGTACACTTGTACTATGAGAACTTCAAGGGCAACCTATCTGATAAGCATCCCTGCCTATTGATCTGCAGGGGTGGGTGGGTGGTTAAACATGCATACACGCAGACAGGTCACGGGAACAGGCTAGTTCAAATCATTGTTTGAAACACTACATAATACCAGAGTAAATGCTAGTATTGATACTTATAAGATTATGGCATACTCCGCTTTGCTAACATCATTTATTTCCTTTTCACAAACTATTTGGCAGATAGACAAGTGAAAAACCAATGCTGAAATCCTGCGCTAACAAAGTGTTGGCGCCCTAGGATGCACTCCCTCCATTAAAAAAAAAAGTTTTTGGAATGCATGTAAGCAACTTTTAATCATTGGTAATAAATCTTCATGAATATTTTGACTGGACTTATGAAAGATAGTGGACACCTTTTTCACGATATTATACTTTTACTGATTTTACAAATATATTGCAACTAGGGTTCATAAAGAGGTTCCTAAAGAATCTGTGTTTTGGGACTGTGCTGTTGTTAAAAGCACCTAACTTAGAAAACAGCAATAAAATCAACTTGAACATTTTAAGAACAGGTTATTTCCATATTCAGTGCAACGTACCTCATTGTGAAACATCAGAATGTGAGATAACATTCCTTGTGGAACCACGTTCAGGAGGACACTCATCATTTGATGACAGAGAGGAGCTGGAACATGAAGCTTTGGAAACTACAACTGGAGAAGTCTTTGCATTTTCCACAGTTGAGATGGATTTATCATGAGGAATGGCTACCGTAACAGATGTAGCAAGAGATGATACTTTCCCAACAGGGCTGGGGGAATCAGATGATATGGTTTGGGTATGGCCAGATGTACTGGAGGCCCTCACAGGACCTGAGGAATTCTGAGGTCTAGAATGGTTATTTGAGCCTGGAGATGCTGTCAACCACATAAATCGTAGTGTGTGTCCTTTGCAAGATTTACCACCAATAAATGCTTTCTCAGCTGATTGCCGCGTTGTGTAAGTCACACAAGCCGAGCAACTCAGAGAAGGTTTTAGGGTTGCATCATGGTTATGGGCTTCAGTATCTTCCAGGACAACTGACGAAAGCTCCCCAAATGATGAGAAATGATCTGCCAAGACAGATTCCTGTAAATGAAAGTAGCAAGCATCAGAAATGGAATGAAACAGCTTGTAATCAAACACATCAACACAAAATGCAGCATGAGAACATATTAACCTTTGAGTGCCTTTTTATGAGCAAATGGAAAGGCAAGTTATTTTATGCAAAAAAAGAAAGAAAGAAAGAAGTCACTGGTTGCGTAGATGTAAGACTGATTTTTATCAGCGCCTCATCCCACTAAATGTAGACAAGACTGCAACTTCCAGTTCATCAAATAGGTAACGCAGCCGTACATCGTGGCATAAATGCATGCAAATCCGTTAAGCTAAGAATAATAAAAATAAAAAGCACACACAATTAGGTACTCTATATGATACATATTGCTGTAGATACATGGTCTCATGTATTAGGTCTTACATCCATATCATGATTAGTTTTAAACTTTTAACAGCACAACAGGACCTAAAAGATACATGTCATTGAAACTTGACAATTTTAACAGCCAAGATAGAACTACTCCAATATACAGGGCCATTAGAATCCAGGGGTACAAGTGTGACTTGCTCATAACATGAATGGAACCTACTCCAATATCTCAAAAGCACCACATGATAAGATCCTGAATGTGACAGTGTGACACAGGATCTTGCAGACATATATAAGAAGCAAGAACATTGTCTTCTGAAATTAATTTTGTGATGGTAAGGGTGCCAAAAGTTCAGTTGAGAAATTCAAACAGTAGGTGGTCGCTACCCACAATTCCATGTACAGGTCTATCACCAATTTTGACAGGGTAAAACATTGAACTGCACAAATAAAATCATGTGACAATAGCACCATTTTTTTTAATGGTTTCAGTATGTCAAAGAATGGCAGGTGATTGGATGTAAAACTTACATTTGCAATTTCAGGTGGCAAAGGTGGAAGAATTCTGAATGATGTGGTTCGATTGTCAAGCTTAAACCTGTTCTGAGGTGCTGGCAGAGTAGTCTGTTTTGTAACTACTGCTGATTTATGTGTCGATATCGCAGAAGACTTTTGAGCGCATGAAGCGAACTCTCCAGAACTTTTCTTTTCCAATGAACCAGCAATCTCTTGTGAGCTTTCAGCCCTTATGGACCTTGCATCCTTTACTTTTGATGCATCATTAGAAGCAATTTCTTTTCCACCAGCCTCTGCATGTTTAACTGGATTTGCTGAACCTTTCTGCAACATAGTTGTTTACTTATCAGAAATCAGTAACAGAAACAGCTAAAAGTGCAATTATCATAGGCGAAAATAAGCATAAATAGTCAGCATGTTCCTCCTAATGAAAGTCAGTTCACCTAACAACCAAAATAATACAGTAAACAGTATGAATTCACACTACGATAAGGAGGTTAGTTATTACTTGTTTTGCAAGTTTCTCTAACTGGCGGCGGAACTCATCACGCTTCTGAGCTAAGAGCTCTTGTTTTTTACGTAGTTCTTCCAATAGTTCTAGACTTTCTTGCCTTTTTGGAGCATGGGGTTGTACTGGTTTTGTATTACTTGCTGGCAGTATTTTAGAACCTGGTGTACCAGAACTCAATGGTTCAGCAGAAGATCCAGAACTGGGCCTTGGAGCTGTTGATTGAACATTTTCCTTTACTCGGTTGGGGTAAGAATTAGCCAGCGTAGTAGACAACTGGGAAGACTTTCCAGATATTCTGCCCTCTCCCACATCAAGAATTCTATCTCTGTTGGCCCACCATAGCTTTATAAAGCGGTTGCCCATAACAGCATCTGGAGCTTTTTAGGGCAGCTTCAGCTTCTTCCCTTCTCGAGAACTGGACAAAAGCTTTTCACTATTAGATGGAATATAGATATCTATTACTTGACCAAACTTCTCAAAATGTGATAGAAGGGCCTCCCATCTGTTGCTTTCTTGGGGAATTCCATGTACATATAGTGTACGAGATGCTTTCTGAGCAGCTCGGTTACTTTGCCGGCCCATATCTCCATATATTCTTGAATTGGGTTGACCATTAGTATCCTTAGCAGTAGACTTTACTTGGCCTGTGCTGAGAGCCATCTCATCATAATCACTTTTTGGTTTCCAGTGATACTTGTTGGCGTACTTTTAGCTGTGTTACTACCTACTGGTTTTCTTTTTTGATGCTATTCGCCCCAAACAGAAGACTTCAAACTCTGAGAACCATCAGAAGCAAAAACTTGGTTTGAATGCTCCTGCCCCATTTCATAGCCGGAGGATTCAGCATTCCAAACTCCAACATCTTTATGTACAAAGCCAGTACATGATGCTTCTGGTTGTCCATTGTTCCAGAGAGGCTGATCAGGATCATATACATCAGCATCAGCAACAGCTGAAACAGCACTTCCATTTGGCTTTAATGCATCACTTGCTACACCACATTTCACATCTTTTACCGGAACGTTTTTACTTCCTCCAAGGCTTGATAAGTTAACAGAACTGGTTCCTCCCTCATTTTGGATTCCCAATCCTTGAGCATTTGGAACTGATACTGGAAGATTGAATTGAGAGAGAGACTGCAAAGTGATAAGAAATTATAACTCAGTATCTTTACCTAAGGACAATATAACATCAAGTAGTACTTGGCCTGAAGAACATTGCTGCACATTACATAAGCATAGCATAACAAGTTGAATCTTCTATATTACCAAAAACAATAAGGTAAAGATAGAAAGCTAATTCAAGTAAAATAACAACCAGAAGGTAAAATGTTGCAGCAAAGAGAAGATCCAAAGCAGGCTGGCTGAAGTTAATCACATTAAGATGTAAAGTTCTCCAAGATTTCTCAGGTTGGATTTTGGATAGGTTATTGTGACTTGCGAGAAACATTGACCACAACTCAGACTAATCATAACAGAAGTGAAGCACAACTTTTCAAGTCTACAGTTACATTCGCACAATATAGCAAACACATATAATATCCTATCAGGAAGTTTTAATAGAACACAACAAATAAGCAAAAGCATGCAGGTTAGAATGCAGGAGATTTATGAAGAGTGTGAAATAGACAGACGGACCTGCATATCATCAACAACAATTCTATTTACACCATGCTCCATGGGGCACATATCCCCCTCTCAAGCAAAATCCACGTTCCTCAAAGTCTCTGCAACGTTGACGAGGCATGCCAAGATCAATCAAAGGAGATACTGAGGGCTGAATAGGGCCTTGCATTCCAAGTGGGTGGATTGGATCCAAAAATCCCATGAGGCATTCCAGGCATAAATCCATATGGACCACTTGGCAATGCAGTGCCCATAAATAAGCCAGGATGTCTGGGGTGGTCCTTGTGAAGCCATCTGGGATGCAAAATCCATCATATCAAGTGAGTTAAATCTTGGATCATGATGAGTCCAGGGTGCACCATTCCGTCCTCTTCCTCGTGTCATAGGAGGGCGTGTAGCAGCAGAAGCCAATGAATCAGCTCGGAAGGATTGGTTCACTCTAGGTGCTCGAGTGTGACCTGCTCCAGAACGCCTTTTGAATTTTGGCACAAAATCCTTCTGTACTTCACCTTGAGAACCAGCTCCACCAAAAAGGTTGACCATTACCAGAAACCCTACTCCTTTTTTTGAGGCGGCCCTGGATGTTGCTCCTCTGTATTATCACCAGATTGTTGCCTAGCCTCCCGTCTCTGCGGTGCTTGTGGTTGCGGTCATCATCATCATCATCGCTAATTTCAATGTCTTCACTATCTGTAGCAGCTTCAGAATTTGTCGAATTGTTTTCTTCTTTTGGTGAAGGAACTTCTATTCTGTCAGCATCCAACACTGGCGATGATGACTCTTTGAGCATCTTCAAGGTTACCAATACAGCAGGGAACTTTGCATCTAGATTGTATTCAATGTCATGATCATCTTCAACTCCAAGTCTTCAAGAAGTGATTCAGTACTAATGTCAATATATCACTACATGAGTCAGAACACAGAAACAACAATGAGTGACAAAATATAAAGTTGATCGTATGATCAGACTAACAACTAACAAGTAGCTTGTAATATACCTAATAATGATAATGAACTGATGATAGGCCCAGAAAAACAGAAAATTAAGAGGGCCACATGTCACTCTTTTTTTCCTTTAAAACAGAAACTGAACTGGCGGTAGTTTAACTCAGCTTTTCAAACCGCACTTGATATACTAGCTGGATTATACAAACCAAAAAAGAGGGGCTTCAGCATTTCTACCCCTGTTTTGAAGTGAAATGTTGATTTTGCCCTTGTTTTTTTAAGTTTGTGATTTTACCCCTGCGATTTTTAAACAAAGGGAGACACCCCTGGTCTGTGAAGTCCCTCTAATGGTGTTAACTTTTGGACAAAAGGACAACTTTGCCCATACATTTTGACCCCTGTTTTATTTTGATATTTGTGTTTTTACCCCTATTTTGAGGTCAGCAAGTTGGCAGTTTTCATACATAATTTTTAGAAAAAAATCGATAGCATTTCAGCTAACAATCCATATAAACAGAATTTAATATCACACATATTGCATTAATGGCAACAAACCATGTCCATATAACATGCCATCATAGTAACATATTAGATACCAACATACAGGTCTAAATGACATGTGTCAAACAAAAGTACAAACTAGTAGTGAGTTCCCCCGGCAACAAGTAGTGAGCTACATATCAAGCATTGGCACCTAGCAAAGTAGCAAGCCTCCCAGAAGTTCCTCCTCTTCCCCTCCTTCCTATTCCCTTCCTGAAGGGCTTGCACTTTATTATATGTAAAAAGGACCAAATTATGTCAGTAAAGGTACCATAAGCACCAACTGCACTTAAGCAAGCCCCTTCACCCTTGTAAAGGTATATTCTAACTCATTCTGTCCATTATAAACTACTTTCTTCCCTAATCTTTCGAAAAATGAAAAGCAGTAAAGCACAAATATCTAGATAAGATGTGCTAGGGCTTTCTTAATGCTTGTGAGTAAATGTACAGTCACAACAAATAATCAGGAGTACTCAATAACCAGTTGAACATAGGCCATCATAACTGTAACCAATTCTAAAAGGAGTTGGCCAGACATTAAGGTTATTAATGGTGGCAGGCTCAGAAGTAAACAGACTCGAGTAGGATTTCTTCCCTCAGAGTACGAAATCTAACACTAACAATAATACTACAGATATGCACAGAGTTAACGAGAATTTATTATTTTGATGGAATTCGGAGATTACCTCACCTTGACGAGGCCTTGAAATGAAAATTATGCTGCTTGACTGAGAAGTGGGACACGTCCGAGAGGCGAGCGGGAACCAGGGAATGGTCCTCAGCGGATAAGGGGAGCTCGGCGTCGGCAGGTCGCGGCCACCGGCGGGCGGCGCTCGTCGATGCGTGGTGGTTCCGCCGGTAAGGGGGCGAGTCGGGTGAACGGTCGGGGAAGACGCCGCCTGGGGCACCTGCCGCCCCTGGGCGCGAGCCGGGGTGGAGAGGGGCGGGGGGGGAGCGCCGCCGCCGGGAGCCGCGCCGCCACAGGGGAGCCGCCGCCCTGGGCGCGAACTGGTGCGCGAGCCGGGAGGGATAGGGGCGGGGGGAAGGAGAGGGCCGCCACCGGGAAGACGTCGACGCCGGGAGCCGCGCCCAAACCCTAGGTCGCGATGGGGAAAACTGGCCGAGCGGTTGAGAACAGAGGAAATCTTCTCAGGGGCATTTCTGTCTTTTTGTCCAAGCTCTTCTTTTTTTTTCTTTTTTTTTTTCCTGCCATTTAATCCCTTTGAGAGCATACGAGTTCAAAATTAACATCTAGTACGGTATGTCCTTTGAAAGGACAACTATGTCGTTTATTGACGATGAAGAAAGTTTTAGAGCACAAAGAAAGAGTTTTATATGATGATAACAATGACTTTAAAAAAGGTACATCTTTTTTTCCTAATTAAACCAATATTACAGTCGAAGATGATTCAAATAACCACCTCATGAACCTTTACCCTGAGTGGAGCCTAGATATCAGATGTCACACATACAACAACCAAAATCAAGCTAGCGTTACTCCTAACATGCCTTGGACCCGATATGGCTCCTGGCTCCATCTTTACGAATTGTCTTTTAGTACCTTCAGTGTGTTATTTTGACTATAAAGGTAAAATGTATATATGGAGGGTTTTCTCTCCTAGAAGGGGATTCCTCCCATAGAAGGTCCATTTCGAGACTACAAATGGTAAACTAAGAAGTAATATTACTAGACTCATGTAGAATAAAAGCAGAGTACCTCACATTACCCTAGAATAGCCCTTCATTGTCGAATCAAAACCCTATCACTGCTGGTTTTCAAACTGGGAGAAGGAAAGCGATGGTGATGAGTCCCCCATCATTGCCGATTTTAGAACCATCAGAAGTGATGTGGTTTTTCTAGAAAACCAAATTGGGACAAAATTTGGCCAAAAATAGCATATTTTCAATTACTCGAAGAGAACCCACCAACCAACCACACGGTTGTGCCTTAAGTTTAGTCACTTAACTGTGTCGAAAAACCAAATTGGGACCAAATTCGAAAAACACACACTTTCGGTCACGGTGCTCAAAGTCACGTACTTAGGCTTCACGTGTTCATCCTCTAACTACTCAACCCATAAAACACTTGTGTCCATTTGGGACATTCGTTCTCCCTGGTTTCACGTTTATCTAATTTTCAAATGAGTATTTGGAACTCTAACGCGAATTCAAATGATACGATTGTCAACTAGAAAATTTATAACTTTTCAAGATTTACAGCTTTAGTTATGGTCATTTCTCCATCTAAAGTCGTTCAAAAATTTGAACTCAAATGCGAGAAAATTTAAACATAATTTTACTTGGATCGATGATTTCAAATGAAAAAGTTGTCAACTACAAAATTGTACAACTTTTCTAAATCTTGAACTTTGTTTTGGTGGTTTGTCATCCAAGGTCATTTGAAACATTCAAATTTCAAATGTGATAAATTCAAACATAATTTTGTTGGATATATGATTCCAAAAGAAAAAGTTGTCAACTACAAAGTTACATAACTTTTCAGATCTATAACTTTACTTTGGGTCATTTCTCCATCCGATCGCTACATGTTGCACACTCACTTGCGAGTATATAGCATATGGATCTCTTTCGTATGAGCTCTATCAAATCTTGTGAATAAAATATTTTGGCATCAAAATGCCTTCAAAAAAAAAGTTGTGAACTATAAGTTGTGTAACCTTTTGAGATTCACATCTCTTTTCTTGGTCGTTTCTTCATCTAAGATCGTTCCCTTCCATTACACTCACTTGTTACTACAAAGCATATGGATTCATTTGGTACAAACTCTATAAAATCTTGTATCGTATAATCGGCATTAAAATGACTTCAAATAAAAAAATTGTGAACTGTAAATTTGTAGATCTCATTATGTATTGTAACTTTGGTATAAAGTTTGTCTTAATCGAGACATCATATAAGAAACTTATGAGTTTTCATGTAGTCTATATCACTGTCAAATCATGTCCCAAACCGGCGGTATGTGGCTTGAACTGGCAATGATGACCCTCAATGTCACCATCGGTTGGCCTATTATTGTTGGTTCATAATAAATGAGACAGTGAAGGTCATTGTAGTAGTGGTGAGGTGATCTGCATGTGTCCGAATGCATGATTTATATCTCGAAGCAATAATGATAGTTGTATTTGATGAATGAATTAAGTATTACTCTCTCTGTCTCATTGAGTATGTCGTTCTAGGCATGGGCGTGGGTACCAAGGAGAGCTAGAAGACCTCGCTTAAACATGCACACGAGGCTGCGGAGTACTAGTATGTAGGAGCCTTTGTTCAAGGAGCGAGTACTACTCCTACCGAAGTGTGAGGGAGAGGTTGAAGCCGACAAAGGTAGCGAGGGGTGTAGTACGTAGTAGGGAGTGTTAGACTTCCTAGATAGCTTGTGCACGATCATCTCTGGGACAAACTTGAAATGCTAGAATGACCATCTCTATGGGACAGAGGGAGTAGGTGTTTAGGTGGATCTAGTGGTTCCCATCTAACACTATTGGGCCAATCCATAACCTGACAATGATGCCCTTTTATGCCTCTGTCAAGTCAAGTCATGTCCTGGCATTGGCATATATATTTTACTGCCAGATTGTGTTCCAAATTAATGAACAAATCGATAGTGATAACCCTACTATCATTGCTTTTTTTTTAGGGAACCACCCCTACTATCATTGCTGATTCATTTGGATCCTAACCGTTTCACATCCTAGACTTCTGATCCGACAGTGCGTCCTATATGCACACTCGATAGAGAAGGACCAAGAGGGATATTCTGTGTTCTATAGTAGTGGTGGGCTGGGGTGCTAGCTTAAACATATATTCTACATTCATAGAAAATCATATTGACCAAAGAGAAGAAGACGCATATATACTATATTAAGAACTATAAACCAGCAAAACACATGTTTCGATTAAGTGAAACCAATCTCCGTTGACTGGTTATCTGGCTCAAATCGATCTGATCATTACTCATTAGGTATACGTAGTAGGTGTTCATCCACTCATATATCCCTGTCACTGTACACCGTGCAGTGATTTGCTTAATTGTTTTTCGTCCTACACAAAACTCATCTAAAGGATGCTTGCTTGAGCCACCCATGCACAATCGTAGAAATAAAGATTTTGCTGTGTACTGTGTATATATCATAGATGAGAGCTTTTTTTTTTTGAGACAAAGATATACATGCAAAAAGCAAATCCTTCTGTGTAGCTAGTATTGGACTGGTGGAGTAGAGTTGTGCTTATTGCATGCCGTAGTTTTAGTCATTGATTCTGCTGGTTGGCAAGAGGCTATAAGCACACGACATCAATTTGGCTGAGCTGCAAGAGGAATGGCAGATACATCCCAAAAAGGTGAAGCGAAAAGCGGCACGTTGTCCATCAGTAGAAGTCTCGTTCACAAATCACAGCCCACTACCAACAGTGATGCAGTGCGTGTACGTACTACACACGTGCTAGTTGCCACACGTACGTGCAATTTGGCTGAGCTGCAAGAGGAATGGCAGATACATCCCAAAAAGGTGAAGCGAAAAGCGGCACGTTGTCCATCAGTAGAAGTCTCGTTCACAAATCACAGCCCACTACCAACAGTGATGCAGTGCGTGTACGTACTACACACGTGCTAGTTGCCACACGTACGTGTTTTGCCAATACATATTTCTTGTCTATCGTCGTGGACTAACTAGCTAAAATGAGAGGACGATGATCTCAGTTGTAGTTGTGTTACGTTGTTGTCATTGACGTTCGATCGTAGTCGTAGCTGAGTAATCCATCGATGTGTCAGCAGGATGAGATATGATGGTGGAGCTCACTGGAGCCGGCGGCGTGACGTGCCCATGCAATGCTTGACGAGACGACAGATAGATTGTCGACAAATGTCCATGGTCTTGTTTAGTTTGCAAGTTTTTGCAACTCGATAGACAGTAACTCGTTCGTTTGTATTTGACAACTATATTATCTAATTATAAACTAATTAAGCTTAAAAGATTTGTCTCGTGATTTATAATCAAACTATGCAATTAGTTTTTACCTACATTTACTGCTCCATGTATGTGTCCAAAAATTAATGTGATGGCGAGAGTGAAAAAATTTGAAACTTTGGATGTAACTAAACAAGACCCATGTTTCAGGGCGTTGAAAATTGTTTGGAGTGTGAGAGTTTTCAATATAGTAATCATCCAGATGCCAGATAAGAGACAGTGATGAGAATGTCGGGATCGCTGTGGTCAACGTGATCAGGTAGTGTCAGAGTATACTACGTATGTAGTGTTTGACAAATGGGTTTTTGTTAGGAGCATTCCTTTTTTTTACTGAATGAGCATTCCGATTTCATAGGGCCACATCAAGGGTTTTAGTTTTGATCCATCACTTGGCCAGGTAGAAATAATATCTCCTATGAGTGTTGCTTTGCGCAGTAAATCAAAATAAACTGAAGTCAATGAACCTGGGCAGATAGAAAGGTGAAAGAACAGCAAATTTAATCATGCATGATCGATGTTACATATTAGGCCGTGTCGCTCGCCTTAGCTGTATATAACAAGAGATTAAGAGAGAGCCAACCCCTAGAGCATCCACCTTCATATACAGTACATACTCCTAACAAAAATCCATTATAGACGATAGTTGACGATTTAGTTCAACGCGTTTAGGAGATCTTCCTGGCCTTATCCACAACCAGCAGCTGCAGATCGCCATCCATCCGAGCATGCATGCATACTACTTCCTCCGTTCCAAATTGTATTCATCTTTTCTAAATATAATACTTTTACTATGTATCTAGACATAGTGTATAACTAGGTGCATCAAAAGCAATGTATCTAGAAAAGCTAAAAGTGATCTATAATTTGGAACGGAGGGAGGGAGTATATATATCCCATCCATGGGCATATAAACACAATCAAAGATCCATCGACTAATAAGCATATACTCTCTCCGTTCTAAATTATAAGTCATTTTAAATTTTTTGATACATACGTTATGTTGCACATCTGGATATAATAATATGTATATACATAGCAAAATAGATGAACCAAAAAATTTAAATTCACTTATAATTTGGAGCAGAAGAAAGTAATATAGATGGCGGCGATCATATCATATGTGTCGTAATAAATTGCTGGGATTTCAACTAAAAAAAGTTGCTGGGATTATTCAATTGCAATTAATGTTCAATTCAACAAATTTGATGGACGCCTGTAGTAAAATATTTTCACAGTCGGACATTAGATGACTCCGTCAGTCAAAATATCTTTTCAGCAGCGGTTTTGTTTAACTAAACCGCCACTAAATATCATTACTTGTGTCGGGTAAAAAACCGCTTGTGGAATTTTGTATTACCACTGGCCTTTAAGCGCTGGCGGTTTGTTCTTGCGCCACTAAATACGTATCTGGAACCGCCTCAACAAACCTGCTCTGTTCTAGTGAAAGAGACCTTTTTGGGTTTTGAAAGAGAATGCGGGAGCAAAGTTTAAAATGACAGCACGCACAATCTGCTGCCTTGCTTGCGTGACCGGAACTCTGCCTGCCCCCGTCATGCTCTCTGCCTGCAGCTATAGCTTAGCTAAAGGGTGCAAAGTTAGCTACTTGCATTGTGTGCGTGCTTGCATCATCCCATCCATGATGATTGGGAAGGTTCAGCTCAGCCGTTTAGGCTTGGCTGCATATATACCGTACAATGCGCACCATGTATGATGATCGAAACTACACCAAACCATCAGCACGTCTTTTTTCGAAAGATCTTAAATTCTTTTCGAAAGATCACCATCAGCATGTCTTACTATATCTACTATTACTAATTAGAGACCACAATAGAGATTGTTGGATTAATTGGGCTAGGCCCATAATTGATCTTAATTAATCTATGGAACTTCAAAAGCCCACAATTAATATGGTAAGTGGAAAAGGATTAGTACCACATGGAGATTCTACTAATGAGATAATCAGCTTAAATAGTTAGTTATGAGATGCTCACTAAAACAAGTTGATAGGGAGACATTGGGATCCACACGCGCGTGTGTGGCCTAGATTGGGCTAGGTTTTGCCACCAGCCCATTTGGCCCAACAGCTGAAACCCTAGCCGCCCCCCATTTGGCCCAACCACGAAACCCTAGCCGGGAGTGCGCCAACGCTCAGCTGCAACCTGTGACGTTCTGCCAGCGGGCACGGGACGACTCACTCAAAGGGTATAACCTGAAACATCTCATGTTTATGCTTTTGCTTACTATTTCGTAGTAGGCTTAGCATATGTTGTTAGTTGCAGTAGCAAATTGAGAATACATGTGCCTATGTTGTGTTCTGTTAGCATATATCATATCGTTTTTATGGGTTAATGCATCTCGTCGTATGCCTAAATCTTTAACAGAGATACCATGTTAATTCCTATACGTGCTAGGAAAACTTATAAATCTTAAAATTTATCATCGCTCATAATAATTGTCATCTGACCTTTAATTCAATACACCATAATAATTGTCATCGCTCATAATAGTCATCGGATCTACTGTAGCTTATATTAAAAAATATATCAAACGTCGGCCATCTAGTACCCCTTTTCTATGATAATACACCAAAAAATTTTCTTTAGTAAGTGTACGTTTGGTAGGGATCCCCGGATTCATTTAGAAATGCTTTAGATCCAGATTATATCGTGAAACAATTTTTTATGATGAATTAAAGCATTAGAAATGCTTTAGATCCAGATTCTAATTCAACAAAAATGTTTTTATTAAAAATTCATATAAATAAAAATATGTCTTGAAGAATATTAGAACTTTTTGTGTGCTTAGTACAACTTAAATATAACCTATTATAGCTTGTTGCACTTTAAAAAGGTTAGCTAAGAAATATTGTTAAGCGTAGAGGAAAGACAAGAAACGGAATCATGTGAAATGAAATCGGTTGGCGAATCGGATCTAGCTGATTCTTGCCGAGAAATGAAATCGGAAACACCGTGTGGCATATATTCTGTTGTTTCTTGAGAGAAACTCTAACATTCTGCACGCCCAAACGCACCCTAAGGGGGGTGTTTGGCATGGCTCCAACTCCACCACGGAGCAGCTCCACTCAAAAACTCCGGCCGGAGCTAGCTCTAAGTGGAGTTAGAGTTGCGAAAATAGGTTGTTTGGCTGCCAGCTCCAAAAACGAAATGCAACACAGTTTAATGACATGTGGGTCCACCTTGTCGACCTCGGATCTCACACCATCGACAAAGCGTGGAGACGAGGGAATGGAGACGAGGCCGGCGGGAAGAAGAGGCGCGTGGCGGCGGTCCTCGAGCCCCTTTCTCAGCGGTTGGTCCCCGTGTCGCCACCGGTGGCGGGCTCCTCGGCCCATTTGGTCCTGTGTAGTAGCCACCCGGCCGCGGGAGCCCGGCCTACATTGAAGGGGCTTGTGCGTCGCCGCCCGGGGATCCTTCCGCCCACCTCCGGGGATCCGAAGGTTCAGCGCCGCGCCAGCCACGCCATGCCTTCACCTATGCTTCACGAAGCTCGCAAGGCCGCCGCATCACCATGGCTTTGCCACGTCGAGGGCTAGGGTTAGGGGAGTGGAGGCGCGGGGAAGGCAAGAAAGGGCTAGGGAGTGGATGCGCGGGGGAGGGAAGGTTGCTGGTTCGAGGGGCCGGCGGGGAGAGGGGAATCGCCCGGCGAGTGAGGAACTGATGGCGGCGGTGTATGGCGAGCTCAAGGACGGGGACGGCCGGGACGCGGCATCGGGTGCGGGCGTGAGAGGATGCGAACAAGGAATAGAATAGAAAAAAAACGGTTTGTTTCTCTGTAATGGATGGCATTGCGGGTAATTTCCACCAAACTCCATGTCGAGGTCTATTTTTGAGGTTGGTGGAGATGAGGAAGAGGTGCTCCAATACTCCAATCTGATTTGCACTACTGACTCGAGTTTTGGAGCTCCATGGAGTTTGGAGCTGGGGTGTTTGGCTAGCTCGGTCGGTTCCGCACGGAGTTTGGCCGGAGCCATACCAAACACCCCCAAACCAACCACCCCAATGGTCATGCCTAATCTAAGTCCGCCCAAGAAATTCAATTTCATACAAATGAATGGCCTAGAGATCTCTCTTCTTATCCTTCTCTCATATATTAATTGAAGATTCTAAGGCCAAAATCATCCGGATCATGCACATCATTGACACTTGTGCCTTCCTACTTTTATGAGGATTATCCACCTACCACTTTGGTTATGTTACATCTTGGTTTTTTTCTCTTTTTCCAAGCTGCAAGGTCGCCCCATGTGACCTACACTTCCCCTACAAGCTGCCTCGACGAGGCCAACTATGTTGAGCATGGCTAGCCCCCCGAGAGGCCATAGCGCCCAGCCCAACGGGCGGCATGGCGGCCTTGGCGGCGCCACGGCCGACCACAAATGACCCCTTCCCAAAACGACCCCATCGCTACTCCAACACAACCTCTTCCCCAATGCGACTAGCCGGCCAGGTGCGGCTAACCTTGAAGAACGGGGCGACTAGCCCAATGGTGGCATTGCCCGCCCCGAGGCTGGAGTGGCTAGCCCTAGTGGCGGCGAAGCCAACCCACCAAGTAGGTGCTAACGAGGTGAAGCGAGCATGCTAGATGGCAGTAGGCCAGCAGGTACCAGCAGGATGGATGTACGAGCAAGTATAGTGCATGCATTATTGTGGCCTTCACGGAGCTCGGCCTCTCTCTCTCTCTCTCTCTCTCTTCCCAAATGGGGAGGTGGCGGGCGACAGGGGACACACCCGACAAGGCGAGCTTCAAGGAGGGTGAGGCTATGCTTGGTGGAGGTGTTCGTTATACAATATATAAGACCTGAATTTTAATGAATTTGCTTGTTCGTTTTATGTTCTTTTACAAATTTTTATGTTGTCACCATGGCCTCGCGAGGGTGGGCATGAGCTTCACCACACAACCTCGACGACTCGACCTCTCCTTCCTTGTCGTCGTTGGGCCCAAGGCGAAACATACAAACCTTCTAGAATCTAGACTCCTACTACACTTTTCCTATTCCCCGGACACGACATCAACTTTGTCTTTAGGCGGCGCCTCCTCTCGTTTGGACGGTCTTGAAAATACATGCTCCTAATTTTAGTATGGGATTTTGGCGATTCTACCCTCCTTTTAAAGGCCAAAGGCGTTTTTATCCCTCGGTTTTGTGGCGAGCATTTTTACCCTCGGTTTACTAAAGCGAAAGGTCCGTCTACCTTTATTTTCGGCGTCGTCCGCTATTTGGACCGAATAAATGGCCAAAAAATAAAAAGAAAAAGGAAAACGGACTAAAAGACCAAAATACCCCTTTCTATGTATCGGGATCCGTTATTTTGCCTAGGCTCGGCCTCGTGGCACATCCGCGTGCGCGGCTCCTCCTCGCGAAGCGAGCCCGGACGGCGCTCCCTCTCCGATCTTGGGCTCGCGGTGGCGATGGCGCCGCCCCCTTCCCTCCTCTCCCGGCGCGCCCTTCCCGCCGCCCGGAGCCTCTCCCTCCCCGCCAGGACAGGCCCGCCCCCATCCATCCTTGTCCACCGCGCGCATGGAACACGGAGGCTAGGGTTCTAGGTGCTAGGGTTTTGGCGGGGACTCGGCCGGCGGGGCTCCCGGCGGCGGCCCGGATCCTAGCGGTGGCTCCCGGCCGGAGGGGCTGCGGCTGCGGCGGGACTCCCGGCGGCGGCGCCTGGCGCGGCGTTCCTGGCTGGCGGCGGCTCCTGGTGGTGGGGCTCCGGCGGCGGGGCGCTCCCGGCGGTGAGCTCCGGCTGCGGCGGCTCTCCTTAGGGCGGGGCTCCCGGCGGCGCCCGAATCATGGCGGCGGTGTGGCTCTCCCTTCCCGCCCCCCCCTCCCCCATTCTTCACGCGCTGCGCATTACTCTGGCGTCCGTTCGTGCTACAAATTTCTCAAGCAGCGGCGATGGATTTCTCAAGCAGGCGTCGAGTTACTGTAGCAGCTCCCCAGAACGGGACAGAGGGAAGAGGGAATAGGAGGAAGAAGAAGGCGGCATGTGAGGCCCACTTGACGATGAGAGAGATGGAGGGGATGAGAAAGAATAGGAGGGCAAAATTGTCCATTTTAACACTGTTATGTGGACATAAGCAGTAAGGGTAAACACTCCCTTCGTTTGAAAAAGTGAGGGTAAAAATGCCAAGGTAAAAAAAACGAGGGTAAAATCACCATTGGGTTCGAAATCGAGGGTAAAAACGACAATGCCCCTTTTAGTATTTAAGCACATGTTTTGAGTTGGTCATCTGACTCATCTTACCAACGTAACTATGAAGTATACAGGGCTTTGATTGGTTACCAAAATTTGCCATGCCAATGATCTGGCAAGCTAAATGTTGGGCAAAAAAGTGGTTAAATGTGAGAAGTCGGTAAGTTTTGTTAGCCACCAAATACGTACTAGCTAGCTAAAGGTGTGCTCCTTGTCTTGTATATATTCCACACACATATATGTATGTATATACTATGTATGTATAATTTTATAATTGTTCTTCCACTTGTGCCTCGATGCATGTGTTGGCACTCTCACTCAGTGCCGACTTGCTTGTCGACTACTCCCTCCTAGGCTCCTAGCGTAGTTAGCTGCCTGCGTGTACATGCTGCTGTGTATGCATGGTGATGATATGCAGCAGCAGGTGAGCTCAGCACAGCTGCTGTAAGCAAAGGTCGTCCAGGCTCCAGAAACCGTCCTCGAGATCCCCAAACCCAAAGTCCGGCAAGCCGATCATGGACATGGAGCTGGAGTCGTCGTCTGCAGGGCCGCCAGTGGCGGTGACGAGAAGCTCCGACCAGGTCGCCCCGGCGAACACGTCGTCGTCAGTCGTCGTTGGCTCGCAGCACTGGTGCAGGACCGGCGGCCTGCAACCTTGGTCGTCGTTCGTCGGGGTCGCCATCTTGGCCTCCGTGGTGTAAGCTGCAGCGTAATGCGACGCGTCGTCCACCGTGAGCGACGACAACGGCGCCCTCAGCGCGCTGGAGGCGTCGTCGGGGCTCAGGGCCGCCGGCGCCGGCGCCGCCACCGTCTGGCCTGCCGGCTCGCTGTAGTATTGGCGGTGGTGGTGGTGAGCTTCGCTCGCCACTGGCACTGGCACGCCATGGTGGGCGCTTTGCTGCTGCTGCTGCAGTTGGTGGTGTCGGCCGTCGTCGTAGTAACTATAACACGGGGTCACCACGCTGGCCACCGGCGGCGGAGCCTGCACGTCGGCGTCAACCTGTGCGGCGGCGCGTTCTCGGAGTCGCGGCATCCAGACGTTTCGCACGACGTGTCGGAATCCGGCGCTGTTGACGTCGCAGCGGAGGTGCCTGGCGTGCTTCTGCACGCGTGTCCGCCAGTAGTTCTTGATCTCGTTGTCGGTGCGGCCGGGAGGTGCTGCGCGATCTTGGACCACCGGTTGCCCCAGCGCGAGTGAAGCTCCAGGATCAGCAGCTGCTCCGCCGCGGTGATGTTGCCCCGCCGCACGTCGGGGCGGAGGTAGTTGAGCCACCGGAGCCGGCAGCTCTTGCCCGTGCGCTTCAGACCTGCGCACAGTGAGGCAACAAGCAAGCAAGGTCCGGTGAGTTAAATACAGGAATCGCAGGGACCTGGGTAACAAGTCTGGAGATCAGTGGCTCCTGGCCTAATTTTGCAACAAAATAATGGCAAGGCGGCGTACTGGCATAGGCAGCTATGGCGAGATGGAGGTACCTGCTGAGCGGGCGGGGGAGTTCCATCGGCCCTCGCCGTGGGCGGCGATGTAGTTGACGAGGAGGATGTCCTCGTCCACGGTCCAGGGGCCCTCCGGAGGTCGGTGGCAGCGGCGGCCTCGTCGTCCTCGCTGCTGCTGCCGGCTGGGGGCTGGTGGTGCTGCGGCGGCGGCAGTGGCGACAGGCGCGGTGGACGTCGCGGAACTGCCGGCGGGGCTCATGGCCAGCAGCATCGCCTGGTCCACGTCCTCGAAGTCGAAGCCCGCCACCATGGCCATGTCCATGTCGTCCATGCTGGCCAGTGGTGGATCGGAATCGGATCAGATGATGAGTGAGCTCGATCGATCAGCTAGCTGCGGTGGATCAGAAGATCGATCGAGCAAGAAGAAAGCGACGATCGATGAGTCGATGATGGAGTGAGAGTTTGATGATCGAGGAGGCCGGGTCGAGACAGACGACGGGGTGACCGGGAGCAGGAGGATGGGGTTTATATAGCTCGCGATCGAGCTGCCCGGCCGCTGACGACGGATGGGAGTGCGTGTGCGTGTTCACGTGTCGCCGTACTAAACAATTCGAGCGGAGCAAGGAATTGAAAAAGGTTGCGAGCTTTGACCGTTGACGACCACGACGCGCCCCCATCGGCTGTGCCTCGCCGGCCGGTCGCCACTAGTGTTCTCCTGTCCTCTGCGCCTTTTTTTTTCCCCTTTCTTTAATTAATTCTTTTTGTCTCTTGATAAGGATGCAGAGACAAAGCAGAGTCGGCTATATATATGGTATGGATGAATACTGTGATATATCTCATTCAAATATCAAGGCACTCGTGTTGAGTCGAGGATTATTAATTTCAAAATCTCACATGTATATTGGATAGTACCACAAGAAACTCAACCTCAACCAATGGAGTTATGTTTCTTTTCTTGATGATTCCTCCAAGACAGATTCACATCATCCTATCTAGGGTAAACTTTTGGTCAGCCTTACACTTGTAACCCTGTGTTTTTTGGTTGCCTGTTTAAATAGAATCAGGCTACACATAGATTTTGTTTGGTTTATAAGATGCATTAGCAAAGTTGCACACGGGGAGCGAAAACAATGGCCATAAGTGTGCATCAAGCGAGTGAGGCTCGTGGAAATGAACCCTAGCCGTGTTCGGCCAAGAGGGGAATCTTGCATTTGTTGGGCCTGGCTCCAAGAAACCAAACATGTGAAACCTACATCGTGCCGCACCGCTCTAGGGTACCAAACACACCCTTCTCGCTTTTTGTGTTAGCATCGTCACTAGATAAATCATGAAATTTGCTCAAGAAAATATAAATCATGAAATACATTTACAAGAATATAATAATTCGATTTATTAACTAGAGATACAAATATCAAAAATATTTTAAAAAAAAAAAAAATCTAGTCAAACGGAGAAAAAAAGTTTAATTTGCCTTAGTCTAAGGGATATGTTTGGTTCCTATGAGACTAAAGACTAGGGACTAATTTTTAGTCTCATTTAGTCCCTAAATAACCAAACATAAGGACTAGAGACTAATTTTTAGTCTCAATTAGTCCTAATTTCACTAGACTCTTTGGAGGGGCTCGGGACTAATTTTTAGTCCCTATGAGTATAGTCTCTAATCACTCCATCCAAACATGCCCTAAATCTAGATGGCGATATTTTTTTACAAAGGTAGAATATCTTCATTTGTTTTTTTATTCTCTAGGATGATTCTTTGGTTACCAAACAAAATCTACATACGATTATGGGTCCTGTATATATAATGTCATAATTAATAGTCAAAAATAATTTTCGATTTGAGATTTTTTAGGTCGTCTACGGAGATGATTAATCGGTGGGTACGATTGCCGAAAGAGAGATCGAGGCGATGGGGTAAGGACGAACTGATCCGGTCGGGTAGTCCACCTTCGTTATATAGGCCGGTCCGGGGCATCTTTGAACAGGACCAGAACTTGCTCCTCTCCGCCGTATATATATGATTTCAAAAACTAGATTGAATCTCCATGCGCTTCATATGAATTCAAAAGTCGAATCAACCGGATATACTAGCTACAAACAACTATTTATTTAACTAATCCTGCTTTTGGTCAAAAGAGATCTCAACCTGTACGTAGATTAGGGTTCATAACGACTAATTCAAATTGTCTAAAAAATCAAAACGACCTATGATTTTAGGGATAGATGGTAGTAGTTTTCTTATGTATGTACATTAAAAAGGATAATACATGCATGCGTGGTGGCGGCTATATCTCAGGAATTTTTCAAAGGGAGGGGGCAACGACTCACAACGACAATGGAAGTTTTTCTATTGGGATAAAATTTCTTTATTTGCTTGTTGCCTGAGCAAAACAAAAAATCCTTTACTTTTTATAGCAATAACCAATGGGTGGAGACAATCTCAAGCAATCTCTCTAAAGGTTTCCTTATAGATTGGAATACCTTTTACAAGCATATCCTATTTATTTATTTCCTAATAAGGGTTAAATATAGATGAGATAACAAATTGCACACCAAAACGTTGAAAAGATAATCCTAGATAATTTTTTTTTATTCCCGAATTACGATAGGACACTAAGAATCAAATGGAAGGGAGGAGACGGCGGCAACCCCAAAATATTTCACCAACTAAACACACCAAAAACACGTAAACTCCGTACGTAAGATCGGTCATCAAGGCCTTCAGGGCCCTATTTCTGGGTCATGACAAGATCTCAAGAAATTCAACAAATATACGCAGGCACTTAACGTTCATAATTGAATGTCTAAAAATCAAAACGACCTATGATTTAAGGATAGATGGTAGTAGTTTTCTTATGTATGTACAATAAAAGGACAATACATGCCTGCGTAAGGGAGTGCTATATCTCAGAATTTTTGAAAATTTTCAAGCAACAACTCACAAGATACAATGGACAGCTTTTTCTATAACCCACCAACAATGACAAAATTGCATGTTGCCTGAGCAATAATAAAAAATCAGGCACGTGAGCAATTTAACCAATGATGGGAGTGAGCAGAAAGAACTAAAATCAGTTAGTTTGAATTTATGATGCAGAGTGGTTTGCTAGAAATTCAACACATAAAAATAAGAGGTACCACTATTAGTTAGTTATTACTCCCTTTGCTCTACATTTTTTAAATCATTTTTTGTTTCATCCATTTTACTATGTATTTAGATGATATATCTAATTGAATAGTAAAATAGATATACCGAAAAAAAAGACTCATAATTTAGAATCGAGGGAATAATTACTTATCCTAGATGCATGTGTATTGTGCTTCTCTTGCTTTTTATCATGTCCACTACTAGAGTGGTTAATTTCTCTACTTCCTCTCCCTGAGACCCTGACCATGACCACATCCACATACCATGATATGTTAATTTATTGATGACAAGGCCCGGTAGAACAAGTAGAAAGGGTTAATAGTTAGGGACCACCTCTTTTTTTCATTCAGAGGGGCAGTCGTGTGTGCTCGTTGGTTGATCAACTCCCTTCTTAATTTGATTTATGCTAGTTTAGATTCGCACTTCACACTTGTAAAATTTGAACTTAAACTCTGCATGAGTGGTCGCCCATGCCATCTGTGGACACAATTCGTCAGTTAATTGGTTGCTACACAGCTGTTTTGTTATAACTCCTTATTTTGATTTGGACATTTGAACGAAGATAACATCTTAAAACACCTTTTGTCACTATTGATTTTAAAATTTACGATTGCTTTTCAGTAGGAGCTCCTCCTGGTTCTTGAAAAAAATACAAAAACTATTCAAGGCATAGTAGTACAAAAAAAAACTTATGAAAAATAGAATATATATAATATACATTTAAACTTGATTTCCTGCAGTATATATGTATAGAAAACTTGGTGGCAAGACATATTTCTAGAACGATTAGAAAAGGAATGCAAGCATGCATATGGTATATATGCTGATATATAACCTGTGTACAAAAATTGCTAATGGTACATCTAGTCAACAAAATTGATGCAAAAAGAATAATCAGTGTTTAAGTAAAACAGTGGTATAAATAATGTTCTAGAAAAGTTGGTCGCACATATTTTAATAACGTTTGCAGAGTTTTTTTATATGAGATCCATGGACAAATGAAGGTGAAAGTGACCCAAGTCTTTTTTCTTTATTAGTTTTTTATTGCCAAATGGAGAGTGGAGAAAATGGGCTTCATCCCCTGTATATTATATATACTTTGGATCAGTATATGACACTAAAAGATGAAAGGTACACAAAGATGCCCCAACAGCAAGAATATCACGCATGAATTTATTTTCTTTTTTTTTTCTCCTCCTCGATCGGTAGCCATCTTCTATATTTATCATGCATGAATTGATTTCATTTTATTTCTCCTCTAATTGGGAGGAGAGATATCTCGCATGAAATTTGTTTCCTAAGGTCACTCACGGTCGCGAAACCACTTTAGAGTCTATGGACGCCAATCACGTAGGCATTTTGATGACATGGCAAGCCATTTAATGAAGAGAGAAGGAGAAAAATGAGGAAACGACGTCGACGCCGGCGTCTACGAGCCAATCGAGGCCACAAGACTCTACCCAAAATAGCGTTATGGAGGCATGCACGCCGTACTCCCTCTCCCTCTCCCTTCTACCTTCTAACTTCTAAACCGAGCCAAGCTCGGCCTGTGGAGATGGCCACGTCGCCGCAAAATCTCGGCCGTTGGATCTTGATCGGACGGCTCGAATCATGTTAAAAATCGTTTTCGTAGGTACTGTTGAAACACTGTCCATCACTGTTCACGCATCTTTGCTACTGGCGCACACGAGAAACGTACCCAGAAGATTAAAAGCAAGCCACTGTTCACGAATCTTTGCTATGTGCACATGAAAAATATACCTTAAGATGAAAGTAAGCCCTTCTCCTTTGTAGAAAATTTCGAGAAAAATTCGTAAATAAACTAGAACCAAAAACGTACCTAAATATTTTCCGCCTCTTCTTGATCATAAAAAAAAATCAATAGAATTTCTAAATTGCTCTCATTTACATTTTGCCAATAAATTTAGCAAGTTTATATCTTATCCATCCTAGCTCTGAATCTCGTAAATTCCCCCAAAAAAAAAAAAACTAAAATAAAACCACGCTTCACCATCTAAAAATCCAGAATAATATTCACATTCCTCTCATTCGCGTTTTACATAAATTTAGGAAGTTTATATCTCATCCATCCTAACTCCCAATCTCGTAATTCTTCAAAAAAAAAAATTCTAAAATAAAACCCATTCTACAACCTACCTAAAGACTTTTCACCCCTTCTTCATCTGTAAATAATTAATAGAGTTAGTTTCTTTATTAAAAATGGTACGAAATTTCTATTGTGCCTTACCCATACCACCCATAAAATAAAACATTTGAGCAATTTTATAGTCTACAAATCCCATAGCGTACACTGCAGTGCCAACAAAAAAAAACTATTTGTACAATAACTAAAACAATTCAACATCACTTATGATCTACCATTTGCCTCCACGTGTAGTTAGAGCTCTACCATTTGGAGCTCATATAATAATCACTATAACAATGAAAAGCACCTCACTCCCGATTACTCTACTTTTTTTCTCTTATCGATATAAAATCAACAAACATAGTAATAGCCACCTCGGATAACCACAAACAATCAACAGCCAAATCCTCCAATTATACTCCATTCCTTCATAAAAAAAAAAGCAACGGACAAAGGCCGTGGCAACATAAACAGAATGATCAAACTAACTCAAAATGGTACGCACTCTACACGGACACATGATATGTGAAAAGAAAAGTTACAATATATTTTTCGTGATATACATCATGGTCACACCTACTATCATCCCTAAAATATACAATACCCAAATCTCCAAAGTTTACACCATTGCCTAAAAAAGATCAACCAACAGTTCATTGCAACATAAACGCATAATCAAACTGGCTCAAAATGGTAAACACCCTCCCTGGTAAAAGATTAATCAACAATTGATCAAGCTTGTACACAACTGGTCCCATTCTACGAGACGCGGCGCAACGCCTTGGCGTTGTTTCTAGATTTTTATCTAGTCCGATGCATCTATGCCACATATTTACCTTGCCACACATGATCCTCTTTGATTGTAACGTTTTGCGAGATGCTCTTTAATTTTTACTATCTGTAGAAACTACAACAAAAATCATGCCTTTGGGATGCATAGAGTCTAGAACACAATTAATTCATATAGAAACTAGCTATGGACTCTATACCTTTGGAGTGCCCTAAACAATGCTGACGGGGGGCGCCGGGGATGGGGCATGGGGGAGGGAGGAGGCGCGGGGGGGATCGCATGGTGGGGTGGGGGAGGGGAACTCAAAAATTTGTCGCACCATTCGGGAGTCTTGCTTTTGTTCCTTTTTTATGTTATATTATAGAGATTAGCAGCGTTGCACACAGGGAGCTAAAAAATGGCCGCAAGTGCGCATCAAGCGAGCGAGGCTCGATGGAAATGAACCCTAGCCATGTTCGGACAAGAGGGGAATCTTGCATTTGTTGGGCCTGGCTCCAAGAAACCAAACACGTGAAACCTGCATCATATGGGTCAGGCTACGTGAAACCTGCATCATATGGGTCAGGCTGCTAGTGCCGCTCCAAGGTACCAAACACACCCTTCTCACTTTTTGTGTATCGTCACTACATAAATCATGAAATTTTCTCAAAAATATAATGTCATGAAATATATTTACATAATATAATAATTTGATTTATTATTTAGTAGGGATAAAAATATCAATAATATATTTTTAAAAAATATCTAGTCGAACGAGAAAAGGTTTACCTTTGTCTAAATCTTCTGCGTTTTATTCTCTCGGAGGATTCTTGGTTACCAAATAAATTCTACATATGATATATTCGTGGGCCCAGTATATACAATATCATAATTAATAGTAGTATAAAAATAATTCTCGAGGTGAGATGAGTGAGGTCGTCTACGGAGATGGTTAATCGGTGGGTTCGATTGCCGAAAGAGTTCGAGGCGATGGGGTAAGGACGAACTGATCCTGTCATCGTTATATAGGCCGATCCGGGGGCATCTTTGAACAGGACCAGAACTTGTTCCTCTCCGCCGTATATAGAATCTCCATGCGCTCCATATGAATTCAAAAGTCGAATCAACCAGATATACTAGCTACAAACAACCATTGATTAACTAATAATCCTGCTTTTGGTCAAAGAGATCTCAACCTGTACGTATAGCTTAATGTTCATAATTCATCAAATGTCTAAAAGGTCAAAACGACCTATGATTTAAGGATAGATGGTAGTAGTTTTCTTATGTATGTACATTAAAAGTACAATACATGCCTGCGTAATATCTCAGGAATTTTTGAAAATTTTCAAGCAACAACTCACAAGATACAATGGACAGTTTTTTTTCTATAACCCAACAATGACAAAATTGCATGTTGCCTGAGCAATAACAAAAATCAGGCACGTGAGCAATAACCAATGATGGGCGTGAGCAGAAAAAGAACTAAAATCAGTTAGTTTCAATTTTCGATGCAGAGTGGTTTGCTAGAAATGCAACAAATAAAAATAAGAGGCACCAATTAGTTAGTTATTACTCCCTTTGCTCTAAATTTTTAAATCACTTTTTGTTTCATTCATTTTACTGTGTATTTAGATGATATATCTAATTGAATAGGAAAACAGATATACCAAAAAATTTAAAAAGACTTATAATTTAGAACCGATGGAATAATTACTTACTTATATTAGTCCCCTAGATGCATGTGTATTGTGCTTCTCTTGCCTTTTGTCATGTCCACTACTAGAGTGGTTAATACTTCCTCTCCCTGAGACCCTGACCATGACCACATCCACATACCATGATATGTTAATTTATTGATGACAAGGCCCGGTATAGAACAAGTAGAAAGGGTTTATAGCTAGGGACCACCTCTTTTTTCATTCGGAGGGGCAGTCGTGTGTACTCGTTGGTTGAAAACCAGACTCGCCTCCCCGCCGCCTCCCATCCGCCCCCTCCCGTCCGCCGGGCGAAGCTCGCGGAGAGCGCCGGGAGCGGGCTCTGCCTCCAATACATAGTAGTAGGTCGGTTTTTAGTTTACTTTGCCTTTATGGTTGTGTCCCTTTGTGGTATGTACCTCCTCGATTCTTGCCCGCCGCCCGTCATGTATCGCCCGGCCTCCATGGCCACCTCGCCGCCCGTCGTCGTCCGGGTGTGTTTAAATAAACTACCCCGCTCCTCCGCCCGGTGGATCTCGTCTCCCTCTCCACCTCTGCCGCTCCTCCGGCCTCGTCCAGGAGATCCGCTCGCCACCTGCGTCGCCGCCGCTTGCTCCACCGTCCACCCCAGCGTTGCAGCCTCGGATCCGGTTGACCAAGGCTTCTACCAAGCAGCTCGCTTCCGATGGTGCCTCGGCGCCCTCGTCTTCCCCACGGATCCCGACTTGAGTCTCCTCTTCTACCTCCGGCGGCGGCAATCCGTCTATCATTCGGTCGTCCGGCAGCGCCGCGTTCTACAAGGCTCCGTCGATCCAACTACAACCGATGCTTTGCACGGCTTTCCATCCGGCTGTAGCTTCTACAGCCTTCCACCAGCGAGATGCGTCGTCGTTCATATTCAATTATGTAGCAGTTGCTGTTCTTATCCGGTCAAGGGACCAAGTTGTAATTCAGTCCTCTTCGGAGGACTTTTATGTAAGATGGCTGCATAATATAATATATTGCTTGTTGTCAAAAAAAAAAAAAAAAAAAACTCCCTTCATAATTTGATTTATTCTAGTTTAGATTCGCACTTCACACTTGTCAAATTTGAACTTAAACTCTGCATGAGTGGTCGCCCATGCCATCTGTAAAAGGGACATAATTTGTCAGTTAATTGGTTGCTACACAGCTGTTTTGTTATAACTCCTCATTTTGATTTGTACATTTGAACGAAGATAACACCTTTTTGTCACTATTGATTTTAAAATTTATAATTGCTTTTCAGTAGGAGCTCTTCCTGTTTCTTCAAAAAAAAAATACAAAAACTATTCAAGGCATAGTAGTACAAAGGAACTTATGAAAAACAGAATATCTATATATATATATATATATATATATATATAATATACATTTAAACTTGATTTCCTACAGTATGTATAGAAAACTTGGTGGAAAGACATATTTCTAGAACCTGTGTACAAAAGGAATGCAGGAAAGCATGCATATGGTATATATGCTGATATATAATTAACCTGTGTACAAAAAACTGCTAATGGTACATCTAGTCAACAAAATTGATGCAAAAAGAATAATCAGTGTTTAAGTAAAGCAGTGGCAAATAATGTTCTAGAAAAGTTGGTCGCACATATTTTAATAATGTTTGCAGAGTTTTTGTTGGAAATAATAAGCAATTGATAACGCAACAATTAATTCCGACAATAAGAAAAAGATCTACAACATGTATCGAAATATATGATTCATCACTAGCACAACGAAAACTAGACAAAAAGCTGGTAATCTAGTGCTAGCAACAACAAGAACAAAGAGGGCGAAGAGAAGGGAGAAGATCGACATTCTTACGTTGGGGTTGTTGCGCTAGGGAGCAAAAAAGTAGACGAAGCGGACCCGGTGATGGAGATCCGGCGAGGAGGAAGAAGACGCCCCGGCGATCGCGACGGCGCTTCCCAAAAACCTAATACGCCCCTACCCCCGCGTGCGGGGACACGAGGAGACGTGGAGGCTTCGAACTGCTCTCCCGACGACGATGGCACGTCGGCGGCGGGATGGGGAAGACGGCGGCGCCAAGCGGGGCGATGGTACTTTGGAAGAGAATGATTTCTTCGGTAGTTAGGGACGGCGTCTCGCCCCTCTATTTATACACGCATAACGCAGCTAATAAGGCAAGTAATTGGTCGCGTCAATCACGGCATTAAGGCAATAGAGCACCGTTAGGGTTATTGCCATAATACGAAGAATAATTGCTTTCCTAAATGGACCTTCCAAATAAGACAAAGCGCAATTTTCTCCATGCATGCAAAAATTTCGAGTAGCAAAAGGAAGCCGCGCACCCGCAGTTACGAGGGCTTAAGAATGGGGGACCATTCACGCCGCATGTCATCGCGACAGCGCCTTTTCGCCCACGCCCGCCCGCGCCGGAGGCGAGGCGAGGCGTGTTCTTCCCTTTTCCTCTCATCGATTGCTTTAACAAGGTGAAGACCACTCTCCTATTTAAGTTGGCTTCACTCCTCCCTAGTTGAGCAATGTGGGACTAAAGCCCCCACCATGCCATGCATGTGTGAATGGGCCTTTGGGATTTACATTGGGAATATTTGGGCCAAAAAGCCCAAACCTTCTAACAGTTTTTATATGAGATCCATGGACAAATGAAGGTGAAAGTGACCCAGTCTTTTTTCTTTATTTGTTTTTTTATTGCCAAATGGAGAGGGGAGAAAATGGGCTTCATCCCTGTATTATATATACTTTGGATCAGTATGACACTGAAAGATGAAAGGTACACAAAGATGCCCCAACAGCAAGAATGTCAAAAATATTCCTTCCGATGGACCCATGTGTCTGAAACAAAGTACACTTCCGTTCCAAATTATAAGTTACTTTTAATTTTGTTTTGTTCATCCATTTTGCTATGTATCTAGACATATTATTATATCTAGATGTGTAGCTAAACGGATGTACAAAAAAGTCAAAACGACTTATAATTTAAAACAGAGAGAGTAATATACAATTAAAATAAATGCTTGCATTGCAGCCAACTTTGTCATGCATATCCTATATATAGTTTTTTTTTTGACAGATCCTATATATAGTTGACTACTTCCTGATGCTCATAATCTTTTAAAATTGCAACATGAACCTTAAACTCGTGGGCCGTTGAGTTCATCAAATTAAACTATTGCAAATGATTAAGCATGTGAGTTGCAGCCAGCCACCTTAACTAAGCTGACGCATGATCCATATTCTCAAAACGAGATGCCAAAAGAAAAGCTAACCTTTGCAATTAATTGTTTAATCCTCCACTATAATTCCTCTCATGCATCTTGTTTTTTTATACAATATTTTGACCAGTCAGCAGATAGGATTCAACTCAGCTGTCTGTAGTAGTCCCTGCACTGCTGTTGCATGCTTTGATCCAGGCGAACTCGTTGACTAGTGTCGGACGGTACGATCCAATTAAGACCATTAATTAGATATGTTTATAGCTCTAGTGTACCAAGTCAGCCTTCTATTTGACTCAAATGAACATTTGTTCTAGATGTTTTGAATTGACCTAGAAATTAAAATGGTTTTGTTGTCGTTGATTATGGCATTAGACAAACCAATGTCTTGTTAATTGGTTGACCATATACTGAGTGTCGGTGTTAGGATTCTTCTAAAGAGTAGTAGAGGCTCAAGTACAGGGATAGTAATATGACTTTGCTTTCAATATTGTTGCCATGTTAGGCCACACACATTATGAGAATCTAGAGGTTTGCTACGAACTTTGCCACATATTACTCCAGTATATACTTTATTTAACTATACCACCAGACAGTTTGAAATATATACAGTTAGAAGCGTCACCTTCCAAATAATGACAACATGCGTGGAAATGCTCTCGAGATTTTGGTGTTAATAATGGTAATATATGTAGCTTTGGTCAAAGCAGTGCCTGCTGGTAATGCAATATGCATCAGTCTAAATTTCATCTTTCTAACAGCGCGCTAGGGACATTAGCATGGACGAGATTAGTTCGGAGTACAAACCTAGTGAAAGCCACTGCATAGTTTGTCTCTCTTTCTGCAATTATGTCTAGCTGGCTAGGTAGACTAATGTCACTGATTCTCTCACATTTAATTTCTAACAAAAAAATAACACTATCAAATCTCATGGACAATATGCATGATATTGTGATTGTCTGTTTGATTATTGTCTAGCATCATCAAACATGCTGGCATATGGCAACAATCACCAAACATGCTGGCATATGGCAACCTTGCCCCTTAGCATCATCGTCACAATGTTGACAACAATCACCAAGTGCATGCGGATCTGTCACATCGGGCCCCGAGAAGAGGGACTAGCTCTCTAGAAAAGAGAAGCAGTGGCGGATCTAAGGGGGCTCTAGCCCCAGCCCCCATTGTTCACTAATCATTGTAGGCCTCAAATCATCATTTTTTTTTGTTTAAAACAAATCATCATTAAATCTTTGAAAAAATGAACATCTCCATTGTTTCAGCCCCTTGTCATCCATCCTGCATCGCCACTGAGTGCAAGCTACGGAGGAAACTGTGTGTCTGTGCTCTTGGGTTTTAGCTAGTGACGACAAACATTTATATGGTGGGTCGGCTGACCCAGCCAGCCGAGACAACCACCCCTTCCCCTCCCTTCGATCTCCTTTAGCTCACATTTTCATGAATTTAATTCAGGATTTTCCAACGTTATGCTCTAAGTAGTAAACAACATTCTCGCCCGACAATGAGGCGCTAATGATGACTTCGGGGAATCTCGGATCTATCGGCTCGGTCTTTTCGGAGGTGCCCATAGAGATAGGGTTTGTGTATGTGTGTTCATAGGGGTAAGTGTACGCACGTTGTGGCGTTTGTGTTATGCGTGTACTTGAAAAAAAGTACATAGAGCAGCTGGCATGAGTGCCGGCAATGGCGGCCGTTTGGTGACGGTGACAAGTGGCCCACCACAAAGCATCCCTCAACGACACAGCTAGACAAGCCCCAAGAAACCTGTTTGCCCACGTCTCCAACACGGTGTGTTTCGCGACCGGGACCTCCATTTCTACATTCAATCTCGCGCTTCCCTAAGTATCGGCCTAGCGGTTTGCATTTTCGCCTCGGAGTTGTGTTGTGTGGCTTGGTGGAGTCCTCTTCTCCTTCTTGCTCTTCTGGGTTGTTTGTGGCCACAGCCTCTGTGGTCGAGTTGTGTTGTGTTGTGTTGTGTTGTGTTGTGTTTGTAAGTCGTGTTTGTTTAGCCGGTCTCGGCTCCTTCTCTTAATGAAAAAGACACGTGAAGACGTGTTTGAGAAAAACAATTTGAAACATATACAGTTAGAAGCGCCACCTTCCAAATGTTGACAACATGTGTGGAAATGCTCTCGAGATTTTGGTGTTAATAATGGTAATATATGTAGCTTTGGTCAAAGCAGTGGCTGCTGGTAATGCAATATGCATCAGTCTAAATTTCATCTTTCTAACGCACGCGCTAGGGGCATTAGCATGGATGAGATTAGTTCGGAGTACAAACTAGTGAAAGCCACTGCATCGTTTGTCTCTCTTTCTACAATTATGTCTAGCTGGCTAGGTAGACTAATGTCACTGATTCTCTCACATATTTCAAACAAAAAAGTTTGACCAATCGATCCTCGCCTTAATAGCAGGGTGATTTTTGGGCTCTTTCACGCACAAAAAAAAAGAGTGCATGATACTGTGATTGATTATTGTCTAGAAAAAAAAATCTCAATGGACTGAACAACTTGGCCACTCTGATGTAAGATTAAGATTTGTTGATGAGGCCGGTAAAAGTTACTTTTCGAGGACAAATAACACTATCAAATGGAATTCGTAAAGTTTTATGATTGGTTGATTTTTTAGGTTATTATGGTTTTGGGCTAGGGTGTCTGTGTTTGAGGTGGAGCCTAGTATGAGTTTAGCAAGGCTAGAGAGAAGGCCATGGTGTGGCAAGTCGATCGGCTCTATGATGGAGGAGGTTTGTGGGTGGGGTAGCAGGGCACTGTTGTTGGCTGGTTTTAGAGAACGTAGTAAAGCCGGATCCCGTCTAGCTCACAAAACTCATGAACCTCTAGGTAATCAGGCAACAAGGTGAGGTCCCGTTGCAACTCTGGATATATTTTTGCTCGCTAGTATGTAGTATATACAATAGTAATTAACAAGATCAAAAATCCTTGTCTGTGTTTGAGGTAGGCGCTTGCTTTGTTTGAGTCGTCGACAGTGGAAATAAAGACTTTAGAGTGTACTGTATACGTATCTTGTAGTGGAGGAAACTTTTTTTTCTTGTTTTGGAGACAAAGATTTATACAAGCATGCAAAGTAAATGCCTTTGTAGTGGACGCATGCATGATGCCGCTCGCCGTCTCAGAGCTTCCTGTAGTTTTTCGGTCATAGTCATTGATATGATTCTGCTGGTTGGCAAGAGGCTAACAACAAGCACACGACTATGCTTGGCTGATGAACTGCAAGAGAGAGGCCGGAATGACTAGAGATTTAATCATGCATCAGAAAGGCAAAGGCTATACTAGCTAGAATAGAAGAGCACCACAAAGGTGAAGAGCGAAACGGCACGTCAGTGATCAGTCTCCTTCACACTCCACTACCAACAGTGAAGAGTCCATCAGAAGTGCGTGTGTACGTACATGTACCGCTGCTCGCCACACGTGTTTATACATCTCAGTTTGTAACCGTGTATTGACGACGTCTCACAAGAGTGTGGTATGATAGATCGACAAATGTCCATGCTTTCAGGCGTTGAAATTGTTTTGGAGTGTGAGAGTTTCCAGTCCAGATGTCAGATGAGACGATAGTGATCAGAATTTATGCATGGCACGTGGATCGCTAGCTCAATGTGATCAATCAGATAGTGATCAGCTGAATGTATATGTGTTTGACAGATGGAGATTTGTTAGGAGCATTTCGATTTCATGGAAGTGAAAAACTCAAGAAAGGGAAAGCCGCTGGAAAAGAGACAGATGGAGTGGGTTCAATTTCAGGTCGTGCGTGAAATTGATGTAGCCCGACCGTACGTCACTAAGCTATACCGACCGACAGATATTTCGATATTTTTACCGACCCTTGGTCAGCCGCTAGTTTCTGCTGTCGTATAGTGTCAGTCAACTAAAGATCTTGTTTGACACGGCGTCAAACGGCTCTGGTTCTTTTGCTACGATGCACGAAGGAGCCAGAGTCGGTGAAGCTGAAAATTATAGTGATCCATCACTGGCCGGGACGGGTAGAAATTAACATCTCATATGCGATGTTGCTTTGTATTAAGTGAAAATGAATTGAAGTAGTCAAACGCAATGTTCTGCTACGATGCACGGACGAGGAGGCAGAGCCGGTGAAGCTAAAAATTCCAATGACTGGCCGGGCCGGGTAGAAATATCTCATATGCCGTGCTACTTAATTTGCAGTAAGTCAAAATAAACTCAAGTCAAATGCAACGAAGATGGGCAGATAGAAAGGTGAAAGAATAGCAAATTCAATCATGCATGATGCCACTTTGGTAATTATTGGATCTACCGTGTGCTCTTGTCATCACCACGCTGCCTGTCCCCTTAAACATAACATGCATAACAAGGAGATTAAGAGAGAGAGAGAGAGATCGCCAACCCTAGCAGAGCTATAGTATGCTACTATAGCTACCACAGCGCATATCTTCATAGCTAGTTGCTTTAAATGTAAACGAGATTAGATTAGATATTAGTTGAAACTTTAGTTTAACGCGTATAGGACCGGATCTTCCCTGCCTTATCCACAGCAGAGATCTCATCCTATTCATTCATCCGTGAAGATGGCGATGATCGTATATGTGTTGTGATAATTTGTTGGGATTATTTGATGAGTTTGTTAATTTAGACTTGATCTCTCAAAAGGAAGAGAAGTGTTGAATGATCAGTTGAATTCAACAAATAAAGAACTTTGGGTTTTTTGGGTTTTGAAAGAGGCCGGCCGCTGTGGGGATCGAGCAAAACATCAATAAAGCTAGCTCCCAACCAACAGTGGATCATATCAGAGACGATGTGCTGTTTCTGCTGCCTTGCTTGCTTGACCGGACCACTCCTGCATGCGCCGTGTGCGTGCGTGCAGCTAGCTTTAGCTGAGTTTAGCTAGAGAGTGCAAAGCTAGCTACTTGCGCCATTCTGTGCATGCTTGCATCATCCATGATGACACTCAGTAGCTAGGTTCAGCTCAGCCATATTTGCTAGGCTTGGCTGCCTATACTATCGTCGTCCAATGCACACCATGCACAGGGACGGATCCAGAATTTTGGATCAATGGTGTCACTACGAATCTGTGAACTGACAATCACAACTTTTTTTTTTTTTGTAAATTTCTCAATAAATAATACACAAGAAAGTTGACATCGTTTAATAGATCAAGGTAACAGAATAAATAATACACTAGAAAGATGACAGGCATTGCTGTCCTGTGACGGCAATGGTTCTATACTGGATCCATCACTGACCATGCATGTATGATCAGAACTACCATAGCATCACCAAATGGCATCTAACCAAAAGTTTTCATTTTGCTCCTGCATCCAATGCGCATCACCCCCTTCACTTCTTCCTTTGCATCCCTAGGACCTATGAGCAGAGCTTGTCCAACACATCTTAACAGTTAACATATATACATGTTAGCTCTAGTGCTTCTGTTGTCATCTAAATAACTAAAAACTCTATATCATCATGCATATGGTCACATGATCCTTCCAACGTGTCGGATGTCACCACAAGTAATAGATTTTTTTTTTTGGCATTTGAGTTTTTATCCTATTATTAGTTGCTACATTTTTTTTATCCCAGCTCTCTCGTTCATTTCTCTCTCGTAACCATGCATATGAAGTTGTTGGTGAAACTATTTTTGCTAAACAATTTTTTCAAAAAAGCAGTTCAGCTTCACCTAGAGAATTGCTTTCGTCAAGTTGTTTTTGTAAAAAACAGCTTTTGTGCCAAACAGGGGCCTTACAAACACCAAAAGGTGGACTCAACAACCATACATGTTTTTTTTTTTTTTGGTCTATTACTTATTGTACCGTTTATACACGCAGATGGATCCACTACTATCCACGGATCTTTGTGTGTAGTTTTTTTTTTTTTTTTTTGGAGCAACGAATCTTGTGTGTAGCTTGGGCCCCTAATTAAAGCTCATTGCAGCCCACAGCACAGTCCCACACTGCAAGAAACTTGGGGCAGATACCATGGGCTGAGTTTTTTTTTTTTTTTGTAGCTTGCGCTACACAGATTGGGCCCAGCAAATTTTATGTTCGGGCACACGCACAGCTGAGTTGCCAAACTCACATCATCTTAGATTTTACAAAAGTAAACAACATCAAAAGCTGAATTCACATCAACTCCAGAAAATTTTATTGATCAGCCCAGTGCACAATGCACGTTCCAGGACCAGGAGGCACTTGCATGGATTACATTTCAATTTATCTGCGCAAGGTTACATTGCCGGAGAAAGAAAAATACACTTGACACAGGCAGACAGTTGAGCTCACGAGATCGACACCACAGAGGACAGCCTATCCGACAGTCCGCCAGTCATCCTCTCGGCCTCCTTCCCACGTTCGCCTGTGCGGATTCTCACCACATCCGAGACTGGGATCACTGACCAAGAAAAACACCATATCAGAAAATCAGTTGTCGGTCAAAATACTAAGGTTCATGAATGAATCATATGGCAGTGATCCTAAAGACATCTGAGCATGTGAGCTAGGCAGTTAGCTCAGGCAACAGGCACGGCTACTTTGCTGTTACAGCATTCTACATTCACATATTTGAGAATTTGAGAACGCCAACCAACCAGCAGTTTTGGCATTTTTCTATTTCTGACCGAAAACAAAATAAGTGGAAGAACAATGCCTAGAACAAAGAGAAAGATCTTGTGCTCTGCATAAGCACAAGGCAATAATAAGGCCCATGCGGCCATGCAAGTGAACCATAGACACTGAGATGTTGCAGGTAAAATGAATAAAATAGTTACGCAGAAGGAAGTCCTGGACTAGGATAAAGATAAAACCCAGTAGCATGACTCAATGAGGTTACAAGCCAAGGAGCGCGCACTTACAGAATATCTTCCGTCGCCAATTTCTCCAGTTCTTGCCTTCTCAATTATTTTTTCGATTACTGCTTCAACCTGGTGGATTTTAAAGAACCGTTACGCAAGAGTAAACTGAGAAAACTCATACAGAATAGACCGCAACAGCATTTTAACAGTGTCACAGAAACTGATAGCGAAAATAGAAAAGGAATAAATGACACCATTCTTTCATAAAAAAAGGTATAGCAGAGCAAGTTTCTCCTTATCGAAGTATACAACTGTCATATGTAGTAAATAAAGCGACACACCTGCTCTTTGCAGACCACTATTTCCATTTTGACTTTAGCAATAAACGTGTCTTCTGAAAATTCTGACCCTGAACACCCAAAGCCAAAACAAGTGTCAGCAACTCAGCATTGATATCTGAAAGCCGTATGAATCTAGTATTTTTTTTCCTAGCATCAGTAAGAGCCATCATAGCTGATTGATGGTGCAGGAATGAATGCATAATGTTCCAATCCGTGATAGGTCGAAACTGTTGTTAGCTGTTTTTCTCGATCACGCTAAATGTTTGCGGCGTCTTTGTATTAAGATAGAAACAGAGTTTAATACAATACGCCTTTTGGCGCCCTAGGGGGTTAGAAGAACTGTACATGGACGCTCAGACCCACCCAAGTGTACTGAAACTGTCGTTAGCTATTACAGACATGAACACTAAAGCCATCCAAGAACCATTCCCCTCCCCCAATTTTGCTAGCACATAAATATCCTATCATCATTGGAATGAATTGTACTGCAGCCTTAGCATTGAACATTCCATCCAAATTGTATCATACAACAAACACATGGCAGTCAGTGGTCATTCTAGTATCATTTTTGTGTCAACCAGGACTGACCAAAGCATCACTGCGTCCGCGGAACAAGTTCCAGTGCAGTTACTGTAGGCCTGAAACATAAGGGATGCAGAAACTACTAGAATGGAAACCACAGTGAGCGGTAGAGCGAGCCAAGCCTTTACTTTACCTCCATGGCGCTCCGTTGAGCCTCCCTGCGCCCCAAATCCCCGGACGTCCGACACCGTCACGCCTCTGATCCCCATCTCCAACAAGCCCTGCAGAAGCCAATCCTCAAACCTGTCTGAACTGAACTGAAGAGCTCGCGTACGTCGCGTGCAACTCAAGAACCCAGCGCCACACTCACCGACGACACGTGCGGCACTCTCCACGGCCTGCATAGTCTCCACACCTCTCAGCAATCGGCAACGACCAACTGGATTCATCACTAATGATCGATTTAAATACGGGGAAAAATCGTGAAGCGTCCGCACCTGAGGATGGCCTCGACCTTGTAGAACTCCGATTCAGGCAGGTAACCTGAGAAAGAAAGACCGAGCAGCGATTGAGGCGGCGCAATCAGCGGCAGAGAAGTTTAAGAAAAGATGCCCAGGTCGGCCGATTTAGGCCACCAGTGAATGGAAGCGTCAGAATGTATGTAATCTTGATTGAAGGAGGAGACCTGGGTTGGCGGCGCTCTGGGCGGTGACAGGGAGGCGACGAGGGGCCGTGGGGGGTGACTCGGAGCGGCCTCGCGGTGGTCTCCGAGGGGAGGCGGCGGAGGCGGGGGGGGGCAAGGGCCGCAGGGTCCACGTGGATTGGCGGATGAGGACACCTGGTGCGGAAACGGCGGCGGCGGAGGTCGCTGGCGACATGGTGTAGTCTTCGGTGGCAGGACGGGCTCCGCACCGGCGACGGCGAGGTTTGGTGGGGGTGGGGGGGGGGGTGGGAGTCCCGGACCGTAGTGATTCAGTTGACTCTGTTCGCTCCCCAGTCCCCACTTGTCAGTCGGTCAGGTACCCATGACAAGAGTCGATAGGCTTGTCGGCTCCCGGATTGCCGATAGGACCCCTATTTTTTTTGTTTGTCTTCGGCTCTATTGACCATTATTAAAAAAAACATCACACACATTGTATGTTGGCAGTTAAAACTCACACATTGTAAAAAAAAAAAAAGTTATTAAACTCACATGAACACATAGAGGGTATTATTCTCAATTTTTGATGAGTAATATTAAGTTCAAAAGCGAAATACATGCATATTTAGGTTTTAGGTGACTTTTGCTAGGGATTCTTAATATAGGCTTTGCTTATCTATCACTGTCCTATTTCTATTTTATTTTTAAAGATATATCAATTGGTGGTAGGTGCATGCTGCTTTTGGGCATGGTCTTGGGAAGGCAAGTGAAGCCATGGCTTATTAGATGCTTCTCTTTCCACCTTTTTTTGTTAAAAGCAAGGCCAACGCCATATAGATCGAGGCAATGAAAGTGGTCTTAGCCCAACACGCCGATGTAGAAAAGAAAATAGAATTGCTTTTCTCTCTCTCTAAACAAGCATATCTTGTCATTGGTGGTTGGTGAGTTTGCTTTTGAGCATGGTCTGGGAAGGCAATGAAATCATGTTTGGGTGCCTAGTCGCCATGATGCTTCGGCTTTAAGCCATTTCCGCGTTCCACCATTTTGTCATTTTAGGAGAACTACCTAATTTTTATAGGCAAACCCATCTAAGAGAATAAATGGAGAATACTATATTATATACATGGAGAGCTTATATGGGTGGACAAAGCCATGTAGATGGGCCAACCGGGCGCGATATGGAGAAAGGCCTTACAATTTCGCAACACTTGCCATAGTTTGATCTGATACAACAAGGACAAGTACACTCATGTATTTTTTTATTTTGTTCAATTTTATGTATGGAGCTACAAAGACTACTATCCACCTACATACAATGTATTCCATGTGTGATCCCCGATACAACAAGGATTCCATATATCTTTGCATTCAATTTCGATGCAAGCATCTTATCCCCACGGCATACAACTCTACATGTCTCTGCATCTTGCCTCTTGCTTTTGTCTGAGTTTGGACTACGGAGCTACTACTCCACGGTGGATATGGAGAAACCAAGTGGACAAAGCCTTTGGGGCAGTACGTTAAGGCGTAGGGTTAGGGAAGCCCTAACATCTATGAAGCTATCAATCTTGAGTGATACGCTAGTTTAGAGGATTCTTAGAATGATTTAAACTTTGGGACGGATGTAAGGAGTAAATAGAAGAAAGAAATTATTGTTGAGCATATTTCGACTTTTTTTAAAAAAATAAACTAAAATAAAAATTGAGCATACATTAACCTGTAATAACGAGATTCCATAGCAGTCAACCGGTTCTAGTACCCTGTCTGCAAAGTGCAAACCCCACGGGCGCCCGTCTGCATTTTCTTCTCCCCTCCTTCCCTTGCCGTCGCGTCCCACCACACTCCACTCTCTCGCCGTCTCGCGGGGTTTTCCCGTTCCCCGCGTGCGCTCGCTCGCTCGTTCTCTCTCTACGCCTCGCTCGCGGCGACGGCTGGGCGACCGCAGCCGCCGCCGCCCTACGCCAGGTGCGCAGGTATTCTCTCGCGCCCATCGCCGGGCGCCGACGACGAGCAGCACCCGCCAGGTACGCCCACCCCCTTCGCCTCTCCTACCTTATGCTATCCGTACTCGAATCCGATCTGATTACAAGCGCAGTATGCATGCCGCGGCATTTCGCCTACCTAGCTTCGATTTCGATTCTCACTGGCAAAAACTATCGCGGGTGGACATGTTTTTGCCCATGTCGTTTACTGGGTTCCGCCCTCGATCCCCACGCCGCAGACCTCCCTCCCTCCCACTAAACCCCGTTGTCGCCGCTGCTGCTGCTGCTGGAGACGTTGTCTGATTTTTTTGATTTCCTGTGTTTCGCAGGGGCGTGCAAGTCTGGAATCCTACCTGATCGGAAAATGGTGAATGTCGACATTCTGCTCCGCACCGTCTGCATGTCTCTGTCTCTGTTTCTTAACTGAGTACCCCATGCTTACTTACTTGTCGCGTCCTTGGGGAATGAATGCAGGTTAAGGTCGAAGACCATGCTGAGGACGACGGCGGCGCCGGGGAGGCTGCTGTGGATCCGCTGCCTGGCTCCGCCGTGCATGCCAGCCTCAAGGCAGAGGTGATGTGCTCCTCGACAGTTAGTTGTTGTATGATGTGGTTTTTGGCGTAGATGCGAGGTTATTGAGACGTGCTTGTAGTCAGGGAACAATGTAAGTTTCTGGAGTTGGGTGCCAGTTGTTAGCTTTGCTCGAGTTATGCGTTGCCGTTTCTAGTAAATGACGATTAGGTGATATAATGTTTGGACATCTTTAAATCTATTCTTTATTTAAACATCTTAAAATCTATTTTTTTATTTGGACATCTTTAACAAGTAGCTTTTAAATGAATCAGACGGTCAGTGGTGATTCAGGGTTCATTTTTAGTTTTGCAGAACCAACATATATGATGTCCTAGTGCCAAGCCAAAATGACATAAATGGCTTATTTTATTCCAAATGTGACGCTTCTATGATTTCAGATTGCTGTTTAACACCAATGAAGATGAGATATTTTTTTTTTTTTTTTCTTGTTAGTGAATATTTGGAGTAACTAGAATGCTAGCTATTAAATTGCAAACATATTTTATTGGTTGACCAGATGGGTTAATTTTGGTGCATTGATTCTATTTTGGTAATGATACTGACATTATCGCACCTTAGTTGTAGGATGTGGTTTTTGTGGTAGAGGCAATTAGGAAAAACTATTGAGACATGCTCATAGTCGGGGAATGATGTAAATTTCTGCTGTTGAGTGCCAGTTGTTAGATGTGCTCGAGTTATGCTTTGCTGTTTCTAGTATATGAAGTTTAGCCGATACCATGTTTGGGCATCTTTAAATATAGTTTTTGTATGGACCTTTTCTTTTTAAAATAAATAGTTCAGGCGATCAGTGGTGATTAAGTGTTCATTTTAGTTTTGGAGAACCAACGTATCTGATGTCATAGTGACAAACCAGAATGGCCTAAATGGCTTATTTTATCCCAAATGTGACGCTTTTATGATTTCGCATTGCTATTTAACACCACTGAAGCTGGGATTTTTTGTTTTGTTTTGTGATTAGTGAATATTTTTAAGTTACTAGAATGCTAAGCTATTAAATTGCAAACAGATAGGCATTATATTCCAGAACAGGGTTATTTTGGTGCATTGGTTCTGTTTTGGTAAAGTCAGAATACTGACATTTTGCTCACCATAGGAAGGTCAACCGAGTTCTTCATCTGGTAAACTAAGATCACAGTTTATTGGAATGGGTTTTTCATCCAAGCTGGTAGACAAGGTTCTCCAGAGACATGGTATGCCTTTTTACGACACGACACGTCGATTTTTTTTTTTCAATGTGTATAGTGATGTTAAACAATCTCCAAAATCAAAAGCCCTATGAACATTGCCTTGTACTCTATAAATTAATAATTACATATAAATCTCATGCAGGTGATGATGATTCTAACACAATTTTGGAATCTCTTCTGTCCTATTCTGTAAGTGCTTTGCTGATTTCCTTGTCTCTATTCTAGAGTCCATTGTGATCTTCATGATGCTACTTTATCTGTATTAAATTCTCGATAGATATCTGTCTTTATATCAGAAGAGTGCATGGTGCTTGTATTTTAGATAGCGGAGGTGAACCAATTGTTCTGCATAAGTAGTTACTTTTACATCTCATTCATTAGACAACTCTGCTGCATGAAATAACGCTACAAGTCCAGTTGGATATCATGTCCACTATAACTTTTATATATATATATTTTTGAAGTTTTCCTACACTTTTGCTAATTACTACTTAAATTTACATTAAGAACCTTGAAGTAATTGGAATGTTGTTTTACTTAGCTGGAGTTTGTACCCTATGAAGCATCTGATCTATAGATTTTTATGAAGATATTATTTGCATCCTCATGATAACTCAACTCTTTACTGGCTATGTGCATTGGGAAGAGAAATAAGGTATGGGCTTGAAGAATCTCTCATTCCTTTATGTTACAGGACCTTCAACAGTCTGGATCTGAGTCATCGGATTCTTTTGGAAGTTTATTTGATTCTGATAATGAAGAGAACAATTCTTATTTAGAGTCTAGGAAAGGAATCAACCAAGACATCAAGGTGATCTCTTAGCAGAAGATATTAATCATTATTTTACTCATTTAGAATCAGTTGGATCAATCTTAACAAACATCTCACTGTTTTCAGCCAGAGCTTGATTCTTTCTCAGAGAAGCGGTCATTTTTACTTAGAACAATGAAATTTTCACAACAGGAAGTTGATTCGGCCTTCAAGCAACTAGGTACCTACACTTTTGCGCAGTTAACAATTTTTTATTAACTGTACTGATTGAAATCTTTAAAAAAAAATGTATTCGATATGGTTTGTTGATTTGATGCTGGCAGCAATAACAGCTGGATAGATTGGCTTCTTTGATCTTATTTCTCCTTCCTAACCTAGGATTCACAGCATCCTTTGTAGACTAGGCGCCTAGCAAACCTACTAACAAATCTTATCCAACTAATCTTTCCTATCTGCTAACCAACCTGAACAAACTAAAAAAATAATCCCTTGTTGCCTAAGCTGCTGCTGCTGAACTGGTGGCCCTATGTCCCTGTCCAGGGCCCCCCACTGCCATCACAGTGTTAGACATGCTTGATAAATGGACATGTTCCCAATATGCAATATAGTAATGCTCAGTAATATGCTTAATTCAGGTGATGAAGCGCCATTAGAACAGCTCGTGAACTTCATTGTCAATGCTCAATCAGGATTATCCTCTGGAGGACCGGAAGATGGTGATGCTACAAATGAGGTTTATCCTGTTGCCTGTTTGTTTAATTCAATATAGTTTATGTGTATGGATTACCCCACGACAAACAAAGTGAGCTAGTTATTACAAAAGTCTTCTACATATGGATCTGCATTCTAAAGCAATATTCTTTGTAACATGTATCACTCTGCAACATCTGTTGTGGTGCAAACTGTAGTTTTCTTATTAGTTTGAGGGTAGAATATTGCATACTTCTCAATTCTGAGTTGATGGTTCCAGTTTATACTCTACCATGGTGTTTCTGAAAGGACTATATTTCATACAACCTCCCTGTTCTGCAGTTTCCTTTCATGTTTCCCAAGCAATTTTTTAGGCCTGGCTCAGCGTTGTTAAGGTATAACTGTCAAGCATATTAGTGTAATATCCTAGTTTAGGGTTTCCCTCTCGAGCCTCTCATGTACTCTATATATAGTCCCTATTGGGCCTCTCAGTACCCATTATTTGTAACATGTATCACACCTCTAGGTTTTGTGACCCAACCACCACCTCGTCTTCACTGCGCTCCCACATGTTTTTTTGTCTTCATAGTGCTCTTCATTCAGCATGTCATGCAGCAGCATCAAGCTCAGTCCTTCCTCTTCTTCAGCAGCAGCAAGTCATCCCGAGGCAGTTCCAATTCTGGCAGCTGTCTCCCGCCCGTTGGGACTCCTCCCTCGCAGAATCATGCATCATTGATCAATCTTCAGGCCACCGTGGATGCATGAGGCTGCTGGATTTGGATCTGCCTCTGGATTACTTGCTGCTGCTGAAGACGAGGAAGGGTAACGGCTTGATGCTCCTGCATGATGTGCTGGACGAAGAATGTGATGAAGACTAAAAAAAATTGTTGATCTACAAAGCTGCCCCCGGGAGCTGAGACAATCCTCCGTGGGGAGCGAGCATAGACAGAGATGGTGGCTGATGCCTGGATCACAAAATCTAGAGCTGTGGTACCATGTTAAAAAATAATGGGTACTGAATTGGATGATGTACTGAGGCCTAATGGGTATTGTACCTGAGAAACACGAGAGAGAAACCCTAGACTAGGAGATTACACTATTACTTTTAACTATTATGCCTTAACAAGTGTCACGTTAACTGAGGCAATTGTTATTGTTTTTTTCTGCTATTTCTCCTTCAGTTGGCTTACATCACCATTCCTTAAGTTGATTACACTAGAAATATTTTCAGTTACTATAGCTGATCAAGAATTTTATGTTTTTTTTCCTTGATTTCGGTATTCAATGACTGATATGGATTTTTGATATAGTGAATATCGTATTATGGTTGCTACTTCTAAAACTTAACCTCAATAATTATAAATTAAAATGGCATTTATTCAGGGAAAGACTGAATTACTGTATGGTGTGATGGAAAAATCACTTAGCTTGCTTCACATGGGCTTTACTGAGGAAGAGGTATCATCAGCTATTGACAATTTTGGTAAGTCAAGGGTTAAAAATTCTTGCTCAATTTTTTATGAGATCCTAGAATGTTTATAATGGTGCTTGTATACTCTTCCAGACCAGAGAGCAACTGTTCAGGAGCTGGCTGACTCAATTTTGGCAAGGCTTAATAGCCAATAGCATTGAGCATAAAGAGGTAACTGACTAGCATTTTATTCTTTTCTGCTGTAGGCTTGTAATAGCCATGATAAAATCATCTCATGTAGAGAATCTTGTCATAGCATGGTGCAGAATCGGCAGTTACCTTCCATATTCAAATGATATTTTTATGGTATTGGTTCTATGTTCCCTGATGTTTTCCTAGATTGTAGCTTGATTTGTTATAGCATGTATCTTTGTAACAACTCATTTCCATGGTCAATGAAACATTGCTCTTAAAGCAGCTCGTTATAGCTATTGCAATTTGTAACATTCTCTCAAACAGATGCTTTGTGTTCTGATTTTGGCTTCTTATGCTTCTATGTAGGTAAAAATTGAATCTGACTTTCTAGGTGAGGCAGGAACTGATTATTCTTCATACCAGCCCTCATACTCTGCTGCCATAACAGGCGATGACAGCAACAGTACACGGGTTAAAAGGGCTAAGCATATATTTATAGATGACATAGGTGCCTCCAGTAGTCACTCTAGCAATCCATGGTCTATGGGGCACTGTGCAGGGACAAATGATATGCCTGTTAAGGAAGAACTTGAGGCAATGACACCAGGTCGCCCGTGCAAATGTACAAGGTGACCTTGCTAAACCTCCATTTTTCTTGTATGGAAATGTGGTAGAGATCTCAAAAGGCACATGGCATCAACTCAAACAATTCTTATACAATGTGGAGCCTGAGTTTGTGAACACTCAGTCTTTCTCTGCTCTAACTTCGAAAAGGAAGGTTATATTCACAATCTTCCATTGGAGAAAAGATGTGTCGTCGTTCCAAAGTCTCCAATGACTATTGAAGAAGCACTTCCATTCACCAAACAGTGGTGGCCTTCATGGGATACAAGGAAACATATCAGTGTTGTTACTACAGAGGTGGTAGGGATTGAGCAAACATGTGAAAGATTGGAGAGTATGGTTAGAGAGTCGAGAGGAGTGCTTTCGAGGGAAACCGGATGCAGATTATACATCAGTGCAAGGGTTCAAATCTTATTTGGGTTGGCGGTACAAGTTAGGCCCTTTAGAGCCTCGTCAAGTGGAAAGGATACTAGGATACCCGCATAACCACACAAATCTGTTTGAATTGAATCAATCTGATAGATTTGCTGCCATGAAATATGCATTTCAGACTGATACATTGTCATATTTTTTATCAGTGCTGAAAGGCGTGTATTCAGATGGAATAAGAGTGTTATCCATCTATAGTGGCATTGGAGGTGCAGAAATAACACTTCATCGTTTAGGGATTCCTTTAAAATGTGTAATATCTGTTGAAGAATCTGAGGTGAATAGGAAAATTCTAAGAAGGTGGTGGTCGAAAACTGAACAAACTGGAGTGCTAAGGCAGCATGCAGGAATCTCGAAGCTCAAAACAGATGTGATTGAAGATTTGGTGAAAAGAGTTTGGTGGTTTTGATCTGATTATCGGTGGGAATTATACTTCTTGCAGAGGCGGTACTACAGTAAATACAACAATGGGCATGGATTCGAACCGCTTCTTTGAATATACCCGTGTTGTTCAAAGAGTAAGGGCTGCAGTTGGACTTAGCTGATGAGTTCATCTTTGATGAGAATCACAGATCTTCATAAAGCTAGGCTGTAGGGAGGATGTACAATCATCTTATGTGTAAATGTAGAATGCTGCTAGTAAACTTTGACAAGAGGATGGTATAAGTAAACTTGACAAGTCTTAGGACTTGATTATCGCAAGGAATTGACTTACTCTTGTTTGAGTTTGTTGGTCACTTCTAATCTTTGATAATTATTCTGTGTTACTCCTTTCAAAGTTGTTTTGTGCAATGGGTTAGAATCTATCAACCTCCTGTTTGTTTCTCCTCAGTATATGAAATTTCTCAAAACAAATTTTTGTTATGTTCCCTTTTTCTTGGGTAAAAAGAAGATTTCATTCCACTCAATACACAAATTTCATGCAAGATATGAAGTTAATCCCAGGTTACCGTTGCCTCTTGTAATGCAATCTGTGTGTGGCCTATGTGATTAGAGGAATAGATGCAGTGGCTGGTGAGTTCTTAGCCTTTACTGCCAGACAATGTGCAATAATGTTTGTTTATCTTCTATTGCTTTCTAAATTCTAACCTGAATTTATTTCCTGTGTTGAGAGCTGTGAAGTCTGCTAGCACTGGCCATTTGGCCTTTAGTCATCAGTGTGGCATGTTGTGATTGATGGGTTGTTGCAGCAACCTGTGCCTTCAGCCAAGAGAACATTGTTTTTCTCTCCAGCTTTTGTTTTGATGAAAATTTCCAAGGTGATCTGAGATTGTGTATGTGTGAATATTCTAGCCTAGCCAATGGGATGTGGCCATTTGGCTGTAGCACCTGTCTTACCATGGCATTTTGGTCCTGGGTGAAGACTGAAGAGGCAACTGGTTCAGCATGTGGGTTGATCCTGGTTTTCATGCCTGTACCTGTGAGCTCCTGCTGTGTAGTTTGTAGAGTACCTGTCACAGCTGTATGCAGATCTCCTTGCTCACCATCTACAGAAGGATTTCTACCTTATACAGTGGCTTCCGCTGCATATATGCATGAACTTGCTAACGTCTATTTTGTCTCCAAATCTTGGATTAATTGAGAAGTCTTTTTTCTTGGGGGGGGGGCGGGGTAAGAAACAAACTTAATAGATTAGCAGCAAGAAACTGCTATGTGGGTTAAAATAACCCACAGTACATCATCAAGAGCGTCCCTTGAAAGGACATCCTTACCCTTCAGGTCGCCAACTAATGTTTTTCCATGTTAAAGAAGAGGAAGTGTTCTTTTAGCTAATCTTATTGAGGCCTTTGTGCTGTGCTAGCCCAGTCTAATGCAGGAGATTATTGAAAACCACCATACAGAGCACTTACTCAGTCACTATCATCTGGGGAGGGGGTGCACCTAAGTCAGTGCCAATGAGCCAGTGTGGTAAATGTGTTGCTATTCAGTACATAAAATGTGTGGTATTGTACTACACTAACCTGGATACTAATTCGGTCTGATAACTGAGTGTTTTGTTTGTCACTATAAATTTGCTGGTGCTTGTCTTTATTATTTCCTTCTTTTTTTCTCTCTTTTCAATGTCATACTGAATATGATGACATATACGTATCCAAACTTTTGCTTTGAATGTTACCAGAACTATATACCAAATAAAAAAATTGCAAATATTGCTTAAGTATCCACAGGATGCGAGGAGCACAAATGAATGAATAGCCTGAATCCATAAACAAATGTTGGACTGAACATCGTCATACAAAGGGTACATCCTTGCATGGCGATAGTACAAATCAGGCAAACTGAATTCAGCGACTCAGCGCAAACCGATACATGTACTCAGGGGCATGCAGCAACACTCATCTACTTACAGAAGCGCAGAGGATTTGTTACATCGACATCTTTTCATCTTTTTGGGGGTGGTAAGGGGAGTGATAACCTCGGACAAAAAATAATCACACATATTGCCTATCTTATACCACAGCTGGCAACGTCGAACTCCGCCAGTTTCTAACAGACAATAATTTGGTCCTTAACTAATCTTCAAGCCATCCTCTCAGCCAGAGATCACCACCCTACGAAGGCACATTGCTTCCGTGCATGCTCAGGGATCAACTTCACCAAGAAATCCATTGGCACACTCTTCAGCTCTGTTCCGATAACACCAGAGTAGCAACAACGTATCAGCCGATGAGTTGTTTTGAGGTTTTTTTTTATCAGTGCAAGGGAAGTCTGTAGAGCCGACTTACCATGGGGCTTAAAATTGAAGAGAGGCGGAAGAAAGCGGCCATTTGGTAAGCGGGTGTTTGGATCCCGAAGTTCATCAAAGAATGGATGGATCAACGCTTCCAACTGTAGTGAGTAACCAACTTGCAATGTAAATGACAATAGCCAAGACTTTTCGATTTTGTGAAGAAGTGTTTATATCACATTGTTATAATTGATAGGAAAGTAGCTTGTGCTAAATAATACTTAACGCAGTGAAAGAAAAAAAAAAACTGATAACAGGACATGCCAATGCCTCTTGTTTGCTCAAACAATGAAGTTACACTTACAGCAGTGGACCGAAGTTTTGGCGAGTAGTACTGCAGAAGCCTGGACACGAGATCTACTGCTTCAGCAGGCATCCTTTTATGGAAGATCTAGTACAAAAGGACAGCAATGGAAGATGTCAACCTTGGTGGAGGTTAGGGATATGAAGATTGGCCACACAATCAAATACAGCGTTCCTACCTTATGCCACGGGTGAGCTTTGATTTGCGGGAATTTAAACTCGGTATAATTTGGATTCATGCACTTAATTTCTTCACGTGTGGGTGTGCCCAGAACCTGAGAGAGAATGAGATCAGATTGGAAAAAAGCAATGATTGACAGGAGCTTAATTGGGATGAAGATAGTAGTTTACCTTGATGATTTCAACAAGCTGATCAACACCGCTTTCTCCAGGGAATAGAGGCTGTGAAAAAGAACAATCAGATTGTAGGCAGAGATAAGCTGGGGTAGTTCACTGATGGCCCATGTACATCGAGTGAACCTTACCTGCCCTAGAAGCAGCTCAGCGAGTACACAGCCAGCTGACCAAACATCAATGGCTGTTGTATATTCAGTGGCACCAAATATGAGCTCTGGAGCTCTGTAGTACCTAGAACAGATGTAAGAAATGTTTGGTTCTCCTTTTACCTAAAACAGGACAAAATAATTAGGCACACAATAAGGACGAAGATTCCTATGAATTTTAGTTGCTTATGACCATACCAGAACTTTCGCACTGCCAAAGTCACACAGTTTTAGCTGATGGGTATGAGGATTAACCTGTTGCAGAAATAAAATTGCATCAAACCATCTGAAGCTGTACTTATAACTTAACTGAAGATGAATTTCTCCTGTACCGTACTCAAACAGATAGAGATTTTTACTATACCAGGAGATTTTGGCGGCTTAATGTCCCTGTGGCACACTCCAATGCTGTTATGAATGTATGCCAAAGCTCTACAAATCTGTGAATCACAAGGTTTTACATGTTAATACTATCATGCAGTTATACTGAATCTGTCAACAACTCCCAACAGAGTAAGCTTTACCTGATACATATAAAGTTTTGCATAAATCAAAGGCATCCGCTGGTTCATCTTGTTATAATGTTTAATGACACGATGAGCAGTCTCCGGCACATACTCAAGCACCAAATTGAGGTAAAGCTCCTCTTTCTCAGTCTTTGAGAAAAACAGTGCTTTAGAGCCACCACATTTGGGTGGTCAAGCACTCGCATTGTTTGCAGCTCACGGTTCTTGTATCTCTTGTCTTGAAGAACCTTTTTTATAGCTACAGTCTCACCAGTTTCCAAACACTTGGCCTGTACAAGATCAATTTAAAAAAAAAAAAAAAAAGGGGGTGGGGGTGGGGGTGGGGGTGGGTGGAGACAAGCTATTAGTCAATAACTAAGTGTAGTACTAAAATAAAAACTGGACAAGTTGATACTGATTTGTACAGTAACAAACCTGGAAAACTGTTCCGAAGGACCCATGGCCTACCACCCTCTCAGCCATGTAACTAATAGTCTGTGGTGCATATATATAGACATCAGTAAATAGAAAGAAAAAAGATCTTCAGTTCTCTATAACATGACGTGTGTTTTTTTTGGGGGTTTAAAATACCTGCTTTGCCTGCCCATTTCTCCCATCAATGCTGGTAACTATGATATGACCAGGCTCCGCCCCATTTCCATTGACTACGATATCTTCAACGTCCTGCATTGTTTCCAAAAACCAAACTGAGCACCCACCAGAGAGCAATAATTGATGAAACATTTGGAGGGAGATGAAATACCTTATCATCCCTTATGCTCATATTGCCCAACTCGTTAGGAAGTCGATCTGCGTCGCTGCTAGAACTTGTGCCATTCTGAAATCCCAAAGAAGAAGAAGAGCGAGCCACACCCACCGAGGCCATGCTGCGACAGAGCTATACAATTTGCAGCACAAACTACTGTCCCCAAGCCTCCAAAGGACTTCCCTTAAGGTGTGATGCACTTGATTCACCTGCAAAGAGCATGATCATGGGAGATCAGAAAACACGGCATGACCGGGGATGCTCAGCTCAAGAAATTTGTGGTTCAGTGAAACGAAATGTTTGTTTGTTCAAAAAGCACATTCACTTCCAGACATGTTGTTGTGATGCTAGATTAGATAGGTTTGGCAGACTTGACAAGGACAGACCATCATCCCCTTCCAAATCGGGAAGTCTCTTGACCCTAGCATGATCAATTGGAAACTCTGTTCGTCCAGACTTTACACAGTTCCCCAGAGCAATTCAGCTCTGATCATAAATGAACAAGATATCCTCCCAGCAGAGTGAATAAAATAAAATCTGGCATACGTACGTCTGCATAGATAATAAATCACCACAAAAAATAAGGAAGAACGTTGTCGATGCATGTCACCAAATCCGGGCCAAAGCTGCCACCTTTTCCCACCAATCCATCTCCATTTATTTATTTTCATTTCATTCACGTTGGCAGAGAACGAGGAAAATCAACACGAACAAGAGGAAGAAACCGTGGAAGCCAAAACTACCGCTGTTGGCAAAATCACAAGCAAAAACGATATATAAAAGAAAAGAAACAAGACGCCTCTGGGCTCTGGCGTGTCGTCCCGAATCGAGCGAATCGGACGCCCGGAACAGCGAAAGCGCGCGCCTACCCCGCCTCGCCACCGCCTCTCGATCTCACGAATCACCAGCGCGACGGAAGGCGCCGCTGCGGAATCAAACGCCCGCCGCCGGCCCGCCCGCCCGCTCCTCAATCGCCGGATCCAAGAAGACACAGACGGCTACACGAAGAGAAGGATTACCGGATCTTTCGCGGCGCGCGGATCGGCGGCGCAGTAGGGCCCCGGCGGGGTGGGAGTCCGTCGGAGCCGTAGCCGGGAAGGAAGCTTCTCCCCTCCTCTCCCTCCAACTCCGGCGCGGGGAGGGAGGATCGAAGAAGAGGGAGGGAGGAATGGAGGAAGGCGACGGCGGGGGAGGGAAAGACAAGTTATAGCGCACAAGAAAATTGCAGGGCAGCCATAAATTTCCATTATTAAATTTGATTATTTTAATTAATTGGAGCGGAAAAAAGATGGAGTTTCTACTGATTTATTTTTTATTATCTTGTCTGTTTGACCGTTGAACAGGTTCGGTCCAGCGGCGCCATTACACTACATTCATCCTCCTCTCCATTTATTTATTTATTTATTTATTTATTTATTCTGGCGCCTTTTTTTTTTTTTTTTCTTTTTAACATTAATTAATTACTAACACTTTTTTCTCTTATATTAATTATGAACTTGATTCCACAAAAGTTAAATGTTGTTGTAATAGTTTGTTTTATCTAAAATTATAGGTTGTCAACATTTATAGCACCAAATATATATTATAATAATAGTTCTACAATTTATTTATTTTAAATTGTAAGCCTACATTTAAGTATATACTCCCTTCGTCCAAAAAAAAAAATTGTTTTAGGTGTTCATGTTGCAAGTTTAATTTGATTTATACAAAATATATAAGATATTTGTGTCTTCAAACAAATTTGTTATAAAAAAAACTAGCTATATTCAAAGATCTTTTCCGATAACACTAATAAAATATTTTAATATATATTTAGTCAAAGTTATTTCTTCGAAAGCGGGAATGACTCTTTTTATGGGACGAAGGGAGTAGGTACCTACATTGCCGAATAACTTGTGGTGGATGAAGGAGTAACACAAATTGTTATCTTTTAGTAAATTTGACCGAATTTAGAATAGTTCTGCTTTATAATAAAAGTCAACTAATGTCAAGTTTCCTTTGACGGAGGTAGTAATAACTTTGCCTGGTCTTTTAGAAAAGAACAATTTGGATACATTTTTTGTTTTCAATTATTGGGCGTCCAGCCCCTCCAATCTAAGCGAGGAGATTATTGTGCATCCTTCAATCTTTATATCTAGAAAAAATAGGAGTATAGTATTTACGCTCCTTTTGACGATATATCTTCCATAAGTCCCATCTTGTATAACAACGTAAATTAAAAGCATTTTTAAGATACCCCCCTCACGTATTACTATTAGAGGACGTTTTTGAAAAAGTTTATGTCAAACATTATGAACATAAATATTGAATAAGTTTTAAGTCGTTGAGTTTTAAAATGTGAAAAACACATTAATAGATTTATCTTGAAAATTACTATTTTATAGGAAAGAGAAGTCAAATTTAAGTTATGTTTTGAAGACCGTGTAATTTGTTTTAAATAATGGGCTTATAATGGAGTATGTATGTATGTATTTCTATGAAACGGGTGGTATATTTTGTAAAGTCACATACACACATGATTGAGGAGTCAGGGCAGGGGTTTGAAGTCGAAGCTCAAGTGAAGAAGAAACCAAATGATTGGGGTCCCGGCACAGGCTGTCATGGTCGGGGCATGGGCATGCACCCCACTCTGCCTCCCCTTCTTGACAGCAGCTCAGCTCAAAGACAACAAACAAAAACAAAGCAAATCCATTAGATACTGCTAATCCAGAGATTTTAAAGAAGGCATTCTTCCATGCCATCAATCAAATACTGCCTGTGTATAGCTAGGTAGGCCGGCCACCAAACTCATCACTAATAATCAGAAAAATCTTGAAACAACCTTTTGGCTCTCTACTTTTCCTTTTCTTCTAGTTTATTTGGACCTTGCAATCTTATATCTTGTTTGTGTTGTAAAGCTACCCTGCGAGTGCATCTACTCATTGATGCTTGGCGATCATGGCTGCTGTCGAGGAAAAGGTTTGGATATTTTAGTCCTGCATACACTTTCTCTCGATCATGGCACCTTTGCTTGTGTTCATAAACCTTTTGTTCACAAAATGAGCTAGTTGCTGGTCGCCCATGCTCCTCTTCAGTTATAAAATGTCAGACCATGTTGGGATCCCATGAGTTAATATACAGCGAGCTGTTAAAATTAACTCTAGTGATCAAATACCATTGCTAATAATCCAACTAAGAATATTTTTAAATGCACCATTTAGCTAATCAAAAGATATTACGGCTGTTTGGTTCTAGGGGAACTAGAGACTAAGAGCATGTTTGGTTCTAGGAACTAAAAAGATGTAACAAAGACCAAAACACCCCTAACATGATAAGAAGGAGTTTGGGGACAAGCAAAGTTGATCCATTAGTCCTAATTAGCACCTCTCAAAAGGCTAGTAATTTAGGGACTAAATAGGACTAAAATTTAGATCATTAGTACTCTTGTTTAGTAATTTAAGGACTAAATTAATGAGACTAAAATTTAGTCTCTAATCCCCATTATACAAACGGGGTCCTAGCTTGTGTTTACTACTAACTACATTAGTTAGAGGATCCAAACGGGCTCAGCTTATAGGTTTTCTTCTAAAATAGCTTCCACTACTAGATAACTGATTTTCCGTGGCGGACTTTTTGGATTTTTTTCGTGGCGGTTTTTTACGCCCCGCCACCAATGGAAGGTCACGAGAAAATCCACGATTTTTCCGTGGCGGTTTTGGTGCCCGCCACCGTAAATAGAATAAAAAATAAAAAAAAGAAAAATCGAATCTAAAAACCTAACGGGCCCGGCGGCCTAGATCCGGGCCGCCGCCCGTTAGGGTTTTCCCCGCCGCCCGCCGCGTTTCCTCCGACGCCGGATCCGCGCCTTCACCGCCGCCGTCATGGCCCCGAGAGCGCCACGACGCCGGATCCGCCGGCCGCGAGCTCCACGCCGGATCCGCATGCCCCCGCCACTACTACAAAATTGATTTTTTCAGGGTGTTCCGATTTTATTTTTCCGTGGCGGGCATTTGATAAACCGCCACGGAAAATAGGTGGCTCGGCACCCTCCCCGGCCAGGGAAAAACCGCCACGGTTGTCGATTAACCGTGGCGGGCATTGTAAAATAACGCCACGGTTAATCCCTATTAACCGTGGCGGGCATTTAAAATAACCGCCACGGTTAATCGATTAACCGTGGCGGTTTTTATAATTTGCCCGCCATGGAAAATTAGGCCCAAACCGAGCCCAATACTAGCCCAGTACCATCCCTAAGTATATATACCGGCACTTATTCACTCCCTCACCTACCCTCCTCTCTCCCTCATTCTCCCAACCACTTCTCCCTCTCCCCTCTCTCTCTCTCTCTCCCTCATTCTCTTGTCCCGACACCCTCTCTCCCTCCCGTGCGTGGCGCGAGCTCCCTGAATCCCGACGCCCTCTCCCCTCCCGCGGCGGCCACTCGCCCATGGTGCTCCCCGCGGGCGGTCGGCTTCCCCGACATCCACCGCCGGCGGCCGGCGCGGAGATCCGGCGGGCGTGGCGGGAGAATCGGCCGGCGAGGCGGAGATCGACTTCCCCCCACCTCCGGCGCCCCTTCCTCTCCCGGCCGGCCGCGAGCACCACCTCCCGAAGCGGCAAGGTCAGGGACGGCGGCCCTCCTTCTCCAGCGCGAGGACGGCGGCCCTCCTCCTTCCCCAGCGCGAGGTCGATGGCTCTCCTTCTCCAGCGCGAAGCAGCGGCCTTCCCGAGATCCGGTGGCGGCGAGCTCCTCCTCTTCCCCCCGAGATCCGGCTGCGTGGAGATGGATCGGCTGGAAAGCCTGCCGGCGGTTTCCTCCTCGGCGTTCCTCCTCTTCCCGAGATCCGGCGGCGGCTAAGCAAACCGGGCGGGCCGGCGGTCGACATGGGCCCCAGGCGCGGCCCGCTAGGGTTTCAGATTCGATTTTTCTTTTTTTTTTTTTTTATTCATTAACCGTGGCGGGCATTTTGTCCGCCCACGGAAAATCGTCCATTTTCCGTGACCCTCCGTCCGTGGCGGACAAAATGCCCGCCACGGAAAATGCTTTTTTGTCCGCCACGGTTAATCGTTTATAGTAGTGCCGGCTGCCGCGGGAGGGCGAATCCTCGCTTGCTGCCGCCGGTCGCGGGAGGAGACGTGGGATAGAGAGGCGCGCGCTCGCCGCCGTCGTCGTGTGCCGCCTGGAGCCGAGAGGAGTGGGGGGGAGAGAGGGCGCGCGCGTGGCCGCTGAAAGCACCGCCGGGCGCCGGCGGTCCTCCGCGACCGTGGCCGCCATGGACGCCAGCGTCGTCGCCGCCGAGCGGCGTCGCCGCTGGGCGTGGCCTCGGAAGCGCCTCGCGAGCGTGGGACGCCGTCGCGACGCCATGGATGCCTCGCCGGGAGGGAGCATAGGATAGGCAAGGGGAGGGAGCAGAGGACAGGGCCGGGAGGAGAGAGGAGGAGGGGAGTTGTGAATGTGTGGAGGATAAGGACGGGAGGAGAGAGGAGCCAGATGTGTGAATGTGTGGAGTTGAGTTAAAACCCTAGACACCGGTATATATATGAACTGCTTCGAAATGGGCCTTTTGGGCTGGCGGGTTGGGCCTGATTTTCCGTGGCGGGCCAGTTATAAAAACCGCCACGGTTAATCAAAAATAACTGTCACGGTTAATCGTGCTATTAACCGTGGTGGTTTATCAAATGCCCGCCACGGAAAAATAAAATCCAAACGCCACGCAAAATCAATCATGTAGTAGTGTTTGCTAGTAGAAAAACTATTAGCCGGGTTCATTCAGATAGCCTTGATCATATCCCTGCTTGATAAATGCAAGAAAATCTCGAAGGTTACTATATTTTAAGCAAGCATCACCGCGCGCGACACGTCCCGTGCCGTCCACTTCTGCCTCGCGTACATATACATACACATCAGGTATGAATACGATTCGCGTCGTCTGTATTATACTATATATAGGTACATATACGTGGATGCATGATACGGTGTCCGACAGAGTTAAACAACCTCATGATATTTTTTTCTACGTTGTATATATTTATGTATACTACTGTCTTTCCGTACTAATTGATCATCATCGCCGATTAATAATAATCTCGATCTCAATCGATAAAACCAGCACGGATCGATTCTTCTACTGATGATGCCAGCGTAACTAACTGTCCAATCACGCAGCACTAAACTAGTACTGAACATGGTCTGGTCTGATCTTAAATTGTTTATATAAATCCCTGGCCGAAGAGGCTGTAAATTTAAAATTTGGAAACGAATCAGCAAGCACGTAGGAGAGGGCAGGCAGGAGACCAGGACCCGGGCCGACGTGGACAGTGTAGCAGCAGCTGTTCGTCACCGGCGGCCGCTCTCGGCCGGCACACACGGCGGCCGGTGGACCGGATCAAAGAATCCATTCATTCAGAAATCAGAACACGGCAGAGAGTATTAGGTTATCATTAGTATATATTAGTACAAACAACAATTTGACTGGGAACTGACAACTTAGTGAAATGCCTAGCTGCTACTGTTTTTGTTTTTCATACTGGCCTGGCAAGCATGCAATAGTACGTGCTCAAATAAAGTTTGAAGTTTGAAAGAGCATGCTGGCATGGAGTAGATTTCAAGTTTTCAACTGATCGAGATTTTCAGCATGCAATGCAGCTGGGCCAAAGCGTTGGTTTAATTCGTCAGCTGCATCAACAGTTGGTGTGGGGGGGGACAAATTGAAAGACCCGGCCGCATTTTATGACCTACGTACAGGTACAGCAGACTGCAGCGATCGACGATGCTGACATTTCGTTGGTACGAGATTTATAACGCATCCATCCATCTCTGTTTTGGTACGTGGGACCGTCTTCAAATTGAACCAATCAAGCAACTTGAAGTATCCTCGACCACTTGATGGATTTAATTTGTTTCCACGTTCATTTCCAGCTTTTCTTCAGTAAACCGGCTTCAAATCCAGCGAGTTCAACTAATTTGGGACAACAGACGACGAGCCTGTGGCCTGTGTGGTGCATCTCCTCGTACACTGTCCATGCATTGATCAGTTTGAGAATTTGGACGGCCCTCATGGTAGTTAAAGGTGGAAGACTAATCTAATTTGAGCATACATGAATTTTAGCAAATGAACTAGAAATTCAAATTTTGGTGGGAAGCCGTCTCTTTCTAGTTCATTTTTTTTGAACTAGAGGGTATCCATTGGACATCCACCTTCCACCTATAATGGTAGTCCGGGACAGAGCCAAAGTTATCATAATTTCCTTCGGTCGAGGTGTGGTGGCGAACACAAGGGTAAATACCTCCAGCTCTTCCCTACCCACATAGCCGTGGATGAGCGTCGTTGCTGGCAGTGGAGACGGTCGACATAGGTGGCGCTGGCAAGCTGCCTTGTGCGTCGGGAGCAGGAGCCTGGGTGAGCTGCCCAATGGAGAGGTGGGCAAACAGGTTTCTTGGGCTTGTCTAGCTGTGTCCTTGAGGGATGCCGTGGTGGGCCACCTGTCGCCGCCACCACCCCGGCCGCCATTGCTGGCACTCATGCCAGCTACTCCATGTACTACCTTTTCAAAGTACACGCATAACGCAGACGCCACAACGTGCGCATACTTTACCTCTATGAACATATGTACGCAAAGCGCTATCTCTATGGGCACCTCCAAAAGACCGGACCGATAGATCTAGAAATTCCGAAGTCACCATTAGCGCCTTATTGTCGACGGAATATGGTTTATTTACTTACTCCCTCCGTCCAAAAACAGTGTCGTTTTAGATTTTTCATACATCATGTTTGATCATCTATCTTATTCAAAAAAAATTATAAATATCATTTATTTTTTTATGACTTATTTATCATTAGAGATACTTTGATACTAATTTGTTGATTTTACAATTCACACAAAAATTTTAAATAAGACGAAAGCAAAGTCAAATACGATGTTTGAAAGTAAAAAACGACACTCTTTTTGGAACGGAGGAAGTAAAGCATAATTTGGAAAATCCTGGATTAAATTTAGGAAAATGCGAGCTAAAGGAGATCGGAAGGGAGGGGAAGGGGTGGTTGTCTCGGCTGGCTAGGTCAGCCGACCCATATATATAAACGCTTGTCGTCACTAGCTAAAACCCAAGAGCACATGCACGACAGTTTCCTCCGTCGCTTGCACTCAGTGGCAGATCCTGGATGGATGATAAGGGGCTGAAACAATGCAACGGAGATATTGATTTTCATGAAGATTTAATGGTGATTTGAGACTTTTGCTACAGTGATCAGTGAAGAAACTAAGGTCCTTATGGGGTTTGGAGCCCCCTTAGATCCGCCAACGCTTGCTCTTGCCACCTTGGATCATCCAACTAAAGCAAGCACCGACAACAACATGGACAAACCGACCGAGCACGAGCAAAAAGACTACTACCGAGGCGCATATGACAAAGCGCGGGCTAGGTGAACGTCACAAGGGCCATGGACCCCGGCCCGGCGGCACGACGTTGACATCGGAGCATATGTCACACGATCTGTCAATGTTTCGGCCAAGATACCCACGTGCTCCATTGCTCGCGACACAAGCTAGACTTTTGACCAACCCCATGACGGACGGATTTCGTCTTGAATACACTTTTGTGACACTTTTGGGCTATACATGACAAAATCGATTTGTCTTGGAATGTCAGATTTCTTGTAGTGTCGTAACACAAGCTAGACTTGTGACAAAGCAATCACAATACAATTATTTCAAGCTCAATTATCCAACAGTGATGGTGCAAGGACCATTCACCGTGTACAGAACTGCGACCAATGTTGGTCCGAAAGAGACATAGGGCCATTGTCTACGATCCGACGGACTCCGTACAGGTTACGGTCTTCCCTGAAATGCTAACCTTCTCTGGACCCGGTGACAAAAATTCCTTCTTGGTCACGGTGAATGGCAAGGGCTACCCTGAGACACAAGGCTCTGTTATAGAAGCACTGTCACTTGGGTTTCTGCAAAGCACAGTGTGCGAAGCCCAATGATAGCAATTTTCGGTCTTCCTCTTCCAGACTGGTCGAGTGAAATGGTGGTGGCTCTACTCAATTCGGATCTAGGTGTGTGACATGTGTCATTACCCCTGTTTCATTAGCCGGGGGCGTGTGCCCCAGGGTGGGCAGGATTCGGGGAACCCAGAGTTTGGGGCAAACATTGCAAGGGAAGAAATTATATCAATGAATCGTGACGCCAAAACGTAGCGAAGAACAGTTGATTTGTCTTGGGATTCGACACATCCTGTCAGAGTTGCAGATCCGCCTCGAAAAAAAACAGCTCTAGAACTACAGATCTGCGCTGCTCCACCATAGAGAGCAGCTCCACCGTGTATCCGAGACCTCGAAAAGTGTTTGGTACAACTCTAGATTTTCCACCATCCCTATGACATCTAGGGCCCGAGATATCAAGAGAATAGAAAAAAAAAAACTATTCTTCTTCTTCTTCACATCTAGCGCGCCCGTTCCATCCCACGTCACGTGAGTCCTTATTTGGCATTGGGGTGGGCGCGGCCGGCGCCGCCGGGGTGGAAGGCGACCTCGCCGGGGCGCAGGCAGGGCGAGCACGGGCATGGCGGCTAGGCGGCGACACGACCTCACCGGGGCGGCGGGCGTGGGATGGCAGCCGGGCCGCCACGCGACCTCGCCGGGGCAGGTGGGAGTGAACCAAGCGGCAGGGCAGGCACACTACCGCCGGGCAGGACGGGCGTGGGCATGGCGGCAAGGCGGCTACGGGGCGGCGGGTGCGAGGCATGGTCGCTAGGCGGCCCACGCGACCTCACCGGTCGCAAGCCGCGGAGCAAGCGACGGAGGGGCGAAGCACACTACCTCACCGCGGGCGGCTGACCTGGTGGCGGGGCAACCTAGCGGGGCTAGTGGGGGCGGGGGGGCACGGCGGTCACAAGGAGAAGAGCACCCCAACTCCAGGAGATTTGGATTTGGGGCTTGCTCCACCTTTTTTTGAGCAGATTCTCGGTGGAGTTGCCGGAGCTAGAACCGTTTGGCTAGAAAAAAATATGGAGCGGAGCTAGATTTTTGGATCCGAGAGCTGCGTGGAGCTACGCCAAACACGCCCTAAGTTTCGTGAGAGCTAATAGTCAGCTCACACTATATTGAGGTTGTCCTAATCCAACATAACCCAATCCCCTATTTTATGGAGGTCTCTAAATCTACTCCTTCAGTCCCATCTTTCAACGTGTGTATGGAGCAATATGCTTCTTTTTAGATAAAATCCGCCCCCTAACATACACACGAACTCACTTCCACGCATCGGTTTTTCCTCTCAACTCTCTCGTGGGCCATCGCATTGTTGACCTATTCCTCTCCCTCGATGCGGCTCCCCCAGCAAAGCCCTTGCCTTGGCTAGGGCACAACCCACATACTTGACCTTTGGATCAACCCCGCTAGGGCTTGCTCCGCATACATGACCTCTCTAAGCCATCTCTAGTGCCCCTCCATCTCCTCTCCTCTCCCTCTCCTCTCCTCTCCTTTGTTTCCATAGCTTAGTCGATTGAAACGATGATGCCTCTATCATCTCTGATGCTCCTCCCTCTCTTCTCTTTTGTTCTCATAGCTCGGTCAATTGGAACAATATCGGTGCTCCCCCCCTCTCCTCCTCTCCATACCCATAGATAAGTTAATTGGATGTCTTCGTTTTTGGTGCTCCCCCTCTCCTCTCTTCCGTTTCCATAGCTCAGACCATCCTCTCTCCCCTGCCCTACTCTCCTAGCTCAGTTGATGGAAACGACGATGGATATGACTAAAAATATTGAGTGTATCCCATTTGGTAGTGTTTACAGGAGTGGATTTAGGGTCCCAAATTAGGGCTCTTATCAAAATATATGCAAAGAAAAACAGTGGGTAGAAAAGAACTCTTATAAATTAAAAATAGAAATCCTTTTTTGAAACTAATTAATATAGAAATCCTAATTTAAGGGCTTTCATTGGAGTTGCTTAGCTGCCGTGAACAAAAGCGAAAGGTGTGCAATGCAATCGCTAGCAAAACAAACCGTCTTGGAACACCGGAAGCGATGTCGATGATAAGTAAAGAGGGTGGCCTGAGTTTTTTAGTCAATTTGTGACTTTGATAAACAAGCGTATCCCACAAAGGATATTGTGTTTATGATTTTTTATCATTAGTATGATTTGTTTATCAAATGTATTTATTCTGTCCAAAGAAAAACCACTCCAGATTACTATACTAGTAGCTACCAGCATCTTAGGTAGTTATACTTTCACATCAAAAATACACGACAGTTGACAAAGGGAACCATGCGTTGAACTTTTTGGTGTGTCTCTATTTTCTCAAAGCTGCTCTTAATGGATTAGGTTGTTGAGGAGTTAGCAAGTATAATCTGAAAGGGATGGCCTTGACCTAAGAATGCTCGATTAATAAGCAGTTAAACTAGCTAGTAGCATATACATTAATCTCAAAAAAAAAAAAAAAAAGCTAGTAGCATATACATGACATATATGATGTTAAAGATAAATATAAATATTAAAAAACAGAAAAAATAAAGAATCTTCCAAAATATACAGGAGTAGACTAGAATTTTTTTTTTAGGGAAGGCTTTCATGTAGACTAGATTTTTTTAGCTAGTATAAGTATACTTGTACCCTTAAAATATTATCCATGTGCACATGTACTTCAATTTTATTCTACAGAGCTTTTTTAGAATCTTTTTATTCTAGAGAGCTGAGCACAGGTACTAAACTTTTCGTGGGCCAATTGTGGACATTTGGGCTGGACTAGGCCTAGCACGGCGGTTTGTTTCCCCTTTTTATGTTGTTGTTCTTATCCACTATTGTATAATCAATCCCGTTGAATTGGAGCCGGCCGTCCACACTAATCCATCCCATTTGCAGTGTCATTTTCGTCAGGGTTGTTAAATTGCGTTGTCAGATGATGTCCATTAGAGATTTTGCCTGAGTTGCTGTCAGGCAAGTTCATTGGATCAAGGAGATGAGCTTGTACAATACAAGGAGGAAACCGGTGTGATGCATGCGCCTTTGATGCAGTCCATAATAGAACTGACTTAAATTTTTTTCTTATGGCTTAACAGTAATGTCTGAATAAAGAACACAACAGAGGGCCCAAACAATAATAGTAGTACTAGTTCAGGAACCAAATGATTAATTCCTGCATGGTTTAGCAATTAGCATCATATATATTATTATCAAAAAAAAAAAAAAACAGCTAGGCTTGTTACAGGTTACAGTGCTACAGAAGTAAAAAAAAAAAAAACAGATTGTTTTACAAAATAAAAGTAAACCTATAATCATTTTTCCTATCCAGTTACCTACTCAATAATCATGCACTCAAACCACAATCCAGGCAGAATATCGTAGAACCTTCCTCTGTGCATAAAGATAAGCATCTAGAAGCTTCTTCTTGAATTTGTGATCACAAACAATTGGTGACAGATTACCAGGCATCTCCAATCGCCGGGCAAAATTGATAAGATTAGCAGGACTATATTGAATAGCACAGCTGATGCTTTAGTAAGTGCACTGAACTTATCTCTACCCTTTGCTAGGGTACTTGCAGCTTCTTGCTGCTAATATTATGTTGTTTGTTGTAATTTTTTTTGACAAATTGCTAGAAGGAAAAAAAATCATGCAATCCACAGGCTGAGAGGAGGAAGTAGTGCCACGTCGCCTATTTTTTTTTCCTTTTGCACAAAATGGCCAGAAAAAAAGAAAACAGTTGTGATGGTGATGACGACACAATTGTGCTTGGCGATCTTTCTCAACTAACGCTGTAGTCATTGAAAGGAAGGAGCTGCAAAAGAGGGAAAGCGCATCTTTCTTCCTCACCTGTCACCCACCACTATTCTTAATTTGGTGATGACTTGTTGGCCTCTCATTGGTCCAGGCCAAAAAGGAGGGAATATATAAATACTATAAGTTGAATAATGGAAGGGTACTCTTAAGGCCATTTTGATGAATACCATTATTTTTTGTGTCATCCAAGTGTGGCAGTCCCTCGGCCGCCAATGCACAAAGGTATGTCTCTCTTTCAAAATATAATGTAGTACTCTATCCATCCCAAATTGTAAGCCATTCCAAGAATCCTATAGAGTCAAACATCTCAAGTTACCTTGGCAGTTTGATATCAACCCCCAAGGAAATAGTTTCTTTACAGTTAGATTTTGGCACTCAAAGAAATCCGCCGCCCCAAACCCTAGGGGGCGCCGCCGCTGGCTCCCGCGTTCCACCACCGCTGATCCCCCTCCCTTCTCCTCCGACATCATGCCGGGGTTGAAGGGAGTGGGGATCCATTCGTTTTTAATAAATATTTTCCTAGATGATCGAGTCTTCAAGGCTCAAGGTTTCTCTGGAGATCCAATTGAAGAGATTGGCCATGGCGTAAGGCGTCGTCAAGATCATCGATGGAGCAATGGACCATGTCGTTCCTCGGCGGTGATGGCAAGACGAAGGCATCACCATTGATGGAGAATAAGGTACTCCGGCCCTTCCTTTGCCTCGCTGTGGTTCTTTGCAGCCATGGCGATGGGCTAGTGAGATTTAGTTTTCCAATGATATCTATCTTAATGTCGGTTGGACTTGTGTTCTCTCATGAAGAATCTGGTGAATGCAACGATGATGAGACGTAATCGGCGGCGGCAATTTCATCGTGTTCGCATGTGGAGTTTTAGCGGTTTACTCCTCTTTGGCAAAAGTGATGGGTATGAGGATGACGGTGGTGTATGGTGAGATGGCCCTGTTGCGTTCAGATCGGAGCTTGCGTCCGTGGCATATCCGTTTGGGATGATGATCTTATATGGTGGAATTTATAGCTTTTCAAGGTTTCTTGTCTCCCATCAATGAAGGTGGAGTAGTTTGGTTTACTTTTTGTAATGAGAGGATGTAACTTGCTTTAGTATCAATAGAATTTTTTCTTATCACAAAAAAAACAAGATAAATACAATGTTTGTGGAAAGAAATCATCATAAGAATACAAAAAAAAATGTGAATGTAAGGACAAAAGTTTTTTGTATGGCAAAATTGATGTCAATTGAAGTTTACATGTTATACTATGACTCTTGGAATGGGTGCATCCCTTATTAAAAATGGAGGGTCAAATCGAAGCGATTACGACAAAAAGAAAGTGTGCAAACGTAATACTCCCTCTAATTTTGTAAATACTTGATTTTTTAGACAATGACATGGTCTCAGAAACATGGTTTTGACTACTATTTTCTGTTAGAATATATAATGAACATGGCAACAAATTTGTGCTTTTATAATGAAGGAACTTTTCATGACAAAATCCATTCATATGATTTTAGGTTTCTAAACTAGCT